>VDFB02373365.1:305181118-305281744 GCA_007258455.2 Sequoia sempervirens | reverse complement strand
CAAGTATTCATTCCTAAGGAAAGTTTATGAGATCAAGAGCATTCAAGATCAATTCATCAAGCATTTGGAGCCATCATCAAGATTCAAGCATCATATCAAAGATATTCTTGCATCATGTGTGTTTTTGAGCTAATATTTGTGATGTAGGGTTTTGATTCAAGCAAGCAATTCAAGTCAATGTACATCAAACATTCCTTTGATTCAAGATCTACATTCAAGCTAGCCATCTCACACAAGTTTGTAGATTTCACAACAAGGTTTTGGTGAGTCAAATCATAGCACTTTGTTCATTCATCATTTCCCCCCTTAATTTCATTTCATTTGAAGGTTTAATTACCAAAAAGGGGTTTTACCAAGGCAAACCCCCATTTACTAACAATCAACAAGTTTTTCCTCTCTTGTGTGTTTGTGATTATAGATTTAGGTTGAAGACTTAAAGATCATTTGAAGTGCAAAGTTGCAAAGTTGCATTACAAAGTTGCCATCTTCACGGAAACTCACCTACATGCCAGATCTGGAAGTTTCAAGACCCGAGATTTGAGAAGAAGGAAGTGCAGACCTTAAGCCCTAGGACCACATTCAGATATTTCAGAAATTTAGAACAAGACTAAGTCACCACCTAGGGTGTCTTAGTCCTCCCGAAGGTATTTTGTAGAGATTATTTCGAATCCTGTTCTAGCATCCGAAGATTCCACATCTACCTTGAAAAATAGTGGGACTAAGACAATAGTAAGGGCATCTTAGTCCTCATAGCACATTTTGACAACATTTTTGCATTTCCAGAATCCTCATCACATTTATAGACTTCCCAAGTACACACATTATAACATCCTATTGCTTAATTTCATCATTTGCATCCTTCATTTAGCTTGCATTACTAGGTTTTGTGAGTTGAATGTTAAGTTGTATTTTCCAAGATTTCACTTGGTGGTGGACCCCTCAAAGCTTAAAGAACCCCCTCCTAGGTCTTCCTTGTTGAGAATTGACTCACCTTTAAGGTGGTTAGTTAATCCAATTTGGATTCCTAGGACATTATTGAGTGGCCGAAGGAAACTAAGGTGGGCACTCCCCTACACTAAATTTCTTCCCAGTTAATTTTGGTGAACCCAAAATTTTAGAGCATTCATTTTTTGATTTGGAGTTCATTAAAGTCCTAGATCTAGGTTGAATTAATTCTTTCATTGCATCTTGTATTAGTGAAAGTGCATCTACGATTTCTCATACTTGCATTAGTAAAAGTGCATCTAGGGTTTCTCATACTTACATTAGTGAAAGTGCATCTAGGATTTCTCACTTTTGCATTAGCGAAAGTGCATATAGGTTGCATTTTTACTTTCTTGTATCATCTTATCTCATTGAAAAACTAAAAAGTGCATTGTTACTCATCCTAATTGCATTTAGGAACATTGTTATTGCATTCAAAATTAAAAAAATTACATTCAATTTTGCATCCAATTATTTGTCATTAGTTACTTTTTCTTGCATTCATTCACATAGTTTGTGTTTCTAAACATTGGGTCCTTGGATAGGCAACTTGGGAATACTGTCAACTCAGAATTTTCTATTTTTTTGACAAAAACCTCTACTGGGACAAAAACACCCTTCTTGGCGTCTTAGTCCCTCTGTGGTTTTCTGCCTCATAATCCTGCCTGGGTTGATTGCTTTCTATTTCACTTTCTAGGACCTCAAAATTTCACCAGTGGGACCAAGATGCCCTTGTTGGCATCTTAGTCCCTATTGACTTTGAAGTTCCAATTTTTAGGGTTTAAATATGCTTTTCTGTGCTTCTGTTTGCTACCATTGGTTATCTGTTTCAGTGGGTTGACTTTCTATTACATGCATTTTACTAAATCTAGCTTAAAGTGCTTCATTTCATGCATTTCTCAATACCAAATTTTCATTTACAACATTTCATCTTTTAGGTTGTTGCATAGTGTAATCAACAAATTATCTTGTTTGAAATCTGAAAATTGCATTTATACATTTCACTTTAGGTCATAGAATTGCATTTTATTTACTTTTCCATGGTAGCATGTTCTCTTTCAAGTGATGTGGCTTTGACATGGTTAAAAATGGATTGCATAAGTACAACATCCCCTCTCATGAGTTCAATATAGAGTACAACAATGAGGCCATTAAGAAACATGTTAGTCATCCTTCTACTATCTTTCATAGTTATGAGAACATCTTAGAGAAAAATGAACAAACAACTGAAATAATCCTTAATATTACATTGCCTATTGGTAAGGATGATATAATACAAGAAGATACAAGCATAGACAATCATGAAAACCATAATTTTTCTTTGCTCGATGCCTCTCCTACTAGAGATGAAGGTATCTTGGTGACATAAGACACAATCATTGTGGATCATGAGAGTTTTGATTGTCTCTCTCCTCCCCCCCTTGGAAAGATAACATGATAGAAGAAGATGAGATCATTGCCACCACTTTGCTTACCCAAAATCCATCTCTCAAAACCTCCCCTAATTGCAAGAAGGCTTTAGTAAAAGAGGATACAATCATGAACGATCATGAGAATCACATTTCTTAGGAGGACATGTGGATTGAAAGTGATAATCTTATCTCTCTCCTTCCTAACATCCCTAACATTTGGAAAGAACTATTTGAACAAAATCATTTAACTATCTGTAATCATGAAAACCATAGCAGTACTTCTCTTAATGCTTCTCCTATTAGTGATTTACTTTACATGGCATAATAATGGAGAGTGATGAACTTTTGTTTGCCTCTCTCCTAAAATCTCTCATACCAGGGTAGAAGTTATGGCACAAGAGAATGAGACCCTAGAAAATAAGAATGAAATCACTAGCAATCAAGATGATCACATATGTCCTCTTGATATCTCTCCTAGTTGTGAAGAAGATATTGCAGTGTTAGAAGATCAAAGCTATGAGAGTCACAATAATTCTATTTGCTTCTCCCTGTAGAGAAAAGATTATTGAACAAGTGAATACCATTGATCATTCCCCTACTTGCGATGAAGTCATTTTGCAAAAGCCAATCCTTGAATGCCAATAACATTTGGTTTTTAGTTATCCTAAAAACTCTCCTACTAGGGAAGATATCATGGTGCAAAAAAATGAGAACATTGACAACAGTAATTCCTTAGATGAAGATGATGAAGTTACATTAGACTCCCCTTCCCTAAGACATCATGAAAATTCTTCTGAAGTTATGCACATTAGATATCCCTTGGAGTACTCTCCCAAGCCTAAACTTATCATTTATCTACTCTCTCAAACACCACAAGTTCAAGAAAAACCTATCCTAATCCTCAAACCACCTAAGAACAATATTTCACAACAATTGAGTTACAATACCATTGCTCATACATATAACACTAGGAACAATCTGCAGCCAAGAAAAAAACCTTCAATGTGTTGCAATATGGTGTGTCCCTTGGTCTTCCTTGCAACACAACACTTGGGTTAGTGACATGGTATAACCGCCTCCTGTGGATCTTAACTAAAGCTTGTATCAAGCATTGACAGGTAGATCTTTTGGTGCAATGGCAAGGCCAACAATTGGTATCAAAGTTAGTCATAGGTTCAAACCCCTCACTTGTGCTAGGGGAGATTGTTGCAAGATGGCATGTCCCTTGGTCTTCCTGGCAGCACAACTCTTGGGTTTGTGACATGGTCTAATCGCCTCCTGTGGATCTTAACTGAAGCTTGTATCGAGCATTGATAGGTTGATCTTTTGGTGCAATGGCAAGGCCAACAAAATATCCCTCCCATTGCCTAATCCTATCTTACTAGGCCCCCCTCATTTTCCTTCACAAAGTGGAAAAGAGTATGATCTTGTTGAATAAATTAAGAATACTCCTACAAAGATATCCCTATGGGACCTAATTCAAAATTCACCCAATTATCACACTATGCTTCAAACAACCTTGCAACAAGTTGTGGTTCCCTCTAGTGCAAACTTGAACAAAATATCATCAATGATTCAAGGAATAAATGATGACATTGTTTTCCACCAAAGTGAGCTCCCTCCTTTGGAAGTGCAAAAACAATATGATGCTTTCATGATCATAGATCAATACAATAGCATAAGGATAAAATGAACCCTTGTGGACAATGGTTCAACCTTAAATGTGTGTAGTGAAAACCTTTTGGATAAGCTTGGTATTGATAAATAAAAAATTCAACCCACCTCTTTATCTATTAGTGGCTTTGATAATGTGGGAAAACAACCGCTTGGGGTAATCACATTACCTATTAAAGTTGACAAAGTTACATTACAAACCCCAATCCATGTTATGCCTGATGATCTTTCATACGATCTTCTTTTAGGAAGACCATGGATTCATGAGATGCATGTTGTTCCCTCTACCATTCATTGTATCATGAAATATTTCTACAACAACAAAGTTTATACAATCGAAGCCGATCCTGAACCATACAATTGTTTGAACATTGAGAAAGGTAAAGAGAACCCTTTGAAAACATTGACACCAACTACACAAGTGGAACCCATGCAAGAACAACAAAAAGATAGATGTCCTAAATCCTTCACAATGATATCACTAGATGATTTGGGATCATTGAATTTCAAACCAACATTCATGGGAGAATACAAGATCATAAACAAATATTCAGACATAGGAAAAGAAAAAGCGGTAATGTCAACACATAATTCGGAAGAACCTTCGAAAGCATCCACCTCAACCACTTTAAAGTAAATTACACAACAAAATTTGATGAACTTCATCATGAACAACCACTAAATCCAAAAGAGATGAATAAAATTTATGGAAAATGTTATGAAATGATGAAACAACTTGGTTATAGTGGAAAAGGATGTGGTGCTAGTGAACAAGGCATTTGTGTCCCTATAGAGCCTCACATGCAATAAAAAACTCATGGTCTTGGTTATTGTCCTTCAAAAGACATAAACAAACCTTCACTCAATATCAACACTCTTACAAAAGATTCCTCTAAACCAACTTTAACAGTAGTGTATCTTGAATTGATAGACACTAGTGGTCATGATTATTATCCTTTGAAAGAAATGAAACAAACAAAAAAATATTTATTTAATGTCAATTTTATCTCGCAAAACCCTAATGATTTGAATTTGATAGATTTTACGTCTTCCTTTAAAGAAGAGAACAAAATATCACAATCTAAAGAGTCTTGTGTAGGTATGACACCTTGTGCTAAGCAAGAGATATCTTTGTTGCAAAATAAAGCAATATCTACCATTGATCAAGAGGGTATCTTGTTGAGACTCCTCCGGGATCATTTGATATCCCTCCCTCCAAGAACATGAAAGAAATTTTATTACAAACATTCATTTTGTGCATATCATAGAGTTCATGGTCATTCTACTAATGAATGTAAAGCTTTGAGTAATAAAATCCAACATCTTAAGGAGTTTGGTGTTCTTCCTTATGTGGGGGCACCTAATTCCTCTAATCAATACTGATTTTCATTCTAGCATGTTCCTCATCAATCATCTCGACTCACCCTTGTCCTACACTAAGTGGGGGCAAGGGGTTAGGTAGCCTTGTCCTCATATGTCACTTGTCATTGTGTCTTTTGGCTAGTTGATCGCCTTTCATGTATATATAAGAGCAAGCTTGGGATGTGGACAACATGCCTTAAGTTGGCTCGCATGTGACATACTGAGTTATCTTTAGCATTGTATTTTTGGGGGAAACCCTTCCATCCTATTGCATGATGCAACTTATTTTAGAAACATATGACTTGTCATAGGGATTTTTGAGTAAGCTCTCATGTATTCTTCTACTTTAAAGCAATTTCTCACAACAATGGTATTAGCAACCACTTTAAAGTGGAGGCATACATCAACACTCATGTTTCATTGTGCGATTTTATTTCTTCTTGTGATGTGTTCCTTTCTTGGTGGTGTCATTGGGTTTAATTTCCTCTGAGAAAATGATATTTCCTTGCACTTGTCCTCTCTTAGAAATATTAAGTACAATGTTCCCTAGGATGAGACCTTGCACTTGTCTTCTCTTGGAAACATTAAGTACAATGTTCCCTAGGATGAGACCTTGCACTTGTCCTCTCTTGGAAATATTAAGTACAATGTTCCCCAGGATGAGACCTTGTATTTATCCTCTCTTAGAGACATTAAGAACAATGTTCCCTAAGAAGATACCTCTCATGAACGAAGTAAAATCCCTTCGAACATCCCTCTTTCCTTTTGAATTTTCTTTTTGTACCTTATTAAAGTCATGGAGGTATGGATTTGGTATGGTCCCTTGGGGCTCACCTATTGAAAATATAGCTTCACTAGCCCTTGTGAGCATGCATTTCGTTGTCCTTATCATAGTCATGGGGGTATGATTTTGATATGGACCTCTTGGGGCTCACCTAGTGGACAACTAGCTTCACTAGCCCTTGTGAGCATGTGTTTTGTTTGCATAGTGGACAACACGTTCCACTTGTAAACCTCTCTTGGACAAATAGCCTAGACTTGGTCCACAGTGTCTTGGATGGCTACTCGAAGTTTGATCCATTGCAGTTTTCATTTTCATTTTCTCTATCTTTGATGGTCTATGTTTGCAATTTGGTTATGGCTTCATATATCATCCACATGTGTGTTCCTTTGTTCCTATGTTGGTTTGCCATAGGATCTTGATCCTGTGGGCTTGACCACCCTCTTGATTATTGTCATCCTATCTTACTAAAATTTATACATTTGAACCCCTCTTGATTGCGTGGTTGACTAGTTTAGTGTGATTTTGAAGAAAGTTCATCCTCTCACTAAAGTGGGGGCTAAATATAGTGTAGGAAAATGCATACCCTTGCATTTTAACACTTGTTTGGGCCCACCTTGCTTTATTTATCCCTATTTATGTGTTAATTGGTCCTATTTTACATCCAAAAGCCTAATAAATTACATATTTTTATGGCTAATCCCAACATGCTTCAAAGGGTAAATGAAATTTTAATGCTTTTGGCTGTGTGTCTCTGATTTTTGGGTCAAGAATAAGATGCCACTTAGGGCATCTTTTTCCCCCAAAGGTCTTGGGAACCTGATCCAAATGTGCCTTAAAGTGGCCCCTTTTTGGAGTTTGTGCCCCAATTTTCATGCCTCGGGACTAAGATGCCACCTAGGGCATCTTAGTCCCCCTTAGGGTATTTTCAGGATTTAATTTCAAACCTTGGTGGGACTTAGCCTCCTTTAATTAATAATTTCATATGTCATATTTTTATGGTGTAATTTTGGGATATTAAGCATAGATAAGTATAAATACAAGGTTCCTTCAATCATTTTATCCTAACAAACATTCAAGTATTCATTCCTAAGGCAAGTTTATGAGATCAAGAGCATTCAAGAGAAATTCATCAAGCATTTGGAGCCATCATCAAGATTCAAACATCATATCAAAGATCTTGCATCGTGTGTGTTTTTGAGCTAACATTTGTGATGTAGGGTTTTGATTCAAGCAAGCAATTTAAGTCAATATCCATAAAAAATTCCTTTGATTCAAGATCTACATTCAAGCTAGCCATCTCACACAAGTTTACAGATTTCACAAGGCTTTGGTGATTTGCAACATAGAACTTTGTTTATTCATCATTTCCCTCCTTTATTTCATTTCATTTCAAGGTTTAATTACCAAAAAGGGGTTTGACCAAGACAAACCCCCATTTACTAACAATCAACAAGTTTTTCCTCTCTTGTGCCTTTGTGATTGCAGATTTAGGTTGAAGACTTGAAGATCATTTGAAGTGAAAATTTGCAAATTTTCATTGCAAAGTTGCCATCTTCATGAAAGCTCACCTACATGCCAGATCTAGAAGTTTCAGGACCCGAGATCTAAGAAGAAGGAAGTGTAGACCTTGAGCCTTAGGACCACATTTGAAGATTTTAGTAATTCAGAACAAGACTAAGTCACCACCTAGGGTGTCTTAGTCCTTTGAAGGTATTTTGTAGAGATTCTTTTGGATCCTTTTCTAACATCTGAAGATTCTGCATCTACCCTAAAAAAACAACAGCAAGACTAAAATAATAGTAAGGGAATCTTAGTCCTCCATAGCACATTTTGACAACATTTTTGCATTTCAAGAATCCTCATCACATTTCTAGACTTCCCAGGTACACAAATTATAACTTCTTGTTGCTTAGTTTCATCATTTGCATCCTTCATTTAGCTTGCATTATTAGGTTTTGTGAGTTGAATTTTAAGTTGTCTTTTTCAAGCTTTTGCTTGGTGGTGAACCCCTCAAAGCTTAAAGAACCCCCTCCTAAGTCTTCCTTGTTGAGAATTGACTAACCTTTGAGGTGGTTATTCAATCCAATTTGGACTCCTAGGAAATTATTGAGTGGCCGAAGGAAACTAAGGTGGGCACTCCCCCACCCTATTTTCCTCCCGGTTCACCGCTAACATGTCAAATGAAAAAAAAATGACTTTGTAAAACCCTAATTCTAGAAGCTTCCAAAAAGCTTGTTATAAGCAGTTGGGATGTATGTTGCGATTGTGTGTTTGCAAGATTGTAATCTATTTTGCACTGGATAATAAAATTATTGGGTGGCTAAGTTTCTATGGATGTAGCCCATATTGGGTGAACCACGTTAAATTTTTGTGTTGATCTCTTTTGTGTTATTATTCATTGTTATTTCTAGGTTATTTAATCTCCATATAATTGTTAATTTTTATTGTTCAAATCTACTTGAATCCTAACAAAAGTGACAAATGATGTAATGGAGGATAAATATGGTGAATTTTTTTTGGTGATGTATGTTAGTGGAATGGCCTCCACCCATTTGGTAAAGTATTTGGTGGTAGTGATTATGAACTTATGGCGATTGGATGAGGGTGAATGCATTTTTCCAACAAGGTCTAACCCCCACCATGAGAAAGGCCATGGATTGACAATAGGTTGTAACTCTTACGATGGTGCATGAGTGAGGTCACCATGTTGCTAGCATGGCCAACAAGTCTTTATAAAATTATATGCATATTGCTCCATTGTTGGCCAATAATATTTGATGCGTAGAAAATTATTTGCTAGGGTAGGACCAGTGAAATGGTCCTTAAAGATACCTTGATGTACGTCATGTAAAGCGGTTTGAGCCTCATATGTGTCTAGAGTTAGACACCTCAGGAGGGTACCTTCAAAGGATCTTTGGTAAAGCATGTCACCCAATAAAGTGAAACAAGTAGATTTGCAAATGAATGATTGATATTGGGAGGTAGATAAGTTGGGTGGAAGGGTTTTATCATGGAGATAGTTATAATATCTTGATACCATGGTGAATTGGGACCAACTATATCATACACCAATTTTAATTCTGGAAGATCGTAAGCAGGCACAAATAGTTGTTTAATTAGGAACTTGAATTGTTGATTATTATGGGGCATGTCTAAGAGGGAACAAATTATTTCCATAACATTAGTTGCCTTGCTATTTAAATGAGGGACTTGATCAAATTGAATTTACATGAATTATTGTTTAGGGCTGTCCATCATATGTTTATAGGGAAAAAAAATGTCATCTTTTGTTTGATACTCATCATTCACTCATTTGATGACCAAATGAGAATCACCATATACCTATAACTTATCTATTTTCTATTGAATGGTGAGTCTAAGTATTGTGAATAATGCATCATATTATGCAATATTATTTGTGCAAGGGAAGGCTAGGCAATAGGACATAGGTATGCAATCACCTTGAGGGGTTACAAATATTATACTTGCCACCAAGCCATGCTAAGTGAATGATCCATCAAAGTATAAATTCCACCATGTTCCCTCACTCATAGCAAGAATACCTTCATCTAGGAATTATATTAATAAGGAATGACTATCTGTTAGAGGAGCATTCGTAAGCTGATCAACCAATACTTTTTCTTTAATGGCCTTTCTATCTACATATTCAATATCAAATTTACTAAGAATCATGATCCATTTTGTCATGCAACCTATGAGTGTAGCTTTTGAGAGTAGATATTTTAAAGGACCCACCTTGTAAATAAGTTGAATTTTGTGATTAATCATGTAGTGCCATGATTTATTAGCATGAAAGACCATTGCTAGGTATGCCCTTTTAATTGGAGTATAGTTCAATTCACAACCTAACAAAGTATGAGATATATAGTAGATAACTCTTTCTTTTCCTTTATCATCATACTATGCCAATAATGCCCATCCATTATTGATTTGACCTTAGTAGGATCAAATTATATACCTCTACATGATACAATGAATCCCAAAAGTTTTGCTGATGTTATACCAAATACATATTTCTTTGGATTTAGGCATTGTGAAGCATATTTTTTCCTTTGAACATTTTTGTTTCTAGCCCTTGTTTCCTTTTTGCTTCGGGATGGATTTGTACTTGAAGGATGGGGACTTCTCTTGCATAAAGAAACACAGTACAACACGTGGTGGCTGCATGGATTTATATATATTGTTTCCCTTTCAGGCTTGAATTGGGGACATGTGTTAGCTTGGCGGGGTTTTTCTTCAAAATCGCTCTCACAAAATATAAAATTGCCCACTTGCTTGACATGTCATCTATTTTCGTTCGGTAGTTTGTACCTTCCATGGAATAATATTTTCGGGCGGAGTGCATTAGGGAGCATGATGGATGCATTAATTTTGGGGTGGAACCTTCGAGTTGGCATCATCAATCTCCATAGCTGATCGATCAGATTTTTCCAGGCTGTGTTAAAATCCAATTATTTTCTGACAGTATATCTTCGCTAAATATCTGAAACCATTAATGAAGAAATTACAACTTAATGAGTGAAGATTGCTGTGATCTAATCAAGATCTAGGATCAGATTGCAAGCTATTAGATTTAGGCATCTGGTAGTTTCTTCTTCTAGATTGTTTGTGGTGGTGTCCTCTTCTTCTGGCTATAAGGGTTGGCAATAGTGAGTAAAATGTTTTCTGAGTTTTCCTCAAAAATCTCTCAAGGAATATAGATATTTTTTAGGGAGACTTATTTTCTCAGAAGTAGTAGGGCTTTTACAAGATATTGTTTTTGATAAAGGAAAAAACGGGTTTTACAGGGACTCAAAACCATAGGATTACAACAAGAAGGAATAAGCGTTAAAGATACCAAAAAAAAAAGGATGCAAAAAGAAAAGAGCCTAGGAAACACAACAACCACTAACCCAAGGCCAATAAGGGCCACCAAAAAAACCCAACCAAAAAACTAGCAAAAACCCCCAACTAACCTAAGGATTTAAGAGCCTCAGCAGCCTTAGCTTCGAGATTGTGCATATCCTAAGTGCACTTCTTCAGGGCCTGAATGAATTGGGGCATAGGAGTCTTCCTCTTCAGACTAGCTCTCGTCTGCTTAGAGATACCAACATCCCCAGTCTTGTTTTTATCCTTATCAGCTTCCAATTCCACAAACAAAGAACCCTGATGTGAATTTTCCAGTTTCTCAGTCATTGCATTAATAATGATGGCACTATGTTTCACCATTCTATAATTGTGCTGCATAATAGTTTTCATTTTGTTTTTCATTTTTCCAATTTCATCTTCCAGGAATTTGACTTTACCTTCATTATCCTCAACCCCCATCCTCATCTTATCCTCATTCCTCCCGCCCTCCACAGTAAAAAGGGAGCTGACTTTAACTTCCAAATCCTCCAACTTGTTGTTGAGGGCCCTATTTTTGAGATTAAGGTCCTTAATTTCATGGAAGGCCCATTTCATTATTCTTAAGTAATCCATAGCACCATTTCTAGCATAAGCTAGGATATCCCCAGGAAACTCATGGTCCTGTTTAAAATAATGGTCATCAGGGTTTAGGTCTCTAGGGAATTTCGTTCTATTTTCTCTGTCTGTAGCAGGATGGGACGAGTAAGAGTTCTGGCTAGCATTAGGGGCCTCCGAAATGTCCTCCTGTGAGTCCTCAAAGTAAGAGACTAGTTTATTAATAGGGGACTCTTTTTGAACAAAGGAATTGGAGTTTTTATCTTTCAAAATAGAGCAACTGGGGTTTTTGACATTACTAGATTCTTAAGTGGGAGTTTACCCTGTAGGGTTTTCTTGCCATAGTTTTGGGAAGGGGGCTTTCTTAATTCCTCTTAGGGTCAAGCTTGTTAATATCCTCTGACACACTATCTTTAGTGTCCTCATCTTCAGAGGGCGAAGCTAGGATAGGGTTGGATAAGGCCAACATATTTTGAAAATGTTCATAAATAAGCCTAATAAGGCCAGTATGCAAAATTGGGTACTTGTTAGGATCCTTCTTATGATCCTCCAGGCTATTACTCATGGAACAATACAAATATTAATGTAAAGAAACTCTTTTTACAGGATATTTTTTATTCTCTTTGGCATGTTTTATTTAATTCAAACTATCATTTGATTGGCATCCGACCTCTGTTTTTAGTTAATATATCATGAGAATTTGATCTATTATGAAGAAATCTTTGAGATTTTGCATTTTCACATCCTTTGTTAAGTTTCTTTTTCATATTTCGTTCATGTTGAGAAAAATGTGTTAAAGCTTAATATTGATATTCCTGTTAATTATTTTACATGCTATTAGCTTCTATGTTCTATGCTATCTTTCAGAAATTGGATTATGTCCATTATACTCTTTCATTTTCTATAAAAGGTATGCCATTTTTCATATTATGATATAAAAGAGGAAGGATCTTGTAAATATCTAAGTATTCCTATTAATGTTTAGGGATTTCTTATCTCTGATTGGACCTTAGTGGATGCTTCCCACGAGGAGATTTGAAAGACTGCATTGTGCTTTCTCTAGCCTTTGTTGCTCATTCTCTTCCCAACATTGAAGGGTCTGTAGAATTCTCTATCTATCTTATTAATTATAATAAATAATTAAGGTTTTAAATGTTTTAAAAGCTTTGACACATCACCATATTTATGTTTTATTTGAATTTATCTCTACCCATTTCCCCAAACACAAAGAAGAGAAGACATTCTTTTAAAATTCTGGAGGTCATTTAGCGAGACACAAATTTGTCCCCCAGTCGTTGAATTTCCCATAAGGCTATTTGGAGAGGCATAGGCTTTAATGATCAACAGTTCTTTTTTTGGCATGCTTGGTGGGACATGAAGTTTTTCAAATGTCTAATTGGAAGTAAAAAATACTTCTTAAATTAGACAAAGAAAAGAGGTTGGTAATTTCATGCCCAGAGTTCAAATAAGAACATCATTCAGACACCATTTCTAGTACTCCCAGTTACCTGCTTCGACACCTAGAAGGAGGAGACTTACAAGTTCTGTGTTACCTATAAAGAGTAATAAGATCAAAAGTGTTAACCCACAATCCAGAGCCTTATCTACTCCACTAGGAGGTTGAACCTTCCAAATTAGAATACCCGTCCACCTTGTCTATAGGAATCTATTTATAATGGCTCATATAGGCGCTCCCACTACTAGAAATTTTGTAACCTGGGATAGCGGTAGCCTGCTACAACCTCCCATGCCCCTAGATGTATGGATTTCCATACTCACTAAAGCTCTCAAGGAAATCTCAAAGTTTTCTTGGGGGGATTTTAAGACCCCTTCCAAACATCTCCAAGATATAGTGGAGGTATGTAGAGTACATAACATCACGAAAGAGAATGTAGCCCTTAGGTTATTTCCTGCATCTTTCAAAGGAAAAGCCCAAGACTAGTACAAGTCTTTGGTTTCCGGTTCTATCTACTCTTGGGATCAACTTGGAGAGAATTTTTTTGAGTGCTTCTCAGAGAAAGGAGATCTCTCCTCTTTGCTGTAGTAATTAATCACCATCAAGGGGCCCCAAAAGAGGCCATGAATGACTTCAATAATAGGTTCCACAAAACTTGGCAAAGGATCCTTGTGATGGCCAGGCCTCCGAAAGCTATGGCATTCATGTTTTATATAAAGGCTTTCAATTTAGACATCACAGTCATGGTATAGTCTATGGGAGGAGATACCCTCCTTGATGCATATATGATCTAGCTGTGCACAAAAAAAATAGTTTGATCAATGTTGGGAAGCTTCCACCACGTCCGTCGATGCCCATGTTTACGTAAATCTCTGGTGGACCTTGAGAAGAAGTGAATCCTAGAACCTATACTCCATGAAAAATCACATAAGCTGCACCACCACCCATGTATGTATATCCGAGAGGACAACCCAACATGTCAGGCTCTTCTTCATTAGTAGCATATGTAAATGATATGAAGAACCTCATGCGGTCCTTCAAGAATGATCTAGTCCTCATTCGACGACAATAGGTAGCACCTTTGAAACCTTCCACATAGACCTAGATCAAGGAGGGAGACCATCTTATCAACAAAACACATATCAAGGAGCTTCAAAAGGAAGAAATCAACAACCAACGCCTACAAATCAGATAGTCCCAGTCACCATACTGCTTCAAGCTATTAGGAATAGTTTGAGAAAAGATTTGGTCCTAGGCTAGAACAACTTGGTGAAAGATGAGAACACAAGGTGCTTCTTGTGTAATGATAGCCATATGCCCCAAAATTGTCCAAGGGGAAATATTTAGTAGAAGATAGTAGATCAAAGAGGTCAAGGTGCGTTCTCGAAGATAGAAGAATATCAGTCTCCCAAAATGGAGAATGCCCGCATCAGAGCGCAAACACAAGGGATGTCTTTAGAGAAAGAGCTAGATATATCACTAGGCCAAGCACTTTTTTCTTGGATGGAGGAAGAAGATGCAATATTTGCAAATGATGTTCCGATGACTAGTGCCCCATAGGTACAATCAAACTACAACACAAGGTATAAAAGAAGGCTCACTAGAGAATACATACAATGAGATCTACAATGACCATAGCCAAAACAACCTTAGCTACAAGTGGAGCAAGCCTCACAAGTCTGACCCACTCAAGAGTTGCAAGCTCCGCCATTGCCAGAGAAAGAGGTGGACAAATCACTAAGCTCGTCCACATCGGATTGACCTCTTCCAAAGACAAGAGAAATATCACCATTCAAGCCTAAGCTCCCACTAGTTGGAATGCTCAACATGGTAGAACAACTAAGGAAGGAACCCACTAAAGTGTCTCTATGGGACGTTATATCAATTCCAAAACAAAAGACGTTGCTCTAGGAGGCATTGAAGAAAGATGAACAAATGCCGCTGATGGATACAATCCCATCACACAAACGAGATAGAGAAAATGAGCCTACATCAGACCCCCAACCTTTGGGAGCTACAACATACGTAAACGTCATGGAAAATGAAAACATGAAAGAGGTAAGCAAACCAAAGCCCACACCTTTCTTTTTAACACTCATTGTGGGAGATAAGCTTTTACATAATAACATGATTAATTCAGGAGCTAGTACCATGGTCATGCCTAAGAAAGTGGCTAATGCCCTGAAACTTAAGTACTAGCCTCTTGATAAAGGAATCATTCAATTATATGGGAAGAAATTTCTGACCGTCAGTCGCATCAAGGATCTATCTTTGACCCTTTTCTTGTGCCCAATCCAAACCATCACACAAGAAGTAGTTGTGATAGACATCCTCCCAGTTTTTGGGAAGTGTCTTTCAGGGGACTTCACGATAAAGCTTGGTGGATACTTGGAACTCGATTTGTCTCACTTGATACTGCGAACAAAGCACAAAGCAAAATGAAGATTCTATCAGAAACTTTGTACGTAGAACATATAGCAGACAATGTGGTATTGTGCTTTGAAGCAACACATACCTCCTCAAAAAAGGAGACATATTACATAGAAATGTTGGAAGAGGAGGAGTATACGAGTGATCAGACCCCTGAAGAAGAGGTCTTGCTTAATCAATTTACTGATTCCAACCCATTCAGGAACTTCCATGCTACCGGATTAGGCACCTATGTGATCGTTGACAATGAACAAGTCTTCTCGAAGTTGGTAAAGGAATAGGAAGAACCTAGCAGACCGGGTGACAACAACCTATGGACACTATATTTTAATGGGGCCAAATGCAAGATCGGTTCTAGAGTAGGCATCCAACTGATATCTTTGACTGGGTAAGAGACCCTCAAAGCTTTCCACTTCTAATTTCCATGCTCAAATAATGATGCAGAGTATGAAGCTTTGGTCCATGGTTTGATTCTCATAGAACAAATGGGTGTGAAGACACAAGTGTTTAGAGATTCAAAGTTGGTTGTAAGCCAAGTTTGCAAACAAGAAACCATGAAAAATGTAAGAATGAGGTCTTAAAAACATAAAATATGGGTCTTATTGAGAGATTTGAAGCTTTTAACATACAAGTTCTCCCATGATCCTTGAATGCTGTTGCAAATTAGTTGGCTTCAATTGGCTCACAGTTTGAGCCTGAACTGGGAGGAAAATATGAGTGGGGGAGTTCCCACCCTATTTTCCTTCGACCACTCAATAATTTCCTAGGAACCCAAATTGGATTGACTATCAACCTCAAAGGTGGGTCAATTCTCAACAAGGAATACCTAGGACGGGGTTCTTTAAGCTTTGAGGGGTTCACCACCAAGAAAAATCTTGGAAAAGACACTTTAACATTCAACTCACAAAACCTAGTAATGCAAGCTAAATGATGGATGTAAATGATGAAATTAAGCAATAGAAAGTTATGATGTCTATACTTGGGAAGTTTGGAAATGTGATGATGATTCCAAAAATGCAAAAAAGTTGTCAAAATGTGTTATGGAGGACTAAGACGCCCTTACTGTTGTCTTAGTCCCACTGCTATTTTTTGAGGCAAATGCAGAATCTTCGGATGCTAGAATAGGATCTGAAAGAATCTCTACAAAATACCTTTGAGAGGTCTAAGATGACCTAGGTGGTGACATAGTCCCATTTTGAAAATTTGAAATTTCTGAATGTGATCCTAAGGTCCAATGTATGCACTTCCTTCTTCTTAGATCTCAAGTCTTGAAACTTCCAGATCTGGCCTATAGGTGAGTTTCTGTGAAGATGACAACTTTTCAATGCAACTTTGTAACTTTTCACTCCAAATGATCTTCAAGTCTTCAACCTAAATTTGCAATCACAAGCACATATGAGAGGAAAAACTTGTTGATTGTTAGTAAATGGGAGTTTTCCTTGGTCAAACCCCTAGTTGGTAATTAAACCTTGAAATGATATTAAGTAAAGGAGGGAAATGATGAATGAACAAAATGATATGTTGCAACTCACCAAACCCTTGTTGTGAAATTTGAAAACTTGTGTGAGATGGCTAGCTTGAATGTAGATCTTGAATCAAAGGAGTGCTTAATAGATCTTGACTTGAAATACTTGCTTGAATCAAAACCCTACATCACAAATGTTAGCTCAAAAACACACATGATGCAAGAATATCCTTGATATGATCCTTGAATCTTGATGATGGCTCCAAATTCTTTACGAATTACTCTTGAATGCTTGGATGCTTAGATTGCTTGTTAGATTGCTAGGTGAAAATATGAGAGAAGGAACCTTGTATTTATACTTATCTATGCTTAATATCCTGAAATTACACCACAACAAGTCAAAATATGAAATCATTAATTAAAGGAGGATAAATCCTGCCAATATTTGAAATTAAATCTTGAAAATTCCCTAAGGGGGATTAAGACACCCTAGGTGGTATCTTAGTCCCAAGGCATGAAACTCGGGGCACAAACTCCAAAAAGGGATCACTTTAAGGCACATTTAAAATCAAGGCCCCAGGACCTTTGGGGAACAAAGATGCCCTAGGTGGCATCTTAGTCTCAACCCAAAAGTCAGGGATACATAGCTAGAATCGTTAAATTATCATTTACCCTTTGAAGTATGTTAGGATTAGCTAGAAAATGATGTAATTTATTAGGCTTGTGGATGCAAATAGGACCAATTAAGACATAAATAGGGATAAATAAAGCAAGGCAGACCTAAACAAGTGTGAAAATGCAAGGGTATATATTTTCCTACACTACATTTATCCTCCACTTTAGTGAGAGGAGGAACTTGCTTCAAACTCACACTAAAGTATCCAACCACACAATCAAGAGGGGTTCAAATGTAAAAATGTTAGTAAGATAGGATGACAATAATCAAGAGGGTGGCCAAGCCCCCAGGATCAAGATTCTATGGGAAACCAACATAGGCACAAAGGAACAAACATACAAATGATATATGAAGCCATAATTAGATGCAAACATACACCATCAAAGATAGAAAAAAAAAGGAAAAATAAAAATGCTACGGATCAAGCTTTGACTGGACGCCCAACGCGCTATGGACTGGATCTAGGTTGTTTGTCCAAAAGAGGTTTATAAGTGAAATGCGCTATCCACTATGCAAAGAAAACACATGTTGACATGGGCTAGTGAAGCTAGTTGTTCACTAGGTGAGCCCCAAGAGGTCCATATCAACATTATACCCCCATGACTATGATAAGGACAAAAAGAAAATACACACTCACAAGGGCTAGTGAAGCTAGTTGTTCACTAGGGAGCCCCAGGGGACCATATTAAGGCCATACCTCCATAACTTTAATAAGGTACAAAAAGGAAAAATGTATGCTCACATGGGCTAGTGAAGCTAGTTGTTCACTAGGTGAGCCCCAGGGGACCATATCAAAGCCATACCTCCATGACTTTAATAAAGTATAAAAAGGAAAAATGCATGCTCACACAAGCTAGTGAAGCTAGTTGTTCACTAGGTGAGCTCCAGGGGACCATATCAAAGCCATACCTCCATGAATTTAATAAGGTACAAAAAGGAAAAATGCATGCTCACATGGGCTAGTGAAGCTAGTTGTTCACTAGGTGAGCTCCAGGGGACCATATCAAAGCCATACCTCCATGACTTTAATAAGGTACAAAAAGGAAAAATACCACAAGAGACAGGGATGTTTGAAGGGATTTTACTTGATTCGTGTGAGGTCTCTTCTTGGGGAACATTGTGCTTAATGTCTCCAAGAGAGTATAAATACAAGGTCTCATCTTGGGGAACATTGTACTTAATGTTTCCAAGAGAGGACAAGGAGATATCATGCTCTCGGGGGAAATCAAACCCAATGACACCACCAAGAAAAGGATGCATTGCAAGAAGGAAGAAAATCACACAAGGAACATGAAAATAAATGAAAATGAAATCATACCAAAATAATGCCAATGTATGCCCCACTTTAAATAAATTGCTAACACCATGCTATGAGCAATTACTTTAAAGTAGACAAAAAATGAAAAACAAAAAGAGGGTTGCCCCCAGAAACACATAAGGGATCTATGGATTTGGGGTTAGTATCTATCTTTGCTGCAATGATACTAAAGAGATAGGAACTATCATCATTCCACAAATACACATAGAATTGGAAGAATGACACAAAGAGAGCGAAAACAAAGAAAATAAAATTGGGTCAACATGGAAGATACATAGGGTTTCTCGACGCCTTGCATCATCCCCAAAAGGAAACACAAGACGAGAATGGAGATGAAAGGCAAAGATAAATGAAAAGGAAAAATCTTACGACATATAGAAGAATGAAGGTACAAATAGAGGAATGCACATAGAGAGGAAACAACAAACAATACATCATGGGGGATCACAATATGCACATGCAATAAAGAAAAAAGGAAAGCTAAAAGACTAGTAAAGCACATGCGAGTCAACCATCCATTAGGTCATCCACATCCTAGTCTTGTTTAGTATATGCAAAATGTAGATCACTAGCGAGAGGGACAACATCAAGTACTGTACTAGGAGAATCACCAAGTTCAACACGTGGTGCATCACTCGATTTAGGAGGATTATCATAGTTGTTATTGTCTAAGCTCATAGAAGAGGAAAATAATAAATTCAACTCATAATGCATTTGATTATCAATTTTAGTGGTTTCTTCATTTCCATCCAAGTTAACCACAATAGGAGGACGAATGATAATATCCATAGAAGGTGCTGGTCCTTGTTGTGTTGGAGACATAAGATCCGCTGGTTCTGGTAATGGAGGAGGCTCATCGTTTATTGCTTCTATCAAGTTTGTATTTTGATTTTTCATGTTGTTTTATTCGTTCATTTTTTGAGAAATAGCATGACATCTATGCATACGCTCTCTAGCATTTTTGTTTCTTTTATTATGCTTTTCAAGTTGTATTTGTGTAGGAGCGGGTTTGTCAACCATAGGTTTCTTTTCTCCTTGTGAGGGAAGAACAAAAGAAACCATGGAAGGTTGTTCAACCACTTTCTCTTTGGATTTATAAATTTGTTTAGGAGATGGATTAGGACTTTTTTGGTTCTCTCTTGGCCTTTTGTAGGAAATAGGCAAGGGATTTTTGATAGATGGGTCTTGGTTTGTTGGAAGGGCTTTAAGCTCAATATTGTTTTCTTCAAGGGCTGGAGGTTCAATCATAGGTGGAGGAAAATTTTCAAGGGATAACTTGGCTATGAATTTTTCTTTGAACTTTTGGTAGGATAGGAAAAGGAAGTCCTCACAGGGTCTTATAGGTTCCATGGGCTCAGGAAAAAAATAATCTAAGGAAAAATTTCCACAGGAAGATAGAGGGCTAAAGCCACTATGGTTCACAGTGAATATTTCATTATCAATTGGAAACTTTAAGCACTTATGGACAACGATGGGACCACATTCATGGAGTGAAGCCATTTGTAGCCTAACTTCACATGAAATTGGTCTGAATTAGAGATGATAGAGAATGATACATTTAATTTCTTTAGTCCTACTTGTAAAGGGAGTGTGATTGAGCCCATCGTAGCACGAGCAAAACCATCATGCATTTTTATCCATGCTTTCATTTTATCATATCTATCTTGAGTAAGTTCATGCACATATAAGAGTTCTTCTGTGATCACATTCTCTCCATAGACGAGATCAATTAAAATCCCAAGAGTGGGTTTGTTATTGATTCTTCCAACTATGTAAAGAGGACCATTAGGTGCATTTTTGATTGTTTCTTTTGAAGAGAAATTAATGTCAATAGGCATTATGGTTTGTTGTTTATGAGGCTTGATGTCAATCAATCCTATCATTGTACTAATAGGACTTTGGTTGTTAGTATCCATAGGACTTTTTTCATCATCATCCATAGGATTTTGTTTGTTATTGCTCATGTTGTCATCATCCATGTCAATGTTCATCACATTGGGCTTAGTTTCACTAGCCTTAACAAATGAAATATTATGGTTGGGCATGGGATTGGTAAAGATTAGCAAGTTTTGGTTGGGAGAAGCTATAGATTTATTACCTTTTTCATTCAAACCTCCAATTTGAAAATGATTAGAATCAATGAGGTCTTGCACAAGATGTTTAAGATGCTTGCAATGTTCTGTATCATGTCCTTTTTGTTGGTGATAAGCACAATAAGAATTATGTATAAATCTTGGAGTTAAGGGATTTCTAGGGTCAAGAGGTTGAATGAGAGGTAAGGTAAGCATGTTCTTGTTTAATGGCTGAGTCATGATGTTGTGAAGTGTGCTGGGTAAGGGTGTGAATTGTATTTGTGGATCCCCAAAGATATAAGGATTACTCTTCTTTATAGCACCTAAGTGGGTATCAACTTGTTGGGTAGGTTGGGAGGTGGAATTTAGTTGAAGGAAACTTTTATTTTATTTTTTGAAAGGTTAGTAGGTATTTTGGTTTGAAGATTTGGACTTTTCAGGATGGATAGAGGTGGTTTTTGGTTCACAACTACCTATGGAATTCTGATAATCTCGAAGGGTAGTGCATAAGTGCATGAAGGAATGAAATTCATCATGGTAAGCTTGTATCACATCTTACTTTGTAAATTTTCTATGAACATCTTTTGAAGGTGAGAATCAAGAATCTTCACACTAATTTGGGAATAAAGTGATTAGTAACATGAAATAAAGTCATTGAATTTTTCACTCTCATTTTGTTTACATCCCATCAACTTAGCTAATGTCATTTCAGGAGAAATATGCACTTGGAAATGGTTAATAAAGTCTTCAATAAGTTCATTAAATGAATGAATTGAGTTATTCGGTAATGAAAAAAACCAATCCAAGACAACATCTTTCAAGGATCGGGGAAAAATCTTAGCCAAATGTTTGTCCTCAAGGATAAAGTCACTACACAAGGCAGTAAAGGCATTAACGTGATTAGTAGGATCTCCCTTTCCTCCATATTTCTTAAATCTAGGGATCTCTATACCTTGTGGCACTAGAGTTCTCAATATCTCCAAGGATAGTGGGTTGCTTTTGACATAGTATGAAGGTGGACCATTTTGATTTTGATTTATGGTGGAAACTTGACATTGAATGGATGAGAGGCTTTGTAAGAGGTGGTTAATGATAGGGTCATTATGTGTGGTTTGAGATGGAATTGAATATGGTGGTGGTGTGTATGTGTTGGGAGGACAAGTGAATGGATTGCTTATGGGAGGAGATATAAGATTAGATGCCACATAAGTATAAGGAGCACTAATGGAAATGTTTGAGGTAGGAAAGACATTGCTAGTTGGTTGCATCTTTGTGGTCACTTGAGGATTGGTATAGGTGGGAATAAAGGTTATGGTTGAATGGGGAGGAGTTTGATTTCCTTGTTGGTTTTGCACATTGTTTGAAGCTTGAGAACCATTGGTGGTGGGAGGAAGGTGTTTTCCAAAGATTTGAGCTATGTTTCACACAACTTCCAGTCCTTCATCACTTTCCATCATACAATGAATATTATCTATTGTAGGTATAACAGTGTTGGAAATGTTTTCAGTACTCACACTATCTTGTAAATGGGCTAAGTCTTCATGAATTTTCATTATGTTTTCTTGAGGGATATGATCAACCGTTGTTTGAACACTTGGCATAACATTTTTAGGTAAGGTAGGTATAGCAAAATAGTTATCAAAGGTATGGTCCATACCTAGTGAACTAGTACCAACACTAGAAGTAAGAGAGCTAGATAACCCAAGATCCACAATGAGTGTTTTATTGCGGGATTCCATGAGTCTCGCACTTCGTCTAACCATAGTATTGATAGTAGGACACTAAGTAGTATAGCTCATGCAAGGGATAAACCAAAGAAAGTGTAATGAACACAATATCCCATGCTTACAATTACACTTGAAATGAAAGAAATTGGAATAACAATAATTCTACAAATTGTAATAGAAAACTAAAAGCAACAAAAAAAATCCCAAAGAAGCAATTTCAAACCATGAAAATTGGAAGGTGAAAGTCAATAGGGACTAAGACGCCAGTAAGGGCATCTTGGTCCTACTGGTGAAAATTTGAAGTTCTAGAAAGTGAAACAAAAAGCAAACAATAGAGACAAGATTCTGAGCCAGAAACCCTAAGAGGGACTAAGACACCAAGAAGGGAATTTTTGTCCTAGTAGAGGTTTTTGTTAGAAAAATAGAAAATTCCGAGTTGTTAATAGTATTCCTAGGTTTCCTATCTAGGGACTTGGTGTTTATAAACAAAAAAGTGGGAAAATGAATGCAAGAAAAAGTAACTAATGACAAGCAATTGGATGCAAAGGTGGAGTTGGACGACAACTGGTTTTTTTCCTTTACATAATCCTTCCCAAGCACCCATTTGATTGCCATGACAATAAGGTGGTCATTTTTTCCTTTCAGGTGTTTTATCCTATCACTACTAACTTCACCCACAAAGGATTCTACAACTTTCAACTTAGGAGCTGAATTGGGGTACCTAGGCTAGTCATGAGAGCACTGAGCAAGCTAAGGGCTAATAGAATGAAAAAATAGTGGAAGAATCTTACTAAATTCAGTGAGTTTTTTGCTAAGTTGATATTACTATTTATAGAAAAGTGTGCTGGTGGGCTTGATGAACATAAAATCCATTTCTTGTTAGATGATAATGGAAAAAATATCAAGGCGATAGGAGGTGAGGGATGAATTGTATAGAAAATATAAAACCAAGCCTTGAGAAATTAATTTAGGCATTGGGAGTAAATGCTTGCATGTACCGATTGCTGCCATGTGTCCACTATCGTCATCAACACTAGCTTGCTTACTTATGCGAAAAGACATTTCTTAAAGCACTAAAATCTACCAAATTAAAGGAAAATATATTTTTGAAGTACTTTTCATTTCTCAAAGCACACTTTTCATTGCTAAAGGCACGCTTCCCACTACATAAGGCTTAGCTATGAAAAAGATGATGAAGGAAATGTACTAATTACATTCTCGTGGTAGATTTGTCATTCCCAAGGGATACAAATCCCATTCCACACGTATCACCTTGCTGGAAGCACTTAGTGAGCTAATGGTAATGCAAAGCCTTATTGAATGTACGTATAAGAAAATTAAATGCATCTAAAAAGAAAATTTTCTGAGAATCAAAAACTGCAAGTAGCCATTTCTTTGAAGAAGCTTTCTGGAAATACTTCAATGTAACAATGGTGGAGGCATCATCTTCTAGTCAACAGGTTGGAGTTTCATCTACCAAACTAGGCTACACAACATATTTAGGAAGGATTCGTATGCCAATGCCCTAGCACTGGAAGAGTGGATTTTTGATCATACTAAAATCATACAGGCATGCGACCCCGTTAAGCAAGAGGTGGTTAAATATTTTGTAGACAATATTTTCGACCCAAAGTTGCACATAAACCCTAAAAACATAAGGGAAGGAGCAATGTAGAGAATGGTCTCTCATGGGGCAACTGAAGGATTTACAACTTGGATCTAGTATTGTAGATTGCCATAGTTGATGTTACTTGCCATACACCCATGTCTAGAGCTAGTGGATGCATGCGCAAAGAGGTTGGATAAAGAAAAAAGGGTTATTAGTGACCACAGGTTGAGGGTTACAATCAACATAGCGGCCATCCAGGATATGCTATACATCCCTATAAACTAGGGTACCGAAAGATTCAAATACAAAACAATGGAGGATTTCTGGAAGACCAGAGGAAAACAATTAAATTTTTATATGGATGAAACAAATGAGAAGTCAAAAGGCAAGCAACTCATCTTCCCTCTAGTACACAAAAAGTTCAAATCTAATGTGAAGGCTGTTTTTGTAATGTTAGCTTGTATCTATGGCTTTGAGGATGACAAAAATGTTTACGCATTCTAGATGGGCTTGGATTTCATGCTCATGAGGGAGAAAAGCTAGAAGTATTTTGATTTTGCTGATGTAGTGGCCAAAAAGATTCTAGATCAATTGAGAAATTATGGAACTAATTTTCAATTCAAGTATTCTTCTTTCCTGGCACATCTAATTTTACATTAGAACCCTAAATTTTTTGCAGGGTACTTATCACTCTTTAAGTTTTATGTAAAGGGGTTATACCAACCAATTTCGGTCTATAATCATGTGCTTTCCAAGACATGGGATTATACTCGTTTGTGGACTGTTTCCTACAACTAGTGCTCTTAGATTTGGCTTTGTGCCCTCTGAGTCGATTTTCCCCTAAAGCCTTAGAATGGATGAAAAAACATCAGGCTCCGATGGATTATTTTCTGGGAGTCAAAATTTCCTTCATCAAATTGCATGGTTTTATTGAGGAGCCTTTTAGGCTCCCTAAATTTGGAATAGATAGGACCTTTGCTTTGGAGGCATGCTGTCAAGCAACTATTTCCAACAAAACTTATGGTGCTAGAAGAAACAAGAAGGTGCTTTACTTGATTCCCCTTACCATTGCAAATAGTCAGGTAACACTTGTGAAAAGGGAAGAGTGGGAGGTACTGGCTAGAAAATTGGCTTGCCTAAGCCTAGTCCTCATTTGCGATGCATGGAGATACAATCCTGTGGGATATCTCTTGACTGTAAAACATGAAAAGAGGGAGTACTTTGAGTCAAGAAGTAACCTGACCAAGGAGAAGGTAGAGGTCTATATAGACTTAGATTTTATTCCTTTTGATCAGCCACCATGGCTCAATTTTTATGTTCGGGTAGTGGAGTTCCAACAAAGCATTCAGATGGGCTAGTCTCTCAACACACAATTAAAGAATCTGAGATGGTCAGAAATAAAGAGGGCAGATTTTTGGACATTCTGAATAGAAATAAAGAACCACAATGCCATGTATAGAAACATTAAGCCGCATAATGAAAGGTTTGATTAGATCTATGACATTGAGGCCGAAATTGATGACAACTCTAAATCCAATTGGGAGATTGGACTGAAGGAATTACCATTCTACACATCCTAACCTAAGGAGCTTGACACAAGAAAAATAAAAGGGAAGGGGTCAAAATAGAAGGGATCAGAGATCACATCTTCCACTAGCACCTTGCCAAAGGGAAAAAGGACTCGACGGTCCTTGAAGAGATCTACTATAGCTGTAGGAGAACAAGCTTCAGTGGGATTAGCCACTAAGGAATTTGAATCCACCAATTCGGCCCATACAAAGAAGAGATGAGTCTAAGGCTTAGGCGAACTGGGAATATCAAGAAGAGGAGAAGAAGAGGTGGAGTGTGCTTCTCCAGGATTTTCGGCTTTGACAACACAGGTAAGTCTTGCACTCACCCTTCTTTCTCCTATTGCATCTTTAGTTGTTGTAACCCCCTCCTCTATTGAAAAGAATCCTTTGTACATGGGTTCCAATGTCCTCATTCTGAACACACCCTTGGATATATTTGATAATGAGCCTCATGAAGAGACCTCACGTGCCAAGCGAGCATCATCAACATCAGCCACAATTGATTCATTAATCTCCCTATCAAGGGAACCCATTGAAAACATTGATGCATCCATGCTACTAGTTTCACTACTCCCATCTGATTCTAGGAAAATGCCACTATTTCCACCCACTTCTCCTTTCACTTTGATGGGTATCCCTCCTTCCTAGTCCGCATATGGCATCTCACCTTTTTCCATGCTAACACTTCTCTTTGCCTCTCCACAACCTCACACAGCCAAAGCCTCTCCTTCCATCACCCTTTTTAGCCTCTCTCTAGATGTTTTACTTATCACATAGAGTATTGACACCCCAAAAAGTCTTCAGAGTCATATGGATTCAACAAAGCAAGCTCGACAGGTAAGAAAGCATAAATTACAAGTAAAGGCCGCAAAAAAACCAACTTACAAGATTGAAGCCTACTTTGATGAAGATCAGAATGATCTACTGATCCCTTCCATGAGGCCACTAACATCCAAACTAGAGGGAGAAATGTAGTTTGAAGATTACGACATCAAAATAGTAGGCCTCATTTTGAATGAGATCTCTCATGTGACAAAGTGGTTATGGCCAAAGCAAATTAGAAGGTGATCTACACCGACTATGAAAATCTAGACAAAAAATTGAAGAAGCGTGAGGAAGAGTTGGAAAATGTAAAAGCCATAGTGGATAAGCTGCATAAAGAAATCAAAGGAAAAGATGTAGAAATGGCATGTTTGAGGCCTTTACAGGGTCAACATGGTGAAGCGACTAAATTGCTTGAAGAGGCCCATAGTGAGAAGGATGAACTTTATGCCCTGGTAGAGAAATTAAAAGGTGAGATCGTGATTGAACATGAAACAAACATAGAATATCAATAAATGCAAAAAATGTTGGACAAAGATATAGCCATAATGAATGTTGTATCTAATGGGCTACAAAAATAGCTTCACAAGATGGATAAATAGGTGGAGGACATGTAGAAGGAGTTGGATACCGTCCAATCCCAAGCCCCTGACAACCTTTAGAAGGCCCAGGACGAAACATAAAGGGTGAAACAAGAAAAGAAAGATATTGAGTTAATTTTGTAGACTCGCGATGAAGAGATTGGGAAGCTACGCTCAGAGCTTACAAACACCTTCCATGAGAAGAATCAATTGAAGGAAACTATGAAAGAAAGAGAGTCCCAATTCTAGTAGGAATTGATCAAGGTATAAGGATCCAGAATCCTTCCGATACTAAAAAAACTAATATCTACTCATTGGGAGAGAATCATAGTTGCAGTTGTAGCTCTGAAACTAGCCTTGCAATTTTTAAAGGATGCTTAAGAATTAAATGATAAAGTCAATTGGCCCGACGGTCGACCAAATTCTCCACACGTTTACCCCCAGGCTAAAGAATTGAAGATATTGCTCATGAAATTATGTAAAGAAACCAAGGAATACCTAAGGGACGTTAGAATTCCTTACTAATGAGCAGCTACAAGGAAAGTAAAAAAATTCATCATCTACCGCAAGGTTGCATCAAATGGTAAAAACTTCTAGGAAGTGTTGAATAAGAAGGTCGACAAGATCATGGAAGAGTTTAACATTCTTCTCTAGACAGGATTACCCACCCTTTTCTCATCGGATGGAGGAGTGTTAACAATCGAGCATATCATGAGAGCAATCAAGCTCAAAATACAAGCCTCCATAGCTCTACAGGGTTTAAGCCTATCACCCACTATTGAGGAGGTCGTGAAGGAAATCTTTCCCCTTTCTCAACTATACTACTACATCCTGAAGCTGTCTCATCAAGGTTTGGAGGAGTTTCTTTTAAACAAGTCCTTGATATGGATCAAGCATATGGGATTTTACACACCCTCATGTGGCCCACTGATGTAGATTGGGAGACAAAACACACCACTTTCCTCAAACTCTAGGAATTACCAGAGATCTAGGTTCATGCCTCTGCAAGTGAAGGCCCCCTATGAATCACTAGAACTGTGAAGCATATTTTTTCCTTTGAACATTTTTGTTTTTGGCCCTTGTTTCCTTTCTACTTCGGGATGGATCCATGCCCGAAGGATGAAGACTACTCTCACATAAAGATGCACAATGTGCCACATGGTGGCTACACAGATTTATATATATATTGTTTCCATTTTGGGCTTGAACTGAGACACATGTCAGCTTGGTGGAGATTTTCTTCAAAACCACTCTCACAAAATCTAAAATTTCCTGCTCACTTGAAATGTCATCTATTTTCATTGGGTAGTCTATACCTTCCATAGAATAATCTTTTTGGGAGGAGTTTGTCGGGGAGCATGACAGATGTCTTACTTTTGGGGTGGAACCTTCGAGTCGACATCATCAATCTCCATAGCTAATCGATTAGATTTTACCAAGCTATGTTAAAATTTGATTGTCTTCTGACAGTATATCTTCACTAAATATTTGAAACCATTAATGAAGTAGTTGAAACTTAATGAGCGAAGATTGCTGCAATCTAATCAAGATCTAGGATCAATTGCAAGCTATCAAATTCAGGCATTTGGTAGTTTCTTCTTCTAGTTTGTTTGTGGTGGTGTCCTCTTCTTCTGGATATAAATAAGGGTTGGTAGTAGTGAGTAAAAGGTTTTTTGAAGTTTTCCTCAAAAATATCTTGAGGAATATAGATATTGTTTTAGGGAGCCTTATTTTCTTAGAAGTAGGAGGGTTTTTACAAAATATTGTTTATTCTCTTTGACATGTTATATTTAATTCAAACTATCATCAAATTGGCATCTGACCTCTGTTTTTAGTTAATATATCATGAGAATTTGATCTATTAGGAAGAAATCTTTGAGATTGTGCATTTTCATGGCCTTTGCCAAGTTTCTTTTTCGTATTTCGTTCATGTTGAGAACACTGTGTTAAAGCTTTACGTTGATATTCTTGTTAATTATTTTACATGCTATTAGCTTCTATGTTCTATGCTATCTTTTAGAAATTAGATTATGTCCATTATACTCTTTCATTTTTTGTAAAAGGTATGTCATTTTTCATATTATGCGGTAAAAGAGGAAGGTTTCTATTAATATTTGAGTATTCCTATTAATCTTTAGGGTTTTCTTATCTCTGATTGGACCTTAATGAATGCTTCCCATGGGGAGATTTGAAAGACTGTATTGTGCTTTCTCTAGCCTTTGTTGCTCATTCTCTTCCCAACAATGAAGGGTATATGGCATTCTGTATCTATCTTATTAGTTATAAGAAATAGTTAAGGTTTGAAATGTTGTAAAATCTTTGTCACATCTCCATCTTTATGTTTTATTTGCATTTCTCTCTACCCCTTTCCCCAAACACAAAGAAGAGCCGACTTTCTTTAAAAATCCTAGAGATCATTTAGTGAGGCACAAATTGGTCCCCCACTCACTGAATTTCCCATAAGGATGTTTGGAGAGGTGCAAGATTTAATGATCAACATGCATAATTGATATCTTTCCAGTCGATCAAAGATTTTTTTCTAATACTTCTACATGTCTAGTGCTTGTTTTTGATTTTCCTAGGAGGTCATCCACATAATCTTCCATAATTTCATGCATCATATCATGAAAAATGATATTCATGGCTCTCTAATAAGTGGCTTCTACATTCTTAAGACCAAAATGAATTACTTGATAAATTTTTTTTCCACATGGAGTGATGAAGGCTATTTTGTGTTGATCTTCTTCTACTATTTGTATTTTATTATAGCCAAAAAACCATCCATAAGAGATAAAATTTCATGTCCTATTGTTAAGTCTATAATGATTTCAATGTTAGGGAGCAAGAAGTCATCTTTAGGACATGCCTTGTTAAGGTCCCAAAAATATATGCATATTCTTATGCCCCCAGTGGGTTTAGATACTAGCACTATGTTCGAGATCTATTTAGGATAATCAATTGGTCAAATGAAGCTAACTTCTAGGAGCTTTTGTAGTTTTGTTTTGACCAAGAGAGCTATTTGAGGATGCATTTTTCTTAATTTTTCCTTTACTAGTTTTGTATCAGGATATACAACCAAATGATGTACTACAAGAGATGGATCAAATCTTGGCATATCTGCATACATCCAAGCAATTGTTTTAGATATTTGTCTAAGGAAACTAGATAGTTCTTGATTCACCTCATCTTCTAATGCTGCATCCATAAAGGTGATTTCAGGTTCTTTTTTTGTTCACAAATTAATTTCAGTAATTGCTTCAACTAATACTATAGATGTTTCTTGATATTGGGGAATGGAATCAAATACCTCATCCTCTGGCACCTCAGAGAGGTTTTCACTAGAAGATACATCTTTTGTTTTTACTTTTTTGTGATCCAAAAGTTCCTCATCGAGGTTTTCACTAATGAATCTTTTTTTTTTTTATATTTATTTTTGTGACTAAGCCACATAATTTTTTTCTCAAAATAGGAATCTTTTTGTAGCTTTATTTCAAATTATTTTTTATGATCGCCCATAGGTATATTCTCCCATACCCTCATAAGTTCTGCAATTGCTTCATTATTTTCAAATGTGTGAAGAATAGGAGGTCCTTGTTGATCCCAATCAATAAGTTAAGGATATACAAGTGAAAGGTCAATGAATTGGGATGATGTAATGGTGTAAATATGTGCATGATCAAAAAGTTGAGCAATATGTTCTAAAGGTTCTTTGTTAGTACCCTCTTGAGGGTTTTTAACATTAGTTAAGGTCTTACACTCTTTAATGCAAGAAAATTTAGGTTCTTTGAATACCATCTTAGTGGATTCATACCCAAGTCCATGGTAACCTATATGCTCTTTCAACTGGATAGGTTCTATTATACCTTGATCATGAGCTTCGAGTCCTCAACATTTATAGCTCATATATTTACATAAGTAATGCCCCTTTAGATACCTATTGATTTTTAGAAGAGGCAACGTGTTGTATTCATCCTTATATATAGCCATGATGAAATATCATCACTGAGATCTTTATCTAAAAGCCCCTATTTATTGAAGCTTTTGAAGGTTTCTTTAGATTCAATCGTCAATACCTTAGGTTGACCATGGGACCATGGTGAAAGGGGGAGTTGTCCTACATAGAAAGAATTACACTGTTCATACTCTCTACATCCATTGTTAGTAACTTTGATCTTGGTCTCATGAGTAGTTTGTGAGGTGGTAGCGAGTTTTAGTGTGGATGGGTCAATGTAAGAAGAGGAAGTGGAGGCTACATCATTGACTGGGAAATGGTGTGAGTGATTTTATTTTCCTTCCAACATTTTACAATATTAGAAAGGTTGCGGGTTAGCTGGTATAGTAACTTGACTACCATTGTATGAGAGTTTTAGAAATTGAAGGTAGGTGGAAGGGACAACTTGCATGGTGTGTATCCAAGGTCTACCAAGGAGGATGCTAAAGGGAATATCAAGATCTAATATTTGACATTGGGTTTCCATGATGGCTGGTCCAACTTGGATAGGTATCTTGATGGTACCTTCAAATTCTCTCTCAACATTGTCATAACCCTTAAAATTTATTTTATTTTGGGGGTCACTGACATCTTTTGAGTAACCCAACTATTTTATTAACTTTCGAGTACATATATTAAGGCCAACTCCACCATCTATTAAGACTCTTTTAATGGTATGCTTGTGGACTATTGATTCAATGTGGAGGGCTTTATTGTGTTATAAATTAGTATGTAAGTATTTATTTGTGAAAGTGAGATGATGTCTGGAAAAAAGATGTCTAATTATGGCTTGGAATTGATTGGAATTTATGTTGCTGGGTACACGAGATTCTTTGAGAGCTTTGTCTAAGAATTATTTATGGATAGGGGATGTACGAAGTAGCCCCAAGATGGAAATTTGTGCTAGGGTTTTTCTAAGGTGGTCTAAGATATTATATTTATTGTTTACTGGAGGGTTTGATGAGGAGGGTGCCCCCTGTATTGTCACTTGACATTGGTGGGTAGAGATGACACAATTGATTGCTTTAATGGTGATTGCATCAACATGCTTGTCATATTCTTCTATGTGGTCCATGATGGAGTCATGAGATAGGGTATGAATGGTGTTGGTATATGTATATGATATTGCATTGTAAGATCCGAAATTTTTCCCTTCATTATATGGTGGGAAGGGTTGTGTGTAAATGCCTAGTTGTTTGTTAGGAGAGTTATGAGTTTGAATTTCAATTTTTATCTCTCCTTTGTCAATTAGATCTTGTATATGATTTTTTAGTTTCATGAATTTATATGTGAGATGGCCTTAACCCTATGGTATTCATAATATTCATTATCCTTGTACCATGTGGGTTTTGGTTGACTTTCATCAAATGGTTGTCATGGGAAATATTATGAGGTTGGCTTGCACAAGTTTATGGAATATGATTTCAATTGATTTACCCAAAGGGGTGTACTTGCATTTGGGTTGATTATTTTGTTAAGGTTTTCCTTAGGAGATAGTGATGGTATTGGAGACATTTTGTCGTGTTTGTTGATTATTGTGTTGGATGTTTTGCACATGTTTATTGTTAGTCACACCATCGTTTACAATGTTTTTGTTTTTGGACCAAAATCTAGATTTATCATTATATTTCTTATTATTGTAATTTTTATCCTTATAAATTTTAATTTCCCCTTAGCAATCAAGGATTTTTTAATGGTTAATCCTTTTTTAATCATTTCATCAAAAGTATTTACACTTTGTAATTGGAGGTGAAGCCCTAATTTTGTGTTTAAGTTATTGAAAAAATATTAACCATTTTATTTCCAAGTATGTGCAAGGGGTTCAATCAAATCGCTAATTGTCTCCATCATTGTAGGAAGGTGGAAAAACCTTTCCCATGGTTTTGTTTAGTGTTTCAAAGTTTATCTAATGTAATTTTTTTCTCAATGGTGTATGAGAAATGAGCCACAAATCTTTTGTCTAGATTTGAAAAAGATGTGATTGAACCATGGGGAAGGTGTGTGAACCACTCTAAGGATTGTCCCTCAAGGCTTCTAAGAAATAACCTCATAAGGTAAACCTAGTTATAGGCCACCTCTTGGCAAGCTACACAAAAATATTTGATTTGTTTGATTGGATCGCCCTTTCCCTTATAATTGTCAAATTTAGGGACTTCATAGTTATTTAGGAAGGGTATGAACAGTATGGATTGACCAAAATGATAGGGAAATATGCAATAAAATCTATAAGTATTCTTTTATTAACCCATTTGGAGTCCTTGAATCATGTAAATTTCATATTTTGTAACTCTTGTGCTAAGTCAATGTTGGTGGATGAATGGGTGTTTGTATGTTGATAATTATCTAGGGGTCGATAAAGGGGTGATGAGGGAATGCTTAGATGTTGAGAAGTGTTTAGATGTTGGGAGGTGTTTGGGTATTTTGAAATTCTTAAGGTATGTTGGTTATTTTGGGATACTTGAGAAGGGATAAAATTGGAACTGATAGATGTAGTGAGGGGTTGGGTAGTTATTGTGGGGTGGGTAGATGTGTATGTGGTATTGGAGGCCTGAATATTGACTATTAGTTGTGAAGAGGATGGAATAATTTGGTCAAGGGTGGCTTGTGATGTGGTTGTGTAAAGAAGGTGGTTAGGATTAGGTTGTGATCCAAAAACATTATTCAAAAAGTAATTGGATGCTGATGGGTCATTGGAAGGTTCTTGTAACCTTATTTGTGAGATTTTATAGTTGGTTGGAAGCCTAGATCCTTTAGATAAAATGTCTAATATGATATTATCCTTATCTATCTCATATATCCTTTGCATCATTTCTTGGTTATGAGGGTCTTTAGCAAAGGTTTACAATCTAGGAGAGTGTTCAGGTTGGTCTATATAGGCTTCTCCATTAGGGGGGATGATGGTTGGTTGGTGAAATATTCAATGAAGGAATGCTATTGAGAATCCATTTTCATCTTAGCTTGTGCTATAGTGATTGGCATGCAAAAGGAAGATTCTTTTGGAGATGCTTCCTTAGGATATTTGATGGATGGGTTTGGAGAGAGGATGCTTAGGATAGATTCAAATTAGTAATGGGGTGTGATGATGTTTTGAAGGATTTAGAATTAGGATATGATGATGCTATGGATAATTTTGATGGAGGATATTTAGGGGATACAAAATCAAACTTTATATCAAAGGTAAAGATCTAGACCCTTTGAGATAAAAGGGATTTTTGGGATATATCCTTGTTTAATTAGGATAGGAAAGTTCCTAAGAAAGATTGGATATTGATTTTCAAAAAACTCAACTCAAGGGAGCTAAATACTTAAGCTAAATAATCCAAGATGATGGGATAATCAAGAATTCTACTTAAGGTATGCAAGTTCTCAAGCAACACCTAGGTTAGAAGATAATAATGATGATGATAAAAAGGATATAGTTCTAGATTTTGATAAAACTTTGATTTGTAAGGATGTAGATGAGGATGATAAGGATTTTGGATGATTGAGATTCTTAGGATTAAATTTTGGGATGGTGAAAGTTGGTTAGGATAATTTGATGGAAATAGACTGAAAATTGAAGGGTAGGTCCAAGTGATATGATAGGAAAAGAGGAAAAATTGGATGGGATGGTGATGGTAAGGGAGAAAACCTATGATCAGACTGTAGAATTGAAAAATATGAGTTTTTTTTACCAAGGATATTCAATGGGTACTTGTGGAAAGTTTCTAGTTTTAGGTTAAAGTGCAAGCACAACTTAATAGAACACAAGTGTAGTTTGACAGTGAGCACAAGTGAAACTTTATTGAGCACAAGAATAGTTTGGTAGATGCCCAATTTTAGGAAGAAATGTAGTATTTTAGAATATAAGCACATGTTTGGCACAAACACAACTTTATAGAGCACATGTGTTGCAAGTATGCTGCTAGTGTTGTCATTGATGTCAACAATATGGAGATTGTTGGTGTTGTCAAGTGATGGTGCTAGTATGGATGTGTTCTAGTTTGATAAGAAGGTGTTGTGGTGCTATCACCAACATTTTCATTGATGTCTTGTATGGTTGTGATGGATAAGTGCTGCAATTGTAGTAAGTTCACTTGGTTTCCAAGTGCTTTTGAGAAAATTTAAATAAAAGAGTGTGCAATGTGATAAATGTGTGTTTAGTGTTGTGCTTCACATTTCTTCATGATTGAAGTTATGATGATGCAGTTTGGATGTGGTGATCATAGGTGCTTAGAGGTTCTATATCCAGAGTTTTAGATTCTGTATCATGTGGTAGTAGAAGTTGTATTTGACATAGTGTCTATCTGTATAGAAGGTTGTTTGGGAGAAATGAGATTGCTCTACATTTCTCCATAATGAGACTTCTTGTCTTCTAGATTTGGGAATGTGCTTATATTGTATGTATCTACTAACCCTTGGAGTTTCTATTGTTGAGTTACTCCACAAGTTCAATTCTTATATTGGAGTTCAATGGTAGTGCATCCTGATGTGCAAGATGGAAGTAATCTTTGTTTCATGTGGTTGTGGTAGTATTAAAATATATTCTGATGGTGCTAGAATATTCTAAGATGTTGTGTGGATGATTTGAAGTGTTTTTGTGTGGTCTGCATATTGGTTTTAGACTTGGAGGAGCATTTATGTGGTTGCTTGTAGTGTTAGTTCAGGTTTGGTCGACTTGGCATGCCAATGCTATTTATGGAGGTACCTCATGGATTTTGGATGTGTTAAGTAGTGTGGTGATGTATATTTTGGTCCTAGTTAACCCTTGGCATAGTTCTCCTTCATGTCTTTCCATCATGGAATTTTTTGGTGCCAACCTATTTGGTGTTGCATGTTTGAGGTGCATACACTTCATTAAGGCCGACTTAATTGATATTGTTTAGTTCATGGATGGTATAAATGCAAGGTGAGTTGTTGGAGATGTTGTAAGGTGTGTGAATGATGTGAATGTGATCAATTTGGTGATCTAAGTGTGAGATTAAATTCCTATGACTCTGAATGTAGTGAGTAGAAGGTGTCTACATTTTCAATATTCTTGAAGTTACTAGAGGTAGTAAGCCAAAGGTTGTAGATAGCATAGAGTTACAGTGGTGGATTTCTCTAGTTGCTTTGAGATAGTGAATCTCTCTATAAAAAATTCTTCTATTCTTCTTTCTTCTAGATAGTGATTCCTTTTGACAGTGAGCCTTTCTTATTTTTTTGGGTAGTAAGCCCTTGGTAATGAGCCTAATTGTATCGATGTTGCTATTCATATATATGTGAGCTAATTCTCACCTTAGTTTTTCCCTTCTTAGGTTTTCCACATAAATATGGTGTTATTATGTGTTTGGTTGTGTTTTCATTATTGTTTCACATGTTTACATTCTACTAATGCTTAATGAGGGTTTAGAGTTTGATAAGGGTTTGAAAGTTAATGAGGGATTGAATGCTTTATTGTACAAATAATTCACCCCCTCTTAGTTGTCCTATGCATCTAACAATTGGTATTAGAGCTGTGGCTCCTTGGAGAAAGCTTAACCACTTGAGGTAGATCCGAATGGCACATAGGAAGCGTATCAAATCTCCTATGTTTGATGTAATGAATTATGCTTACTAGAAAGCCAAGATAGAATCCTTTTAGGTCTCCCTTGGATTTGGTGTATGGAAATTTGTTGAAAAAGGATATATTATGCCTGCATTTGGTCTAACAAGTGATGATGAAATCAAGGATTATGAGAACAATGGCAAGGTAATAAATGCTATATTGTGCAGATTTTCTGATTCAAAACTCAAAAATGTGATAAGTTTGAAAACTACAAAATAGATTTGGACAAATTTGGAGAGAATTTATGAAGGAAATGATAAGGTCAAGAAAGAAAAGATTTGATACTTCAAAGACAAATTTGAAACCCTAAGGATGTCTAAAGATGGAGATATTACAACCTACATGCTCAAAGTGGATGAAGTTGTCAATGCCATCAATGGTCTTCATGGTATGCTGGAAGAAAGTGAAGTTGTGAAAAAGGTATTAAGAACTCTTCCTAAAGCTTATAGTTCTTAAGTTTCTACTATTGAGGAAGCTCAAAATTTAGATCAATATTCTAGAGATCAGATGTTTGGTGCTTTAATTTCTTATGAATTGAAAGAGTTTGGTCAGGATGCTACAAATAAAGAAACTAATTTTAAAGTTTACAAGGCAGAGAAGTTTGATGAATTGAATCTAAATGATCTTGATTAGGTGGAAGAAAAAATTGTAAGGATATTGAAAAAGGGCACTATAAAATACAGAGGTAAGTTACCCTTTAAGTGTCTTAATTGTGGAAAGATAGGTCATTATGCTTCTAAATGTCTAATAAAAGTTTCAAATGAAAAACCTAAGGATCATAAAGGAAAATTTCTCAATAAGAGTTATTATGTTGAAAAAGACAAAGGTGTATCTGATGATGATAGTGATTGCTTATTCACGACTTTAAACGTTGGAACTAATTCTACTAATTTTGAAAGATGTATGAAGGAAAATGCTCAAGTAATAGGTCACAAGGTTGAAGGAACTAATGACTACTTGTCATGCAAGAGTAAGAGAGGAATTACTAGATAACTAATAGTGGATGCTTAAATCATATGACAGGTGATAAGAGTAAGTTTGTTAAAATTCAGAAGTATAATATTGGTCTTGTTAATTTTGGTGATAATACATCTGCTAAGATTTGTGGAAAAAGGTTCAATTAGTTTTGAGGGAAAGAATAAAACAGATGATGTTCTTTATGTCAAGGGTCTCCAACATAATCTTCTTAGTGTACGACAAATGTGTAGCAGAGGATATAATCTTGTGTTTTAGGATGATGGTTGTGAAATCAGAAAAGGAAGATCCAAAACTTTGGTTGCTATAGGGACAATGATATAAGGTAATGTTTATCAGCTCGAAGGTAGTGGTTTAAGTGCTTTATGTCTCAAATCAATGAAATTTGGCTATAGCATAGCAGAATGAGTCACACCAATTTTGATAGCCTAGTGAAGATCAATTTTATTGATGCTGTGAGAGATCTGCTAAAGATTACAAAGCCTATCAATGTAATCTGCAAGGAATGCTAGTTTGGAAAGAAAATAAAGAGGTTCAAGACCAAGGAATATTCTACCGCAAGACCTTTAGAGTTGATGCATATAGACCTAGTGGACCTACCAAAATAAGAAGCTCTCAAGGTGACAAGTATTTCATTTTATTGATTGATGATTATGTTGGCAAAACAAGGACACACAACTAAGAGGGGGGGTGAATCAATTGTAACATAAACTAAAAATTTCCTTCTTTAATTTTAACTTAATCTCAGATCTGATGAATAAGCAATTAACCATAAACAATCAACACATTAGAGAGACAAATAACACAAATATTTTTTTGTGTGGAAACCCTGTTGGGGAAAAACCATGGTGAATGTTAGTCCACAATATTATACTTTGATAGAAGTATAAAAGAAATAAGGGGAATGCACATGCATTTAGGCACACTGCCTAGAGCTCATTGCTCAATTGCTATATTATGATCTGGATTGATAGAATTGAGAAAATATCTTCTTCACAAGCCTGATTACAGTTCCAATTAAGCTTAACACTTCTTCACAATTCACACATTCTTCTTCACACTCTACTCAATAATCAAATGATATTCACACATACACATATAGGAGCACATGAAGCATCATCACCAACAATGAACTAATCACCCTTATATATACGATACATGAAATTCCATCACCTCTTTGTTGGTCAAAGAAAAAATATATATTTGTAATGTCGGCCCAGATTTACAATTTTTTTTTAATGCGTATCCACCAAGGTTGGCCACAACATAGTGGAGACCCAAATTAATATCTCCAACACAAAAATACTTTAATTAATTACACCTCGAAGATCCACAACACGCTACCAATGACATGTCGGCTAGGAACAAGAAAAACTGAACATGCGCACAAAGATCTTCAACCAAAAACTCTTCCGAATAATGTGGACACACCAAAAAGTTAGAGAATGATCTAGAGACACCACATAACACCAAGAAACAATAGAGAATCATCCACAACAACTGAGAAAACAAGAATTACACAAACTTCATTTAGGGACACTGATAGAGACCAACAACACACTGTCAGACCACATCATACTCAAAACTTCACACGAACCTCTAAAATTTTTGGTAGATGATATAGAAACATTCAACATTAGACTCTTAAATCTACATCAGCTAATCTTCAACACACAAAACAAAATGCCTTCTTGACTTGCACAGTTCCACTAGGAACCAGGAATACTTTGTTTTACAATTTTCTCAATATCCTCGACATATACAGTCTTCAATGCACCAAATGCTAATAGTGTTGACATCAATGACAACCACATATCAGAAACCATATCCACAACATCCAACAATCTCCCCCTTTGGAATTGATGGCAACACAAGATGTGAAAAAGAATACCATCAATCCAACACACTGAATTCTCTTCTCCTCACAACTGAGCTTCTCTCCACATGAATTTTTCACAATACACTTCCCCCTTTGAAATCAATGGCAAAGGTAACCATGACCTTTCCAAACACATGCTCTGAATCGCATATCTAAACATCTGACAACTCCTCCTGAGTAGCAGCCATGAAAACATCAATCCAGATCATAATATAGCAACGGGGCTTTCAGATTGATGCAAATAAATGCATCTTTAGTTCTTATCAGGAGGGGTGATTACCCCTAGCATCCCTCTGAGATACTCAAAAGTATCCTTTGGCAACGACTTAGTAAATATATCTGCAATCTGTTCTTTGGTAGGCACATATTCTAGTCTGACTTCTTTCTCATTCACCTTTTCCCTCAAGAAATGAAACTTAATTGAAATATGCTTAGTCTTAGAGTGTAGTACCAGATTCCTTGAGATGTTTATTACACTTGAATTGTCATAGTATATGGTAGTAGGCTCTTCATATATCACTCTGATATCTCTTAGCATCTGTTTCTTCCATATCACTTGAGTACAATTATTTGTAGCAACAATGTATTCTGCTTCAACAGTGGATAGAGAAATTGAATTTTTCTTTTTGCTCAACTAGGATATTAGCTTCTTCCCTAGGAAGAAAGCACCACCACTAGTAATTTTCCTATCATCTACATCACTAGCCCAATCCACATTAGTGTATGCACAAAAAGTGAGATCATCATCCTTTGGATACCAAAGTCCAAAGTCAGCTATTCCTTTAAGATATCTAAAAATTCTTTTGACAACAGTCACATGTGATTCCTTTGGGTCAGCTTGAAATCTAGCAACCATACATACAACATTCATAATGTTTGGTCTAGTTTGCATCAAGTAGAGCAATCCACCAATCATTGATCTATACCAAGTTTGATTAGCCTTTGGAGAATCATCATTCTATGATAGCTTACATCTAGTCATCATGGGAGTACTAACATGTTTGGAGTCATCCATTCTGAACTTCTTCAGTAGTTCTTTCACATATTTGGACTGAGATATGAAAATCCCTTGGTCCAATTGTGTAACTTGTAATCCTAGAAAGAACTTCATTTCACCAATCATGCTCATCTAAAATTCACTCTTCATTTCATCAACAAACTTCATACATAGATTATCATCTCCTCCAAAACTGATATCATCAACAAAAACTTCTATAATCAATTCCTTATCATGATCTAACTTGAAGTATAAGTTGCTATGAATAGTACCTTTTGTGAATCCAAGCTTCAATAGATATTTGTCCAATCTAGCATACCATGATCTAGGGGCTTGCTTAAGTCCATATGGAGCTTTCTTTAATTTTTAAACCATATCTCCCTTGTCTGTTAGTTGGAATCCATTAAGATGTTCAATGTACACTTCTTCTAGTTCTCCATTCAGAAATGTAGACTTCACATCCATTTGATAGAATTTATAATTCTTATGTGCAACATAAGCAAGAAATAATCTCATAGCTTCAATTCTAGCTATAGGGGAAAAGGCTTCTTCAAAATCAATACCTTCCATTTGAGAAAAACCTTTACATACCAGTCTTGCTTTATTTCAGACCACTTCACCTTCTTCATTTAGCTTGTTTCTAAATACCCATTTGGTACCAATCACATTCTTGTCTCTAGGCCTAGGAACCAATAGCCATGTGTCATTCTTTTCAATTTGTGTCAGCTCTTCCTTCATAGCTTCTAGCCAATGTTCATCTTGATAGGCTTCAATGACACTCTTAGGTTCAATCTTAGATATTAGACAATATTCTTCTGCAATTTTTCTTCTAGTTTGCACTCCTTTACTCTTATCTCCTATGATTTAACTTTCAAAATATTTAGCTTTACATACCTTGGAGTTTTGGGTCTTACTTGGGCTTTTGATTCTTCAGATCTTTCTTCTACACTTCCACTTGTCTATGCCTTTGCACTTGTCTGAGCTTCCTGATTGACTTGATTTACCAGAAAAAATTGGGGTTGCTTCACCGAAACATATGGAATAATCTGAAGTAGATTTAGTGTCTGAGTGCTTTTCAATTGACTTGTGTTTTCTTCATCTGAATCATAGCTGCATTGTCTAGATGACTTGATAGAGTCCTCATTTACTCTAATATTTGCACTTTCAACCATCTTTCTCAGTCTTTTATTATAGCACTGGTATGCCTTGCTCTTAGTAGAGTAACCTAGGAAAATCCCTTCATCACTTCTAGCATCAAATTTGCCTATATCATCATCGCTCTTGATATAACACCTACTTCCAAAGATCTTGAAATACTTAACAATAGGATTTTGACCAAACCATAACTCATAAGGGGTCTTACCAGAATTTCCATTCACATTTACTCTATTCAAGGTATACACAACAGTACTTACCGTTTCACTCCAATACATTTGAGACACATTTCCTTCCATTATCATGGTTTTGGCAACATCTAGAATTGTTCTATTCTTTCTCTCTGCAACTCCATTCTGTTGAGGGGTTTGAGGAGTAGATAGCTATCTTTTAATTCCATGTTCTTCACAATAAGAGTTGAATTCCTTAGAAATGAACTCACCACCTCTATTAGATCTCAAGCACTTGATTTTCAGGCCTTTCTCATTATCTTCCATAGCCTTGAAGCATTTAAATTTCTCTAGAGCTTTATATTTTTCTCTCAAAAAGGAAATCCAAATCATTTTAGAGTAATCATCAATAACTAGCATCAAATACCTTTCTCCATGAATACTTCTAATTCTTCAAGGACCACAAAGGTCAGTATGTAGTAGTTCTAGCAGATTATTTGAATGAAAATGTTTGCTCTGGAAGGAGACTCTAGTCTATTTACCCATCTGACATTCTTTGTAAATTATATTAGCAGGCTTTACTAATCTAGGTAGATCTCTTATTGCTTGGGCAAAACTTATCTTGATAATGTTGTCAAAATTTACATGACACAATCTCCTATGCCATAGCCAACTTTCATCTATCTGAGCAATCAAACAACTTACACTAGTAGTATTCAAATGAAAAATGTTACCTTGTGTTTGTTTTCCTGTTGCAATCAAGTTTCTGGAACTTCCACGTATCTTACATCTTTTGTCTTTGAACTGTAGATCATATCCCTTCTGAACCATCTATCCAACACTCAACAGATTGTGCTTTAGACCTTCAAAATAGAGGACATCATTAGTGTTGTCCTTACCACCAAGGAAAATGGATCCTCTGCAACAAATCACACCAACATTGTTATCTCCAAATCTTACAACTCCACCATCATACTATTCCAGACTCAAAAATTTGCTTTTGTCACCAGTGATGTGATGTGAGCATCCACTATCAATGACCCACTCATATTTTTCTTCAACTTGAGTTGCAAGAGATTTTTCATCTTTAGTAGATTCAGTAGCCACATGATTATTTTCAATGGTAGCAATGAAAGCCCAATCATCTTCTTTTCCATTATCTTTATTAGATTCTTCATCAGTCACTACTTCTTCAACAAAGTAGCATCTCTTCAGGAATCTAGACTTCTTAGGTTTAGATCTAGGAACTCTTTCAAGACATCTTGATGCAAAATGACCTATTTTATTGCATGAAAAACATTTAATAGGTAATACATCTTCATACTTACCTTTTCCTTTCCCTTCTTGCTTTGCAATCAACGCTTCTAGTTCTTCTACTTCTCTTTCTTTTTCTTTGAGCTATTTCAATTCTTCATCATACTTTGATACTTTCCTAGAACTCTCTCTCAGACTATGTCTTTGTTTGTTGCTTCTGGACACAGTAGCCTTAAATGCAGATTCAGTCTTTAGTGTGGATTTGTAGTGCCCCTCATGATACTGTTCTCTTTTGTTACTATGTGGATACTGTTTACGTTTGTTGCAGACTCGAGATTACATGGGTGATTGTTTTTCCTATTTGAGCTTATGTGTTTTGCTTGGATACACATGATAGTGTTTTATGATGTTGATAATATAATGATGCATGGTACCATCCTTCCTGATTATGCTATATTGTGTGACTATGTAAATTGTTTAATACTCATTTCATGCTATGTATGATGTTGTGCTGATGTTTGAGGTTTGTGTGAGGGGGACAGTGTTGCATCGCTCATTCGTGAGCGCCCTGCCACACCACAATTCTCTCTCACAATGTGTTTCACATTAGAAATATATATATGTTGTTCCAACACTTGTTTTTATGCAGGACTGCAGGTACCAGGCACCGACTCCACCCGCACCGTCGGGTCTGAGCGTGCCCAACATACCCAATGGTTATGACATGGTTTAAGGATTTGACAAGGAAGTGTCCCTGTCTGTGTCTGTCGTCCGTCAGTATTTCGTCCCGTTATGGTATTGTACTGTTTCATGTTGATCGTTTCAAGTCGTAATTCTTGATGTGTTTACCGTGTTATTTGGATGTGTATCATTATTGGTAATTGATGTGTTTCTAGTATCAGGCATAGTCGTTGCTATGTTCATTTGGTCCTTGTTTTGAGCTTCATAGTTCATTTTTATAATATGAGTTTAATTATAGTAATAAATTAAATTAGTAAATTATTAAGGGAATCTTAATAATTAAAAATATTGAATTAATGTTAAGGTTATAATTATATTGAAACACAAATGGAATACAAATTTGTATTTTAAAATGATGGATATTTAAAGTTTAAAGTTTAAATTTAAATAATTTGATAAATTTTAAATTTAAATTTAAATTATTAGAGGGATGTAATAAAATATTACATCTAAAGTGAAGGATTTATTAAAAAATAAAATAAAATAAAAATATATATTAAAACAACAATAAAAATAAATAAATAAAATAGCAAATAATAATTATATAAACATTCATATATTTAAATAGTTAAAAGTTTTACCCACCCGAGATTTTATTAAGTTGAGTCAGCATGATTTATCCAGATCAACTCAGTCTTGGGTAAAATCGAGGAAAGCATGATATAATTAAAATATTGAAGCTAACTTGTAAACCTTTCATGGCAATAAAGATTAGAGAGGTAGATTTCTTGATTTACAAAATTCCTCCAAGTGTTAAACAAGATAAATATTAGGTGCCGGGTGTAAAATTGAAAACTGTGTTGATGGACACCTGTACCTTGCTTATCGAGATTGGAAAGAATGTTTTGGAATTTAAAAAGAGAGAAAACAGAAAAAAGGGAGTTACGGGAAACAAAGGGTGAAGAGAAATTTTACAGAGAGAAGATTCTGTCACGGACTGCCAAATCCAGGTTAGTGAATTTGAGTTTTTAATCGTTGAATTCCAGATTTTTTAAACTTCAGTCAATAAACGTTTAACTTCTTAATGCAATTATTTGTTTGCCATTGAATTAACCCTACCTAGATTTCAGGGGGTTTTCTTCTTTCACCGTAAAATAATTTTTTCTACTTCTGACTTAGCTGCATTTGACGAATGTGTCCCCGTATTTCTCCAATCTTTGTGCAATAAATAAATATATATGGTCTTGTTTAGGTTAAAGATTCATGTAGATTACACCAGGGTAAATTGATAATCTCTCTTATTCCATTGCCAATCGTTTTCAGTTGCAACACTTAAACAAATAGGAAGTTAAAAGTTTAAATAACCTCCTTGATTTATTGACAATCTATCGTAGTTGCAACACTTGAGAATAAAATATGGTCAAGGTGCTATTTTAATTTAGACCCTTTTCACTCGATGGTGGAAAACCCTTTTATTGCTTTTACCAGTGGCGTTTGGGTATTTCTCTATTGATGTATAATCTCCCTGATAGTTTGTCAATCCGTCACACCTGCTGTACTTGAGAATAGAATGTTGTAGAGGCTTAAATAATCTCTTTGGTTCCATTGTTATCCTATCACAACAGCCACTCTTGAATGTAGGAGACTGTAGAGGTTTAGTTAATCTCTCTGTTTTCATTGTCCACCTGTCCCAGCAGCAATACTTGAACTTAGACGACTGTAGAAGCGTTTATAACCTCCCCAATACCTCTGGCAATCTAACACTGCTGTAGCATTTAGCCTAGACTTTATTATTATTATTATTATTAAACAACCTCTTTGATCACATTGTCAGCTTGTCCCAGCCGCATCACTTTATGGTAGGGGCGTTGAACTACATTTCTTTGAGGGATTTTGTTAAACAGTTTTATGGCATCCTGTCGCAGCAACAACACTTGAACATCAATATCTATAGGGGTGCAAAAGCCTTCCTGTTTCCTTGGAAACCCTATCACAACTGCAGTACTAAGACTTTGGAGGATGCATAAATTTAAACAATCCCCCTGTTCCTTCACAACCTTTTTCCCAGTTGAAGTATTTAGACGTTAGAGAGTAAGATATTGTCTTTACACCTGTTAATTGCATTGGCTTGAAAAGTTCTTAAGCCATCTTTTTGTATGTAGCCTGCAGTCTATGAAACTCGTCTCTTTGAGGCATTCTGTTATGCAGTTCACTTGCTTTCTGGGCATCCATGTTCCCCTCTCAGCCTTCTGATCTATGGCAAACTATCACAGCTGCAACATTTAAGCAAAATAGGGAGTATTGTGGTTTAAATAACCTTCTTGATTTTTATTGACAATCTATCACGGATGGTCAATAAAACACCAAAAGGGTGAAGGTAATTTATATTGTCATGCTTCATTGACTATTTTAATTTAACCTCATTCATGCTTATTCTATGGCTGCTAAATCAATATTGCTTTCTCCTGTGGCGTTGGGATATTCCCTCTAACAGATGCTTGTATATTTAATTCCCATGTTATCTTCGCAACCCTTCTCAGTTGCTGCATTTAAGATTGACTTCGTAGTAAAGTAAATAGTCTCCCTGACTCGTTGGCAATTTGTCACTTCTCCAGTTCTGGCAAACAGGATGTTGTACAGCTGGAATATACACCACTGCCAAGAACATGGGATAAAAGTCTAAATTCCTGGAAGTAGGTGCCGTTGTGTCTTGAAAAATTCATCACTAGATGTGCTTTTATAATGTCAGTTCACGAGCCTTGCCTGTGCCTCCACACTCTTTAGAACTTGGCCTCACACATGCCGATTGCTTTTACTTGGAAAATTTTCCCGTTTTGGGGCTCCTCACTTACCCCTTTCACTTCCACTTTTTAAAAGTCTTCTATCTAATCCTTACGTATAAATAATCCCTAAAAGAAAGGATAAAGGGAATACATTCCACTCACATTAGTGTAGAATTAAATGAAGGTATGTATAGGGGTAAAAGTTAAGTATTTTTACCATTCCTTTTAAAATAAAGGTTAAGTTTTTTTACCATTCCTTTTAAAATAAAATAAAAAGAATATTCTGTTATTCTTTATTTTTCAGTTTTCTTTTAAAATAAAAAGTAATATATATGGAAATAATGAATAAGTACCTTTAATTTATTTTTATTTTAATTACAAGTTTAGTTAAAATTAAACTATTTGCAAACTTTGTTACTAATGATTTGTGATTTGCATGTATGAGATATTTTTGAATAAATTACTGCCGTAAACAAACATGCGATATTTAAATTAAATTTATCTTTTTAAGTAACAAATATAAATATATAGATTGTATTTTAAAAACTTTAATTATTCTGAAGCAATGTTATTTTATGATGTATTTAAAGTTGCTAAAACTTTTAGGTTAGAACTGCTTTCAAGTGCATTTAAAAATTAGTTTTAATCTCAAATTATTAAAAGTTAAATTTAATTACAATTTTCTTTTATTAGATTGTGTTGCGATAAAAGTGCTCAGATTGGAATTTAAATTAGAATTAGCTAAGGGGGATAGTGTATTTTTAATTAAAGTTATTTAGTTTAAAAGTGATTAAATGAATGCATTACCTTTTTTTAATTAAATTTATTCATTTCGTAATAACAGAGGTATAGCTTATATTTCGATCTAATAAATTTGAGATAATCAAGTGTATGAGTTAGGGATGTAAAAATTATGAAAAGATCCATTTAAACGATATTACGATCTAAAATGCACTTAAAGATAGTTAATCAATTAATAATTCTTTTCATTATCTTTATTAGGATTGAACTTTGTTTACATGAATGGAAATTTATAGTTAATCTTGTACATGTTTTTAGATACTTATCTATTTATTCTGGATACTCTTGGTGTTATGCATGCTAGTGGTTCCACGTTGACTGTGTCATCCTCTTGGTTATCTTGCTATTGAGTTATTTTTTTTTGAATTGACATATTTGGGATATGATGGGAACCCAATTGTTTAAGCTACTTCATTTTGATAGCAATGGGTGATAGGTTGTTAGACTTCCAGAGGCGATGGGAACCTTTTTGCGTGTGTTGAATTTTCTCATGAATAGACCTTTGGGTTCCATTGATTGTGAATCTATTTTGAGCTCGTGGGTGTACCTTGTTCCATGATTTCTTGCATTTTGGTGGTGATTATGAGCGAGATGGTACATGCCTCGCATGTGTTTTCATTTTATGGATTTTATGTTTGGTACACCCCTTGTAGTTGTGAGCTTTGTTGTGGAACTGTTGGGGAGGGTGGCTCTTCATGGGGGCCGGTGCACAAAGAGGCTGTTAGGGTAACCCATGGAAGAGTTTCCTAAACAAGTGATAATATAATTAATAAACTAGTGGGTTTGGGTAGCTAAAACATTAAACAAGATTAATGATGTGCCTCACCCATACCGTTAGTGCTTTCACAGACTAAGGATGGGATGAGAAGACCTGGTTGGTAAGATCACTGCCTTGTCCTCACGAAAGGTAAGTGGTCCCACATGAGTCACCCTATGGAGCGGTGCCTTGAGATAGGCTGCCTGGATAACCATAGATGGAGGCGGTACCTTGTGATAGGTTGCCTGGATAATCCATGTAAGGCCATGCGATGACACTCTCCCGCAGTATCCGTTTACCCTTCTTTGCTTGATAGCCTCTGGAAGTGTTGATGTACTTGTTGATGTACTTGTTGATGTACTTGTTGATGTACTTATTTATGTACTTATTGATGTACTTGTTGATGTACTTGTCGATGTACTTGTCGATGTACTTGTCGATGTACTTGTTGATGTACTTGTCGATGTACTTGTTGATGTACTTGTCGATGTACTAGTTGATGTACTTGTCGATAGACTACTTGATGTGCTTGTCGATGTACTTGTTGATGTACTTTGGGATGTTGTTCTATGTCAGTGTTGATGTTAGTCTTGTTTACTTGATCTTGTTGGATGTGGACCCTTTCTTGTCATTTCCTAGCACGGGGGGTGGACCTTCGGGTCCACATGGTTGGGTGGAATGTGCTATGCACCCATTGGGTTCCCAGGATGTGTTCGCGATACAGATGCAGATGCAGAGTTCCAAAGCTTCGCTTGGATGAAGACTTTCCTTCATTTTGTACCATAAACCTCATTTATGTACTTAATGTATTCTTCCCCATGATATAAGGGAAGCTCTATTTAATGTACTATTGTATCTATGATGTGTTGTATCTGTGGAAATATGCTTCATAATTGTAACATGAAACTATGAATTGAATCACAATAAAATTTTGTATCTCTCTTATAATTATGGATGAATGTATGTTATCCTTATGTTTCTCTTCACTTTCATTTGGATAAAACTTTAGTGTTTGTAATGACCATTCCATGTACCCCAAAGGACGTAGATAACTTTGCAAGTGCATAATTGCTTTTCATGTTAAGATTGTACATTACCATCTTATACAATGCTTCACTTTCAAACAAACAAACAAAAAAAAATTTGCGGTGTTTTGTTGTCCTTTGGGGTTCACACGGCGGGGCATTACAAGATTCGCCAAACTCACTTATCTCAAAAGTAGCCAGTTTCCCAATCAACATATCTTGGGTCAATTTTTTTACTAATTTGAACTCTTCAATAGCATGAACTTTCATTTTGTAGGAGGGAGGAAAGGATATGAGTACTTTAGCCATAATTTCATCCTCATCCACAGAACCACCAACACATGTAATACCCATCACTATCTCATTTACTCTCTACATCAAAGAAGTGATATTTTCATCTTCACCCATCTTCAAATTCTCATACTTGCTTTTCAAGCTTTGTAGCTTATCCATCTTCACCTGTGCATCTCTTTCTTACAAAGTTTCCAGTTTCGTTCACATTTCATGAGCTATATTCAAACCTACCACATTAGCCATCTTTGAATCTGTCAAGGCACTCACCAATGCTTCAATAGCCCTGGTATTGCTTTCAACATCTTTGATCTCATCAACAGTAGAGGGACCATTCTAAGGAATGACATATTGATTTTTAGTAATATTCCAAATAGCATCACCAATACACATTAAGTGACATTGCATCCTAACTTTCCGTAGTGAATAGTTAGAGCCATCAAATCTAGGACTATCCTTCTTGAATGTAGTTGCCATCTCATATAACCTCAAGCTATTAGAATTTCTTCAGAGGAACCTGCTTTGATACCAATTATTGGCAAAACAAGGACACACAACTGAGAGGGGGGGTGAATCAGTTGTAACAGAAACATAAACTTTCCTTCTTTAATTTTAACTTAATCTTAGATCTGATGAATAAGCAATTAACCATAAACAATCAACACATTAGAGAGACAAATAACACAAATATTTTTTTGTGTGGAAACCCTGTTGGGGAAAAACCACAGTGGATGTTAGTCCACAAGATTATACTCTGCTAGAAGTATAAAATAAATAATAAGGGGAATGCACATGCATTCAGGCACACTGCCTAGAACTCACTACTCAATTACAAAAGAGGACTCATTTTCCAACAATAGGGTTTGGATTAAAACCATCCAAGATTTGTGAACTGAGAAAATAGCTTCTTCACAAGCCTGATTATAGTTCCAATTAAGCTCAACACTTCTTCACACTTCACACATTCTTCTTCACACTCTGCTCAACAATCGAATGATATTCACACATACACACATAGGAGAACACGAAGCATTATCACCAACAATGAACTAATCACCCTTATATATCTGCTACATGAAATTCCATCACCTCTTCGTCGGCCAAAGAAAAAATATATATTTGTAATGTCAGCCCAGATTTACAATTTTTTTTTTAATGTGTATCCACCAAGGTCAACCACAACATAGTGGAGACCCAAATTAATATCTCCAACACAAGAATACTTTAATTAATTACACCTCGAAGATCCACAACATGCTACCAAGGACATGTCGACTAGGAACAAGAAAAACTGAACATGTCAACAAAGATCTTCAACTACAAACTCTTCCGAATAATGTGGATGCACCACAAAGATAGAGAATGATCTAGAGACACCACATAACACCAAGAAACAATAGAGAAGCATCCACAACAACTGAGAAAATAAGAATTACACAAAATTCATTTAGAAACACTGACAGAGACCAGCAACACATTGTTAGACCACATCATACTCAAAACTTCACGTGGACCTCTGAAACTTCTGGTAGATGATCTAGAAACATTCAACATTAGACCCTTAAGTCCACATAAGCTAACCTTCAATGTACATAACACAACACCTTCTTGACCTGCACAGTTCCACTGGGAACCAGGAATACTTTCTTTTACAATTTTCTCAATATCCTCGACATATATAGTCTTCAATGCACCAAATGCTAATAGTGTCGACATCAATGGCAACCACATATCAGCAACCATATCCACAACATCTAATAGATTATTCTAGAATGAATTGGGTAACATTTATTAAAGAAAATCAGAAGCTCTAGATAAGTTTAAGGAATTTAAATCTATGGTTGAGAATGAAATGGATGTGAAAATAAAGTGCTTAAGGTCTAACAAAGGTGGTGAGTTCACCTCCAATGAGTTTAATAGTTTTTGAGAAGATCATAGGATTAAGAGGAATTTTTTAGCTCCTAGGACTCCTTAGTAGAATGGAGTTGTGGAGAGGAAGAATATAATAGTTCAAGAAGTTTCAAGGACTATGATGAAAGAAGCAAGTCTACTAGATGTCTATCGGAGAGAAGCTATTCATACTGCTATCTACATTCTTAACAAAGGTCAAGTAAGAGTGAATAGTTCAAAGAATCCCTATGAGTTTTGGTATGGAAAACTCCTATTGTAAAATACTTTATAGTTTTTGGAAGCAAATTATGTATTAGAAGAGATGAAGAAAACTAAAGGAAAGTTTGATGCAAGATTTAATGAAGGAATCTTCCTTGGATACTCCACAAAGAGCAAAGCTTACCAATGCTATAATAAAAGGTTGGAAAATATTATTGAAAGTGCAAGTGTCAAAGTGGATGAAGAACCACATAAGATTTTTGTGTTGATAGAAGGATATGAATCTAATGAATCCCCTTACAATGAAGAAGAAAAGGATGAAGAGAAGGAAAAAGAGACAACAGTTGAAGAGGAAGAAGCTTTGGAAAAGATCCCTAAGACTTCTAAGTATGTGTAGAAGAATCATTCTTAAGATTAGATCATTAGAGATAAGAGAAAAGGTGTGCTGGCAAGAAGAAAAGCTACTATGATACTTTCAAAGGTAGAACCTAAAACTGTAATTGAGGCTTGCAAAGATGAGAACTAGATCAATGTACTATGAAAGAAGAGTTGTCTAATAGATTAAGAAGAATCATACTTGGTAATTGGTCCCAAGACATGAAAATAGGAATGTAATAGGAACCCAATGGGTTACCCACAAATCCTCATCCCTATATCCTATAACCTCACCCTTATACCCTAAACCCTAAATATTGTGCCTCAACCCTATACTTAAAACCTAAACCATACGCTCTCAACCCAAGTCACCCTATGCCTTATACCCTCAATCCATATCATAAACCCTAAATCCAATATCCTAAACCCCAATCCGTATACCTTACACACTTAATCTTATACACTCAATAAGTTGAATATTATCCCTCAACTGTAACTATTACTTAAGCCCTAATCCCTCAACCCTCAACCCTATATATCTTAAACACTAAACCCAAAAACCTCAACCCTCAACCCTATAAACTATACCCTCAGGTCCTTATATACCCTAAAACTAAAACCCTTACATACATACATACAAGCATACATACATACATGAAAGCATGCATGCATACATACATACATACATACATACATACATACATACATACATACATACATACATACATACATACATACATCCATACATACATACATACATAAATACAAATATATATACAAACATACATATATCAAACATACTTAACAAACTTGAACATAAAACATTCCAAGCGAGACATCACGTGAGTGCGTTATAATGCACTTGTATTATGTCAAGCTTGACAAACATACAACAAACTTTTGCAAAAAGGGAAAAAATGCAAAATAGAGCATAACATGGGCATGTTATAATGTGCTCATGTTATATGTTGCTTTGGGAATCCCCAAGCCTTAGGCTTGTGATTTGCTCTGGATTTCCAACCCAAAGGCTTGGAGTGCCTTCCCAACATCCAAAGATGTGTTTTTGCATATTCTATAGAATTTCACATAATCTCATTCGTGCTAACTGTTAGGTTTGCATGTGTTTCAAGGTTGAATAAATCAAACACTTGGGAAATGTTAGGCTCTCTCTTAGCTATTTAATGATGTAATTTTTGATATTGCTATCAAGATTCAACCGTGTAGTTTTCAAGTCAAACTCATTGACCCATGTTTCATGAGTAGTGGTTCACAAGAACCCATCTCTCATGATAATGAATGGTCCACTACTCATGAAACATGGGTCAATGAGTTTGACTCAAAAACTACATGGTTGAATCCTGATAGCAATATCAAAATTTGACATGCTGTGGAAAATACCTCCTACTTATCGATGTAATTTTTTTTCACATTTTGACAATGTTAATCCTTTCATCTTTAATTTATTTTGTTTGTGTGTCCATTTTTTTGGCAAAAACCAGTGTTTAGTATTTTTTACTTTATTTTTTAACTATTCATTGAAATTTCAAATAAAAATTACATTTTTATAAACTATACTCCATTCTACAAATATTCAAAAAAATGATTTTCAATTAGTTTTCAAAATTTATAGGGACCTGGCACAAACAAAATTCTATTTTTTAGGATGTTTCCACTTTGAAAATTAGTAAAAAATCATATTCATTAAAAAATTATCAAAAAATTTGGACATAAACTACATGCTGTTAGCTAATTTCTCATTGAAGCGATTTTAAAGGTTAACCTTTTGAGAGAGTCACAAAAGATGCTATGCTATGTCTTTTTGACAAAAGAAACACCAATTTCTATGGATCCATTTTTTGAACCCCTTAATCATATACCATTTAAAAAAAAAATAGTAGTTTAGAAATTAGACTCGGAGCACTACAAACATTGTTTTTGTTGCATTTTAAAATTTTGAGTGTAGCTATACTCAATTTCTCATCCAAGGTCAATATTTCCCAATTTTAGAAAAAGAGTGAACACTTAAGACCCATTTTTAGCCCCCCATCTTCCTACACTTACCCATTGTAATTTTAGAGAAGGGTGAGATTGAGTTGGTTTTCACTAATAGAGATAAGAATGGTAGATGGTGTACAACTTCCTCCAAAGTTTGAAAGTATGTAGAGGGACTTCTAATAGGTACTTCTTCTAGAATACTTTTTGGGAAGAGAATAGTCACATGAGCAAGGGTTTTACTGCAAATGTGAGAAGAACTAGTAACTACAGAGGGCATAAGATCTAAAAATTTATGTGTTGATGTTATACTTGTAAGTGGGTATGTGTAGATTGTAGAATTTGTAGATTATATATGTGTGTATGAGGATGGAAATGAAGAAGATTTTGGGGTTTTATTTGAGAGAATACTTAGGTTTTTCATTACAAATGTGGAGAGGGAGAATATTTAGAAATGAGATCAACACGATATAGAAGACACTGAAAGTTTTGAGAGAGATTAATCTAATCAAGATAAGAGAAGAGAAGAGGAAAAGGCTGGTAAGGTTGAGTCCCATTCTTTTTATAATAATTTTTTCTATGAAGATGAAGCTACATGTGTAGATGAAGTGGTAAAGGAAAATAAAATTGAAGGTAAGAAAGAAAAAGGGGAAGAAGATGTGAGTAGAGAAGTTATAAAAGCTTTTGTGTGTCCTTATGAGGACATGGAGGTGTTAAAAAATGTAGTGCAAAAAAGCATGAAGAAGCTTGTTCCTGTGCAAGATGAAGAAGAAATACTTATGTACAAAAGAATAAAGAAGATAGTAGAGTTGCAACATGTCTTAGTGTACAGGTATGGTAGTGTTGATAGTTGAAGATGTGAGTTGAGAAGATGTTGCCTCAAAGGGTGGTGAAGAAGATGTTGCAAGAGAGGTTAATGGAGAGATGTATGAAGATGAGGTCATACTAGTAGAAAAAGAGATGGATCAGAAGGTGGTGGTGAAGGTAAAGGAATATGAAGAGGTGGTATAGAGGGAATATTTAATTTTCATGAATATTTTGATACAAATTTGTTTGATAAATCCATGCATTGTTTGATGTTGTCTAGGTATAGAACATTATTCCATGTTATTTGGAACATGTATAGACCAAAAGTGCCATAGGATTAGTTATTCTTATGTTGGTTGAGCAGTAGTGCAACTTTTATGCCTTGTGTCAATAAACCATAATGCTGATTTGTGTCTTGGAACATTGTATCATAGAAATTTGAGTCCAAAAAGGGTTGAGAATCATCTTGATATGATTTTTAATAACCTGATACAACCCCAATTCTGTGCTCATGCTGTTCCATCCTTTTTTTGTACTATTGGTTGTGTGACTATGTGGCCAATGTTGTCAAGAAGCACCAAATGCCTAGGTGACTGTTCGTAGTGATTGTTTGAGTCAAGAATGCTTGAAAGTATTCAAATGTATTGGAAAGGATTGAAACATTGCTGCCCCATTGTTCCATGCTTCCCTACTATTGTGTTGGTGTGTTTTCCTTCCATGAATTCCCTATAGGCTAAGTCATCAATGGTGACAAGGTGTACTAAGATTCCTTATGCATTGTTTCCCATGAAACCCTTAAGGAAGTGTATTGGAATAGTCATGTTTTGTTAAGGTTTTCCCCTACTTTGCATCAGATGGAGTTTGCTACAAGTTGTTACAACTTGGAAGGGTAGTTCTACAATCCAACTCCATTTTATGATCTTAATTTTAGGAAATTTTCTTACTCCACATGCATGATGTAGGAGCATCCTAGGTGCAAGGGAAATCTTGCATCAACCAAAACAATTTCTAAGTTTTAGTTCAATTTGTTTTGTTTTAGTTGGTTTTGGGTTGTTTCTTCTAGGGATTTTTGGAGGAAATTTGAGCAATTTAAGAGCATCAACTTGTAGGAGAACTTAATCGGTATTTGTAGTTCAGAGTTGGTGAGAATTGGACAAAATTGAAGTTATGGACTTCTAAGCTTTTAGTCTACTATCGACTTTGCTAGTTTTTGGTTTACTACCAGATTTGTGCAATTCTTATTTGCAAAGTTGACTTATAGAACTTTGGTATTGAACCAAATTTAAGTTTCATTCATTGTGATTGGTTCATATTACCTTTTCTACATTTTCAAGAATCTCTTTTCCATCTAACTTTGTGGGAAATTCATGCCTTATTAGCATTTGCAAAAACTTCATGGCCATCTGCCTTACGAGAACTTCATGTCTATCTATTATTTTTTGAGGATTTCACATCCAACTAAAGTTTGTGGGTATCTTGTGACCAAGTGGATTTGCAAACAAATGCTACCAAACTAGACAAGTACATTGATCTAAAGGTTAATTTTGATAACAAACTTCCACATGAAGGACAATATGTACAAAGTTCAAGATTTTTCAAGAGATTCAAATATATATGAGAACTTGATAGTGAACTGGTTTGTAAAACTTCTAATTTTTGTAGAACTTCCACTTCCTACAAAACTTCCACTTGGTACTAGTCTATGATACTTCCATTTTTGGTAGAACTTCCACTTTCAACTAGTTTGAAAAATTTTGTTGGTCATTTTTATTTGTGGACTTTCAACTTGCTATTGTGCTTTGTCGTTTCTACAATAACTTGGTTGTTACATCAACCATTATTTTATTTGATTCATTTTCCTTGGCCACTAGTTGATAAAAATGGATATCAAGGTGCACATTAAGGATGCATTTTAAAAGGGATAGAAATAAAAAGGTCAATTCTATAAATGTATAATGGTGATGTGTATTTTTAACCTCTACAATCTTAATTTAATAAAATTTTAAGAAATAAAATAAAGCAGTTTTATCGATTTCATGTATGGAAGGGTGGTTCAACTGCATGATTAGGCTATTTGGTAAGATCCCCTCATCATGACTATACTAAGTATTATATCTTGTAATGGTATTAAAGTTGAATGTGACATTCCTAACTCTTAGAAAATAACTTTTTCTGCCATTGTTGCTATTCAGAGTAAGTATTTGGTGTTCTAAAGGAATTATGACACTAGCTTGTCGCTTAATTTTCATGGGTTTGTAGGAGAAAGTTGATAGAGATTTATACCAAAAATGTTTACAATATATTAGTGAAAATGTATAAGATTAATATTAATTTGACACTCTTTGGCCCAACTCGATGATTTAGAGACATATTGGTATAGTAAGATTAACAATATTTTGTCAGCATTTATTGAACTTAAGAAAAAATATTTAAATGACTTTTACTAAAAAATGGCTTGTTGGGCACATCTTGTATATCAACTATAGTTCTTATCTAGTATGTGGTGGTAAAGAATTTATTGATCATATTTTATTTGAATGGTTTTCTCTATGTTTAATTAGTACTATTATCTACCCTTTTGATTTACATTGGAAATAATTAAAGTTAATTAGTTTGATATTTTGTTAGTTGTATTAATGATGTTGATTTTTCCTCTAAAATCATTGTCTAGTTTTGGTTAGTCTTATCTACATATGTCTTATGGTATTTGTAGCTATGAAAAATAAACATATTTTATGATCATTGTCTAGTTTTGGTTAGTCTTATCTACATATGTCTTATGGTATTTGTAGCTATGAAAAATAAACATATTTTATGAGATATTTACAAGAGTGTTTTTGGATTTAATAAAGAAGCCATTATATCTTTTATTTCCTTATAAGTATTGTAGCTTCGTGAAACTAGAGATGAAATTTAAAAACCATATTGAATAACATTTGAATGTAAGGAAATAATAGGTTTTAATAGGGTAGTAGTATGTCTAATGGTGTAAAAGAAAGTGCCAAATGTGATAGTATAGCTAACCTTCCTCAAAATAGCTTCATATGTCAAAGTTTAGTAGCTTTGATGATTGTTCTATCAAATTATTTCTAGACTAGTGGCTTAAGAAGAAAATGAAGTATACAATTAAGGCACTTGTAAAGAACATTGAGGTTATTATTAATGTAGAAGAAAATTCCATAAATGATAAAAATACGAGTGTTTATTTTTTATCTTTTTGCTACATGTTGTTCCTAATGATTGTTTTGGTATTCATGACGCTATCTTTTATAATTTTTTCTTTTTATAGTTACGTAAATTGACTAAGTTTTGTTCTTGGTAGTTTTATTTGATGTGTGAGTCACTAGACTTTTTTTGGATTGTCTTTTTGACTATAGATAATCAAGCTCTTTTTCTTATAGTTGTGGGTCAAGTTTTAGTTTATTACCCATCCATTTTTATTACAATTTATAACAATTGATTCTCCTTGAGCCACATATATACTCTTATTCAATATAAAACAGAAAATAAAAGCAATGTTAATGAAGAGGAAGATGGCATATTCAATTTTGGGATAAGGACGATCTTTTAGAAGATGATTCTCCTTATACGCCATGATACATTTAATGTTGATATAGTAAATCCATAAATATTTTTATATTTGTCTTCTCTTCTATATTTGTTCCTATTCTTTAGGATTTTCATCTTATGACATGTTTGTTTTGTCTTTCTATCTCCATTTCACCTTAGAGATTTTGTCTTACACATTTTATTTTTTCCATCTTTGGATTCTATGTGCTTTTTGCCATAAATCTAGTCCATCTACGTGTTTGACACGAAAAAAAATCACCCTTATAATCTGACATATTATTCTTACAAAATGTTTTACTGAACATTGATAGCCCTTGCAAGTATTGAAATGGGTGAGATGGAGGTGAAGTAAGTCATTAAATGTAGGAATAAAAAAAGATTCAACTTGTGAGATTAACTTCATAAACACAGATCTAACGTAGGGTGATACATAGTTAGCTTTGCCAATCAGAGATCTTAATTTGAGTCTTCCAGAAAATTACAAAACATTGATAGATCACTTTGTAATATCTATTACAATAATTAAAATCTCTTTGAATAAAAATTAAAATAATTAATATGATAATGTCTTTCCTTTATCTATCTGTTTTGTTTGTTCAGATAGGCGTTTATGCGTATAACTATAGCTAGTTGCTAAGATAGATACTAACAATCAGGTTCATATAAATACGAAAGATGCTGTTGGGGGGTATCGTAGAAAATGGCGCCTACCGTAGATATTGGCTATTGGAGGCTATCACGATAGGGGATGCTTCTTATTCGTTGGAAATGGGACGCAAATTTAACAAAAACACGAAATTAATGATGTTGAGGTGCGACGCTTCTCACTTGAACAATATATATGCCGGAGGAGGAGAAGGCATTATGTACATGCAAAGCATTTGCAACTACAATAAGGACGTACTAATTGATCTCTGCCTCGGCCTTCTTTGCCTTCTGCATATTCTTCAACGGCGTCTCAGGTCCCAATTTTATGTATCCATTTTTAGGTTTATGTATCCTTAGTAAGAAGTTTAAATTATGTTTTTTTCTTTGTTAATTAGTTTGGTTTGCGGGAGAGTACATACAGGGCAAGCGTGCAAAAAAGGGGACATAAGGGTTACTCAGGGATCCGCCGGGTTCCTGACAAACGGAACTCCCAAATGGTCTGTACATATTCTGAATGCGTGCCCAGAAAGCTGCTCAATAGCACAAATTCACCTCTCCTGCGGAATGTTTAGCTCTGGTATAGAGATAGATCCCAAATTATTCAGGCGTTTGAGCGACAACGACTGCCTCGCGAACAATGGGGATCCATTAAAGGCCGGAGGCTCCGTAATCTTCGAGTATGCACAAACTAGAGAATACCCATTGGCAGTCTCTTCTGTTAAATGTGTCTGATGACTACCAAGCTCTTACTACAGTATTCTATCCCACAGGCCTTGCCTGGATTTTAACCGCCTCGAGGGTGCTAAATAAAAACAGCCTAATATAATATTTTGGGTTAATAAAATGTGTGCCGAGCATTTATAATTTCATATTAGAAATTTTATGAGATGGATGATGATTTATAGTTAGATAATAGAAAATGATGTCAAATGAATATCTTCATGTGTGCTTCTCTCTCAGTAGAATTCTTTTATCAAATCATGCTCAAGGTTGAGCTAAAATTTGATCTCTGAATATTAAATCAGAAAGGGACAAGATTATAAACATGAGGTTACCCTTAATCATAGTCTTGTCTGATATGGAATAAGAGTAATAGTCAGATGATAAACAATTATATGTAGATAGTATATATTTAAGTGTGGTGAATAGACAAATAAGAGGAATAAATAAGACTGTGTGTAAATCATTGGGGGTATGGATATGTATGTGTAAATTGATAAATAATATATGGAAATGAGTCAAATATACATAATTTAGTGATACTTGTTGTTATTTACATGTATTAAGACATTTTTTACAAAATAGACACAAAATTAAATGAGAAATGACACATGCATTAAAATTGTATCTATATATAATTCATGTGAATCCTAAAATGATTATGTGTCTCAAAGTATGTAGCTTTGGTAAGTATGTATCCCACTTTAACATTCATGTGAATTCTAAAATGATTATGTATTTCAAAGTATGTAGCTTTCACAAGCATGCATATACATTAATGGATTCTATGAGAATATGATTATGTCCGTTCACCTTTATGTGCTGTCTAATTTTTATAAAATGAGTTTCTAAACCTTTATCGTGAAAGTAAAAAGAATAGTTGTATTTCAATAACTTTTTAATTTCTAAATCTTTATTTTTTTAATTTTTTTTTGACCCAAGATCGGGAATATTAATTAACATATATCGAACCAACTACTATGATAGCAATAGCTAAGATAATACAATAGATTGGAAATCATAAATAGTTAAAAATATAAAGAGTATCTATCCTTTTTTTTTTTCTTAATATATCTCATGATTTTTTCATCTATTATTAGAATCTATTAATGACAATAAAATTTAAAGTATAAATAGATAAGATAAATACCCATGATTTTCATAGATAATTGCATACTTAAGAAAGACATCTCTAAGCATCAAGTCTTATTTCTACCATTATTTTCCATGCTATCAAGTGGCAAGATATTAGATCTTACTATAGATATATAATCAATTTTATCATTTTAAACTATCATCTTATTGCTTCAATCAATCTTCATAATTAATCTTGTATCACATCTTCATTAATTAATTAAATGGAATTATTTTGTTAATTAAGTAATCTTTCCTCAAATAGTTTATTAAATAAATTATTTTTATTTAATCAATTAAACTAACACCCCTTCACTAATTAATTAAATCATGTTTAATTAATTACTTTAATCTTTTCCCATCAATAATTAATTAGATAAATTCTTGTAAAATTAATTAGGATAATGCACATTCCTCCTCTCATTTGAAAATTAAACTATGTCATTTCTACTTCACCACTAAAAGTTAAAAATATAGCATTTACATCCTAATACTCCATCCAATTTCAATCATAACCATCCATATACACCCCCTTAATCATCCATGGACAAGTATCTCATCCTCCATTCAAGTTCAATCTTGATATTTGTTTGGATTCGCCTCAAGCCTCCAATTTATTTTATTTCATCTCACTTCCCATTCAAATTTTTAAAGTTATCCCATGCATTTTCTATGCACTCAAATACTCCTCTCCTTAGTAAACTAGTCAGGGATGATGCAAGATGTGACAAACACTTTAAAAGCCTCCTTAGTAAACTAGTCAGGGATGATGCAAGATGTGACAACCACTTTAAAAGCCTCCTATAATAATTAGATAGTACAATAAAGTCTCTTAACTATTTTAAACCTATAGGAGGTATCCAAATAAGAATATCTTGACTCTTTTCTTGGTCTACCTAGACTTATTTGAAACTTATCACATGTCCTAGATATGATATTACTATCAATAAAAAATCATATTTCGACATCTTTAAAATAGAAATGTTATTGTTCCATAATACTTGAAACTATATCCAAATTCTTGAAATGACCCTCCATTGTTTTATTGTAGAACAAAATATCATAAAAGAAAGTTAGTAAAAACTTTCTCAAATGCTTACCAAATACATTTCTCATGCATGATTTGAAAGAGGTTGAAGAATTGACAATAATAAATGGAAAAATTAGAATTCAATATTTTTAAAATGTTTAGAATGCAGTCTTATGAATATCTCATTTTCTCACATAAATTCAATGATATATAGGTCTCAATTGAATCTTTAAAAAAATTTAAGCTCCATGTATCTCATCTATCAACTCATTTATGTTAGATATATGCCATCTAGTCTTGCTAGTATTTTTATTTATTCCTCTATAATATATAGACATGCACATGTAGTACCATCTTTGTTAACCAAAACCATAGATGATGTGATAGGGCTAGAGCTAGGTTTGATGTATGTAGTATTCAAAATTTATTTTATTTCTTTCTCAATCTCTTTTTATATCTTGGGGTGATGGAATGGAGTGGTCTTAACAGGCTTAGATTCTAGTTCTAGGTTTATAATATACTAAAATAATTTATAGTTAGCTCCACTATTAATGAGCATACTATTTATTTATTGAACAAGCTCTCCATAAATTGTAAAAGGATGGTATTTGGGTGATCCTTAAAGAGCTAGAAGTGATCTACCAATATTTCCCTCTTTCTCTTTATCTGGTTGTACATGCTTCTCTCACTCTAAAAATTCTTCAAGTTCAATTGAATAAAAATGCATTTGAACAAATATTCCAAAGCACCCATTATAGCCAACATTTATTTATCATAGAGAGAGAGCCCTCTTTCAAAATATTTTATTTTACTCTCAAATGTTATGGGATGTATTCTTTGAGATAAAATACTTTGATTTATTCACCTAAAGCATCACATTCTACAAAAATGGGACTTAAAATCTAGAATTGCAAGGATAGGAAAATAACTCATTACCTCCAAATTTTCAAAGGTATATAGTGAATTTTCTATCCACTCAAATGGTCCTTTATAAAATTATCAAGGGGTGATGCAAGATGTGAAAAACCCTTAAAATACCTCCTATAATAACTAGACAATATAATGAAGTCCTATAGCTATTTTAAATTTCTAGGAGGTGGCCGATCAAGAATAGCTTGAATATTTTCTTGATCCACTCAGACTTCTTCTAAATTTATCACAAGAGCTAGATATAATATCACTATCGAAAAAAATATTTTTGGACATCTTTGCAAAGAAATAATATTTTCATATAATACCCAAAACTATATCCAAATGATTCAAATTCTTCTCCCACTTTTTTATAATAAATCAAAATATCATAAAATAATATTAGTAAGAAATTCTTAAATTCTTACCAAATACATTTTTCATGCATGATTGGAAAGTGGTTGGACAAATTTCAAGACAAAATGACAATATTTAAAACTCAACATGTTCAAAATGACATTAAAATGCACTTTTTTGAATATCTTCTTCTATCATGCAAGTTCAATGATATATAAATCTCAAGTCAATCCTTGAAAAATATAATACTCCATGTATATCATCTATCAACTCATTCATCTTATGGATATGTTATCTATTCTTGATAGTATTTTTATTTAGTACTAGATAAAATATATACACATATACACAATACCATCCTTCTTCTTAACTAGAACCATAGATGATGTGAAAGTGCTAGAGGTTGACCTAATGCATTTAATATCCAAAAGTTATTTTATTTTATTTCTCAATCTTCTCTTTTTATATCCTAGGGTGATGGTATGGAATGCTCATAATAGGTTTAGATCCTTGTTCTAGCTCTATGATATGCTAAAATACTTTATTTGGTGATAGTCATAGAGATAAATCATAAAAATCCACACCATCTCTCTACAAAATATTTTCAATGTCAACATGCAATGAACCATTCATACCAATTTATGGTTCTTAGGAAATTACCAAAAAGATAGCATCCCATACAACTTGGATTCTTCAAAATAATATTTCTATCATTTTTTATATTACTACTTGAGGTGCACAATTTGTAATTCCTTTTAGAACTACATCTTCTCCATAATATTTGAACTTGATTTCCATTGTCTAGTAATTTTTTTATACTCTCCTAACGAGTGTATCCACTACACACCCAAAACCATGTTTTCATCACTAATTAATAACATAAAAATCATCACAAACCTTGTAATATCCAAAGGTTATGTCAAGATTTTGAACCCTTTTCAAAAATGCAATGTTATATCCATCAACTATGATGACATTGAAGGCTTGAAAAACATCTTTCAATATTATTTTCACCAAACCTTCATCTATGAAATTATGGGTAGCTCCAATATTAATGAGCATAGTGATTTTTTGTCCAACAAGCTCTTCATAAACTCTAAAATGATGGTAACTAGGTGATCCTAAATGAATTGCAAGTGTGCTACCAAAAGTTTCATCTTTCTCTTTCTCCACTTGTACATGCTCCACTAAGTCTAAAACTTCTTAATGTTCATATGAATCTAAATATATATATGCTACGACCTCAAATTAATGTACTTACCCTTTATTGATGCATTTTTTACTTGAAGTCCATGCTTCCCTACAAGAAAAAGCATGACTTATTCCTTTTAAATTCATTACTTATCTCCTCATGAATCTTCTTTGCTAAAAATGGAGGTGTATAATTCTTTGTTGGTGTAAAAATTATATTCTTTTATATAAATTTCTTTGAATTATTCCAAAATGATCACCTTGAATAAGCCTTCTATTGAGGAACTATCACTTCCAACTCAAATGTCTTCTTGTTGGCTTCTTACAAAGATGCAGGATTAGCAATTATCACTAATACCCTAATATGTTCAGATAATCCTTCAATGAAAAGAAAAATGAGCTTCTTATGAAATATTAGTTACTAAAATGCGAAGATTCTAAAATATAGCAATATAATCCTCCACAATAACTCCTTGTTTATGTTGAGATAACTCTATGAAATGTACATCATGATCATTCCTATAAAATATTTTAATCAATATCTTACTAAATTATTCATATGTGTGAATGGGACTATGAACCTATTATCACTAAAATATGCACCCTCGTTGAGTTTAAAACTTAGCTACCTTGTGAAACATGGGATGCTCTTCTTGAGTGTAGGCTAAAATGATAGAGATCAATCTCCAAAGAAGGTTTTTTCCCTTTGAGACTTCATCTAATTAACCTATCCTACTATTGCATGCAAGGAAAAGAGGGATGCACCAAAATGATTTCAAACCTATACTATTGTTTAGAAAGACAATATGATCAAAAATTTAAACCCAAAACATACACAACCCAAAATTTAATGTCTTTCTAGAAGTGTTTTATAACTAGGTTTAGTATGTCAAAAATAACATTTAGAAGGAGCTTTGAATGCTATCACAATGTAAAATCTATTCTTACTTGGTTAACACAAGTTATGACCTATAAAGATACATATTTTCTTCACAAAATAAATAAGAATAGGACAAAATTCAAGGGGAAAAGACATCATTGTAAGATTACATCAACTATTTTGAAGAGATTTACACAATGAATAGCTCTAAGAAGGTGAAAATTTTATCTTTATCAATAAAAAATAAGTGTTACATACAATTTTTTTATTTTTGAAAATGGAGTTAGAAAGATTACTAAGCTTGAAAGAACCTCAAAGAAGTTACAATACAATGCTAAAAGAAGCTAGAACTCCTTTTAAAGTCTTCCCTTAGGCTTCCTTATAAGCTACTCAATAAATTTCCAAATAATAAGAACATGTGTTAAGAAAGGAAAGACAAGTATTCATATATGCTTACTGGGTCAACCTTCTTAAGAATCCAAAACTATCATCCCTACTTTCCAACCCCCTAAAATGCTCTGAAAAGGTGTTTGAATGAGGAAAAATTCATACTTTGACCTTATCTAGTAGTCAAGACTCCTTGAATAGACTTTGGATGCTTGGAGATGCTCCAAATAGGGTCAAACCTCCCCTAATTGTCTCCATTTTTTTTCAAAATCCACCAAACTATCCCTAGATATCCTCTATCTACTCATAAATGCATGGAAAGAAGTTATGATTTCTCATTCAACTCTCAATTGTTGGAACTTCCTCAAAGTTGCTAATAGAACATGTGGAAGAAGGTTTGAAGTGGTCAAAGTTCATAAGAGGGCATAGGATATTCTTTCAAGGCTAATACTTAACACTTGTATCATGTCTTAAATGTTATTTATATTCCGCCCCTTTGATCATGTCTCTTTCTTACTATCAAATTGGAACATGCCACTATATTCTTGTCCTTGTATCCATGTTTTGACTATAAATTTTGTCAAGGGTTTCATGATAAATATCATTAATGTTCATGGTTAACCTTTCATTTTCATAATTCATGCACTTTGAGATGCCCCTCACACCTTTGGTAATATATTCATTCTTTTTGTTCACTATTATATTGGCAATGTGTAGAGAACTTGAGGTTTGACAATGAACTCATGATGGTCCTCTTGCAAAACATATCACTTACCTATGTATAAGAGAAGGAATATCTTCCATTATGAGAAGCTTAATATTTCCCTTTCCCCTTTGTTTAAGCGAATGATTATGACAATCATGTCCTATAGACTCTCACTCAACAATGTTCTAAATCTTCCCTCTTCAAATTTTTATTATTTCTTGATCATTGGTTGTCATTGTGCCACTTGTATGTCACCATTGTCTTCTTACAATCTCCTTCAGGTGATGGCCTTGTAACACTACACTTTTTCTAGTAAACTATACCCTTCCCATTACATCATAAATATTTTCTTTTGATTCTTTAGTGTTATCATGTTTATTCAATTAAGATGGAAGTATAGGGAAAGCTCTGTAGCATGGTCAACATTTGTATCTTCACATACAATAAAAGGAGACTTCTCTCTTAGTTCAAGTGTCACTATCTTAAGATTTCTTGTTGCAACTAATTTCAGTACCTCTTGACCAATGACGGTTGACCTTTGTGAATGTAAGCTTGTCAATATTCATGTGTTGTTGACATAATAACTCTTATAGTTGGGCCAAAGCCTGAGATAACATCCAATACTCCAAGAGGCATCCTAACCTTATGTACAAGCTTTACAATATAAAGAGTAGTTAAAGGGGTTTTCCCAACATATTTCAATATAATAGTGTACCCAATAGCTACTGCAAGAGAAAATTTGAACAAAAACATAATCAATTTCAATGGAATATCTATTGACTACCTTGCAACACTCATACCTTTGTAAATTACTACACTTTAGAGGACTATATTCCATCTTTCCTCACATTCATCCCTACTCTTTTTCATGCTTTACGTCTCTGATATTTTCTTCATTCTTATTTTTAATGTAGGATTTATTCTTTTTTATTATGGCTATCATTTCAATTCTTAAAACTACATCACTTAAAACCATAAAGATCATTTTCATCATGTATATTGGTTTAAAGACCTTCTATGGTACGCCTTCCCTATGATGAACTTCATAAGATTGGGTGGTTGCTTTTACCATTCCCTCAAATATTTTCCTACTATCATGAAGTATTATTGTTCTAACTTGATTCCTTGAAATAATTGCCATGGTGATTTACTTTTAAATCTTGAACATGCTTTTGAAACCTCTCTACTATTCTTGAGATTACATTATTTATTCACTTTCATTATTGATTCACCTACCACTACCCATTAGTGGTTTTGACTAATATTTTGAAAACTACCCTTTTGAATATAGGATTGTCCATTTTTCCTCGTGATGCATTGGGATGTTGCTCACTATTTCCTTCAATTGACTGCCTCTCTTTACCCATATTTTCTAATTTTTCCCTTCTATCATCTCTATCATTACTCATAGTGACCATCTTTCATGCCCTATAGGCTCTTTCAAACCCTTTCTTATTATCATTTCCCTTAAGAAATTCCAACTTTATCCTAATGTGAGGATGAGGGCCACATTTCCCAAAATCGACACAAATCACAACAATAGATATGGACACAGAAGATGCGAGACAAAAAATAACTCACTTTCAATTATTTTTAGAAAATTAAATTATAGATTCAAAACTTACAATGCTACAACCTCATGGGCTTGATTCATTACAACAAAATCAAATCTAAAAACAAAATATATTATTCAGACCCACAATCTACACTAATGGAGCCACCTTCTACAACCCCCCACTTATCCCTTTTTATTTTACCCAATAACTGCCCTAGAATGTTCTAGAAAGTGTGACTTTCCCTTTTGTTTTGGCGCCAAAAGTCTCGTCATTTGATTTCTTGCCTAGGAATATATTTTAATGAAATTTACTTTTTTAGTCCGGTAGCTTCACAAGGCCATAAATTTTGATCTGAGTGTCTGATTTTCTATTATAAAGTATTGTTGGAAATATCTCAAAGAGATCTACAATGCCGAACCCATCGAAGATTGGTTCATCCACTTTTCAAGCTGTTTCAAGGCCTCTAAGGTTTTCATATTTGAATTTGAAGTTGCATTGGTGAAATTTCTCGAGATGGACACATTAATATCTCCCAAACCGTACAGGCTATTGATATGATTCTTTCGTGACCAGAAATGTTTTTTAGTTTCGCTCCTTGGGGCAAATTTTTAGGCCCATATGAGCTCATTTAAGCTGACTTACTAAAAATAGTAAGTGACCGTTTTTCACCCTTTTTGACTTCTAATTGTCTTACACCCCTTAAGTGCCATCATGGTACAAAAAACTAAGAAAATTAAAAAAAAAACATTTTTTTTGGGTGATGCAAGAGTGCCCCTACACCACTAGATGCTCCTGCATCAGACACCCAATGTAATTTGAAAAGTGACACTGTCACTTCTCAAGAGTTAGAGGGAAACCAAGATGGTTAACCTCGGCCTTAGACAACCATTATCAATCTTCAACATGCCTTCCTCTCCATTTCACCAAGTACTCCGCATATTGCCTATTTCTTGTGCTTCTACCCACACGACTATCCAAAATTTCTTCTATCTCCTTTTCTAAAGTAGGTGCTGGAATATTCCACTATACTTCTATTATTTCTTCATCAATTCCTCCTTCATGATATTTTGTTAAATCTAAAATGTTAAACAAAGGTAAAATATGAATTTCATTAGGCAACTATACCTCATATGCATTTCCTGAATCATGCTTCTTCAGGATCTTGTATGGTCCAAACTTCATCTTTAACTTGTTGTATGTACCAACTGGAAACCTCTCCTTTCACAAATGAACCATGACTTCATCTCCTACCTGGATCTCTTTATACATGTAGTGTCAAAATATTTCGTCAGTGACATTTTCACACTTGTTTGGGCCCTCCTTGTAAAATTGAGCTTAATGATAGCTTTACTTAGTGTTGTAATGTGTTTAAGACACTTGCATTAGGTCTTAGGCCCTTGTGAACTTAATAAACTTAATTGTACCTTATTTAGAGTGTTGTAAAGTGTTGTAACACACTTTCACACTTTTCTAGGGTTTTCATAAATAATTAGGCTTCTTTATGCTTTAATTGGCCTTATTTTGCATCCACAAGCCTCATTTAATGCATCTTCTTGAGGATGATCCTGACAAAAATCAACATCCAATCAAAATTAAGGTGTTTCTAGGTTGTGTGGCCCAAATTTAGTGATCTGGGACTCATATTCCACCTTGGGCGTATGATTCCCACCTAGGGTTTTGGGTCTTGATCCTGATTTTACACCTTCCTAAGCATTTTTGAATTTGGTCCCATAAATTATGCCTAATGTGAATTATACACCACCTTCGGTGTATGAGTGCTATGCGGCCCAAAATTAAATTTAATTCAAATTCTTTGCGGGATATTATCCTCCTAGATCTAATGTCCACTTGTAGTGTTGTAATTTTGGGAATTTTTGCATAATTAAGTATAAATAAAAGTTTCTTTCACTCATTTCACCCCAAGCATTCAAGTATTCGTGCATATAGCAAGTTTGAGTTCACAAGAGCATTCAAGTGTTTACAAGAGAATTCAAGTGTCTTCAAGGGAGGATTATCAAGCATTTTAGAGCATTATTCAAGCATCAAGCATCATGTCAAAGTCTTCATGCATCATGTTTGTTTCTGAGCTAACAATTGTGATGTAGGGTTTCATGATTCAAGCTAAGATTTCATTCAAAATATATCCCATTCAAGCAAGAGTCAAGATCTACATCCATTGGAGCCACTTCATACATGTTTTCAGCCTCTTATTGCTAAGTTTTGGTGAGTTGCAACATCATATTTTGTTCATTGATCATTCTCTATTCCTATTTCATTTCATTTCAAGGTTTGATTACCAAAACAGGGTTTGACCAAGGTAAACCCCTTTCTACTAACAAAACAAAATTTTTCCCTCTCTCTAGTGTGTGATTTGTAGGTTTAGGTTGAAGACACATTGAAGAGAAAGTTTGGAGAAAGTTGTCAAAGTTTTCACCTTGCATTGGAGATACTTGGAGGACTTCTACAGGTTGCAAATCAAGTTTTTGGATACAAAAATCAATTGGGAAGCACAGAGCAAACCTTGAAGACCATATTCAAAATTTGAAGCTTTAGAAAGCCCTAACTGGAATGATACGCCAGTTCTGGCATATGAGTCCCAATTTAGGTCAATTTTTAGGTTTTTTCAGTTTTAGATACCCATTTGCCAGATTCTTGTTTTGCATAGAAACCCAGATCTGGGACTGATTCGCCCAACCTGGTGTATGAGTCCCAATCAACATTAAATTCACTATTTTCAATATTTTAGAGCTCCATCCAGTCATCTTTAGATTTCTAGGTGCACACATTTCATCTTGTAACTTTTTGTTCTATTTCACATACTTTTCTAAGTCATTTAGTAAAAGATTGCATCATATTAGGGTTAAGCATTACATCTTGCATTGCATTTTTCTTTCCAAGTCATAACTTGGTGGTGAACCTCTCATTAGTCTATAATCAGTCCCTAGGAAAACCCTATTGCAAGATCTTTTTCCCCTTCCTGCACTAGATTGAGATCTCTAGGGTCATCCTTGAATGAGAGTGTTGAGTTTTGTTATTCTAGGTCCCAAACCCTAGGATCCCCAAACAAAATTCTTCCTTCCGTTTTGGTGAACCTACATTTAGAACATAATAATTTTTATTTGGAGTGCATCATCATCCTAGATCTTGCTTGCATTAACATTGCATTAGGGTTTGCATTACTTACTTGGCATTCTAGGGTTTCTAAATTTTGCATTAGTGAAAGTGCATATAGCTTGCATTTTTGCATCTTAAATAACTGAAAATCATACAAAATATGCATTTTCATTTAGGTTATAGAACATACAACATAAAAAGAATAAAAATCACTTGATTTTTTTTTGAAATTTTTGAAAAAAATCCTCACTGGGACTCATACGCCCCTTTGGGCGATTTAGTCCCATTGCAGATTTTGCACTGCATTGTCCAGAATTTAAAACATTGTTTTTGAGCTTCTGTTTGTTGTTTATATCTTTTTGTTTTAGTTTACAAAGTTTCTGTTATAGTCATTTTATTGTTCTTAGCTTAATTTGCATTTGCATTCATTTTGCATTTAGTATCCCTTGCATGAGTATTTGGTGTCCTATTGCTAATACTAGAGTGAGATGAAGTTTGAGACTCATGTCATCCCGCGATAGCACTATCGCCATGGATCTTGGGTTGTCTAGCTCTTTCATTCCTAGTATTGATACTAGTACACTAGGTATGGACCATACCCTTAACAACTCTTTGCCTTCAAGTAGTGTGATGCAAGTTGAAACAAGGATTGATAGTGTTTCGCAGGAAAACATAATTCAAATTCATGAAGATTTAGCAAATCTACTACATCAAGTGCAAAATGACAAAATTTCAACTATTTCCATCCCTACTATAGATAACATTCATCACATGCTTGAAAGTGAATATGGACTTGACCTTGTGAAAAACATAGTTGAAATCTTTGGAAAACATCTCACCTTAAACACTAGTTGTCCTTTACCTACAAGCAATGTCACAAGCCAAGGAGGAATTCAAATTCCTCCTCCCACAATAATTGTCTCTATTCCTACCTATACCAACCCTCAAGTCACAACAACAATGCAACCGACTAGAAATATGATTCCTTCCTCGGGTATTTCCGCTAGCATCCCTAGCACCTTTGTGGCATCGCATGTCATATCTTCTACCACTTTACCACCTATAATCATTCCATTCACTTGTCCTTCAAACACATACACACCTCCACCATTTTCACCTCCATCTCATAACACAAGCAATGACCCTCCATCTCTACCTTTCTATCCCTCCATCTCTCCCTCTCTCTTTGTCTCCCCCTCTTTCTATCTCTATTTCTCCCTCTCCCTCTCTCTCCATTTTAATTTCCATATCCATCTCTATCTTTCTCTATATCTCTTTCCCTATCTCTATCTCCTTACCTCTCCTTACATCTTTTTCTCTCTTTCCCCTTTATCTTTCCTACTATATATATCTCTATCTATCTCTCCCTCTCTCCCTATCACTCTCTCTTTCTATATTTCTCAACTTTTCTATCCTCTCTCTATTTCTCTCCATATCTCTCTCCCTCTATCTATTTATATTTATCTCTCCCTCTTTATATATCTCAATATCTCTCTCACTTAGACATAGACACTCCTTGTTTTTGCTTCCCTATCACTATCTCTATATTTCTTTCACTCACACACACTCATTTTTTCTCCCTCACTATTTATATATCTATATCTATCTCTATCTCTATCTCTCTCCCTCTCTCTATTAATTATCTCTATCACCTCATTTATCTCTCTTTTCCCCTCTATTTATATTTTCTCATCTCTCCCTCTCCCTCTCTATTTATATCTTGTTATTTCTACCTCTCTCTCTCTCTCTATCTCTCTCTCTCTCTCTTATTTACTCCATCTCTCCATACATCTCTTCTACTCTCTTTATATATATCCCTCTCTACCTCTCTCTATATATCACTTCCTATATATTAATATTTCTTGAGCTATCTCCCCCTCTTTCTTCTCTATCTCTCCCTCTTCCTCTCTCCTTCCATCTCTCTGTTTATATATCTATCTCCCTCTCTCTATCTTTGTCTATGTCTCTCTTCCCACCCTCTAAATCTATCCCAAGTTATATTTATCTCTCTATCTCTCCTTTATATCCCAATTTCTCCCTCTCCCTCTCCCTCTCCCTCTCCCTATCATTTCCTCTTTCTATATCTCTCTACTTCTCTCCTATCTCTATTTCTCTTCCTCCATCTCCACCCTCTCTATCTATTTATACATATCTATCCTCCTCTCTATCTCTCTCCATAACTCTCTCCATATATCTCTCTTACTCATACACACACAATCACACTCCTTGTTTCTCCCTCCCTATTTATAGCTCTATCTCTATTTCTATCTCTCCATATTTAAATTCTTACATATCTCCCTCTTTCTCTATCTCATTATATATCCATCTCTCTCTACCCCTATATCTTTCCCTCTCTCTACCCCTCTCTATATATCTCTTCTTATCTATATCTTTATATTTTTATCTTTCCCTCTCTAATTCTCTCCCTCTCTCCCCCTTTATATACATTTATCTCTTCCAACTCTATATATCCCTTTTTCCTCTCTCTGTATCTCTCCCTCTCCTCCATGTCCATCTCTATTTCCATCTCTATCTCTATCTTTAACTTCCTCCATTTTCTCTATCTCCTTACCCCTCTCCCCCCCTCCTCTATCTCTCCCTCTCTCTCTCTCTATTGAAAACATAACATGAGCCTATTGGTAATGGAGCCTTATTATCTTTTTGATTCAAAGGTTTTGTTTTAGTTGTGTTTGGATCCCTGTAAGCAGATGCATAGTTGATTTGAAACTATCAATTTTTCATTGAGACCTTTGATGCACAAGAAACATCATTTTCTAAATGGCCTACCAATTGGCCTAATCTATACTACACAAATGTATGTAAAAGATAGACCAAAAAATTCCCCAATTGATATTTGACACTTTTTCGGTGTACCCATTGCACACCAAGGTGTGATTGCTAGTTTAATTCTCTTAATAACTACAAAGATACATATAATCTATGGTTATAAATATGGTCATTTTTTAAAGGATCTTTTGAGTAATTAGTGTTTATTCTAATATTATTGAAGGAAAAAAAGATAAACTTTGAGAATTATAGTTGGCATGAAAGGAAATTAAATATTTTGTTCATAAAATCTAGAGAGAATTTTTAATTATTTCACTCTATGTGCCTTAGTAGAAAAGTAAATTCTAGTGTTTTATATTTTTGGTTAAACATACAAAAACAAAATAGTAGAGTTTCTTTAGACTTGGTAGATAAATTATTTTGATAAAAAATTTCTTGAATTTATCTTTCTCTAATAATAATGTGTTGAGTATCTATTTGTATCCCATATTTAAAGTATGATCCTATAGTATATATTTTTTGATTTTAATTCTTCCTCTACTATGATTAAACATTATTTTTAAGGAGTCTTCAAATTGAATGTTACTTGGTTAAAGTATTATTCATATAATAAAGGCATTCAAGATAATAACATAAGCCTATATTGTGTTTCCAATTTAACTCTAGTGCTATTGATGTTACTCTATTATTTTAGACCATGTAGAATAAATTGTAGGCTTGTAGGAGAGTATAATGCTTTACATTGATTCAAGAGAGATTTTATTATGCTTAATTAAATCTACAAAATGACCTTGTTAGTGAGGAGATACATATCAAGATAGCTAATATTAAATAGAAATTAAGGTGTCAAAATTTGTAAGAGGCTAGATCTACATATATTGGTTATAAGTTGGTGCTAAAGGGTCTAAATTCTTCTTAATTACTTGAAGTTTTATTTTGTGATGGAAAATTCTATGACATAAATCTTACTCATATATTAGTTAATAATGAAACTCATATTAGGGAAGAATATCAAAATCTGTGAATGTTTTAGAAAAAACACATTTATTCCTAGGAATTTGAAACTTGTGGATGTTTTGAAGCATGAAAAACCCTTCACTATGAATGAAATTAACTCTATTAATGCTTAATTTTATAATGATAAATATCATTGGATTATTTACTAAGTTTTAAAAGTTTAATATGAGTTGGGTTTCTCCTTCTCTATTGAAACTTTATAATGACGATTTTATTGTTGGTTCTTTAGGTAAAAATATAAATAGAAACATTATAAAGATCTTATCAACTTCTTTAAAAACAAAAAGCTTACTTTTAAATTGTGAAATCATTTTAAAAATAAAAATAGAGAAAGTTTTAAAACTAAAATATTAATAAATATAATTTAATTTTTTATTTCAATTTTATCAACATCTTTTTTCCTTTCTTTGCTTTTTAAACAAAAAGCCATTTTTTATTTCAATCTTATCAACTTCTTTTCTCTCCTTCAAAAGACTTAATTTTTAAACTGTTAAATCTCCTTGAAATATTGTTTACATGTGCATGCAAAGCGTTTATATACCGGTGGAGGTGAAGGCATTATGTACATGCAAAGAATTTGCAACAACAATGAGGACGTATTTTATCACTGCCTCGGCCTTCCTTGCCCTCTGCATATTCTTCAACAGCGTCTCAGGTCCCAAATTTATACTTTTTACAGTTTAAACTTCGCCTAGGAAAAAATGTGTAGGTTTATATAGTAACAAGTTTAAATTGTGTTTCTTTTTGCTAATTATTTTTGTTTGTGGGAGAGTACGTACAGGGCAAGCGTGCGATAATGCGTACATAACAGTGACTCAGGGACCCGGCCCGCCCCTGCCAAACGGAACTCCCGTATGGTCTGTACATATTCTGAATGCGTGCCCAGGAGGCTGCTCATTATCAGATATCCACCTGAGCTGTGGATGGTTCAGCTCTGGATTAGAGATAGATCCAAATCTATTCAGGCGTTTGAGATACAATGACTGCCTGGTCAACAATGGGGATCCAATACAGGACGGAGGCTCAGTATCCTTCGACTATGCACAAACTTATAAATATCCCTTGGCAGTCTCTTCCATTAAATGTGTCTGATCACTACGAAGCTCTTACTATAGTATTCTATGCCACAGGCCTTGCCTGGTGTTAAATTAAAACAACCTGATTTTCATATTTTACGTTAATAAAATGTGTGTCAGAGTGCGTAAATTGATAATTTCATATTAGAAATATTATGGCATGGATGATGATTTACAGTTAGATAATTGAAAATGATAAAATGTCTGTCTTCGGTAAATTGATCATTTTATTAGAAAATTTATGAGATTGATAATGATTTGTAGTTAGATAATAGAAAATGATGTCAAATGAGTATATTGATGTGTGCTTCTCTGTTAGTAGAATTATTTAGATTTCATCATCAAATCATGCTCAAGGTTATAAACATGACGTTATATAGAATATTAAATCAGAAAGGGTAAAGTATATAAACACGAGGTTACCCTTGCAATCATAGTCTTGTTTGATATGGCATAAGAGTAATATTCATATGATAAATGATTAAATCTGCTCTTCTTTACACCTATTCACGCCCAGCATATCAATCTCCTTCTTATTTTACTTTCACTGGCATTTTAATCTGCCCCCAATTTACTCTGCCTCAGAATCTTTCAAGACCAATTGAAGCCCTCTCATATGGTCGATGCAGCCTCCCAATCCGATTACCTGCGCCTATTCTCTCCTTTGTTTCCCACGTTGCAGCCGTTGTTTTAATTTTTTTCCCACGCAACAGGTCTAAGACTTTCCTCTGTCATGCGCTCCTTTCTATTCCTTCACTCAACGTTTCTTGCCTCTGTCTTTGCCAACACCCGATCAGCTTCCTCGAAGACTATCTATCATTCTTTACACAGGCAGAAAACCTTCAATACAATCTGGCTCGATCTCTTTTTTTCTCCTCCTCAAATCGTTTTTGTCTTTTGTTTTTGTTACTACTAAAACAGTTCCTAACTGTTTCTTGCAACCGCCACATAGGCTGCGTGCTGAGTCAGAGCTCCCATCCAATGATTCCTCATTAAAAGATATTGGTTTTTATGCATATCCGACATCCAAGGTGATCGAACCCCTCAAAAAATTTCTTCGGTTCCATTTTTAAGCTTGTTGTACTTGGTTTTGACCCTCGTTTTAGGCTTAGGGTTATGTTCCTCATCATTGCTTTAGGGTTTGTGTTGTAAAAACCCTTCCAAATTAACCTTTTGAGTCTTAAAGCCCTTGGGTGTTCTATTTTTGCATTGACTTGATACTCCTGATTTCCAGTCATTAAAGTTACCTCTCGTGTCATTAGAATTGTTATCTTTACCAGCCCCCTAGGTTTGGGTTTGTCAGTCACTAAATGCCTTTTCAACGTTTAAACTTTTCCTATGGTTGGGCTTGAATTTCACATTTAACGCCTTAAGTACTAAGTTTTCGTGCCTAAGGGTCAATTTTTTGTTGGCCTAGTAATGGACCCCTTTTAAAGTTAACATTTGCGGCATGTGCAAATTTTTGCTATATATTAGCCATTCGATCATCACAGGAAAATCTTGACCGTTCCCTGCGCACTTGCTCCATTTTCTTCTTCATTAAAATATTCGAGTGGGCTGGCGGGTGGTTGCCATGTGTCATGTTAGGCAATGGGACCATTGTTTTTGATAGGTTAGCAGGCGGAGCTTTGAGAAGGATCAACAACAAGTACCATAATATGTGTTTTCATCTAGACTGTTCCCCACACGCCCATTCTTTCTGTGCATTGAGGTGAAGTAATTACATGGGCTAGTGGGTATTGGACACGTGTTGCCCTTATGTGGTGGGCCCAATATATTCTTGTGATCGACAGACAGTATTCAGAGGGAAATCTATAACTTGGTTGTTGAATGACATGGTCGAATCTCCACCACTCCCCGCCACCCCGTTGGACTTCATTTAATATTTATAAAATGTCATAGGCTAGCAGGCAAGGTGCACCTATCGCTTTATGGAGGGACTCACTAGGCTGTGGAGGTAGTGAATTCTTTATAAGGATGGAGATCAATAGTTGATAATGGGTGATGTGGGTCAACGCTGACTGCTTCCCGCCATCCTGTGAGTGGCCTACTTGTATCTCCTATTTTTTAGCAGGCGAGTATGTAATTTCCATGTGGAACATTTTAAAAGGGTCCAATAGACTCTAGTGGAGATAAGGTATTGCTAAAATATTGCCCAAGACTATTCTAAGATAAAAACAATGCCAAATTAGAACCAATTCTTGGGAACGCCTTTGAGATTTGGGAAATACTTTTAATTACGTTCTTCCAATCTGTCAGGTGCTGGTACACATGGAAAGGTAAAATTGAAGTAAGGCAGAGTACAGGGTGATATTCTGAGGTTAAATCATGATCGCTCCCCGTTTCTTCCCATGATGAATTGCAAGTAAATTAATTCGCACAGGTGAGCGAGTAAATGTGACACGATAGGTTTTTGTTAAATGCTAAGTGTGTGATTAATGTGCAACCTAAGTGAATGTCTATCCACTTGAGTTTTCTGATTAGGGAGAAGCATCAAGCGTATGTGTTTAATTTTGTCATAATTAATCATTCTAATTGATTATCCAATGATTTGTCTCAAAGTATGATCAACGACTGAGGTTCAAAACCAAAGTACCTGATTTCCAACTCTCTCACACAAACTTTCTTGGAGCGTTAATGCAAAAATTCTCCAATTTCTCTATTCAATGAAGATTTCCTATTTGTTATTCTCACCATTTGTTGTTTGCAAGAATTGAGAATCTAAAATTTAAGTGTGTGAAGTGTTCTTAGTAAATTACAGAGTTTGAGCTAGCTATTTTGAGGGTGGTGTCTCTATCAAGAATGGGTAAGGTAAGTGTGTTTGTCAGCCTAGTTCGATGGTCTAGGAGACTCAATCTCCTTGAGTCTTAGGGTGACCTTCCCCAAAATGAACAGGATATGCCTGAAGTCCCTGTGACTCCGAAGAAGAAAACAAGAGCTGATAGGAAGTCTTCATGGGGTGTTTTTAAGCTCACTTATCATCTGAGAAGCAGAATTTTCTTGGAGGAATTGGTCAACAGTAAGGAGAATAAAATTGATAGGCCTAAGAGGGAAGTTGTGAGAAAGAATAAGTATCACCGAGCTTATATGGGACGTCATCATTCTCCCATTGAAGTCTCAAATGATTCTTCTGATAGTGGAACTGAAACTGATTCAGGTTACCACCATTATCTCATGGCCATGACTGATTTGATTGATTCTAAGGATAAGGTGGTGATGGCTACTCCACTTTCAATAAGGACACCAAGTGGGCGTACTTTGTTGATGACATGGAAAAGTAGCACCCCATTTTCTTTTTGAGTTGGTGCTCAATTTTTGGTCCTTTGTGCTAACTTTTTTCCTTTTGGCTGGTTTGTTGTGATATGGGTTTATGTTTATTTGTGTCTTTGGTGTTGATGGTGACACTTCTTGGTTCGGTGTAAACTTGCATGTTTTTGATGTTCTGACAACAACACCTTTTGGAAGGCTGGTGGGTCTTCTCTAACTAATGGTTTTTGGAATTTTTCTTTTTGCTTTCCCTTGTCCTACAAATGATTGCTTATAATTGTTTGGGGAATATTTCACATTCTAGTAAAATTAATTTTGAAATGAAAGTGAAATTAAATGTGTAATTCAGCCCAATGTTTGTTGCTCCCTTGTCTTATAAAAGGGATTTCAAGGATGATTAAAAATTTGTCAATTGGTAGTTTTTCTTTGAAGGAGTCATACACAGATATAGAAATGGATATTGAACTCTCTAGTAATATGTTTTAGGGATGAAGTCATTCGATATGTATATGGTTCTTTGATAATGACAGTGATAATATATATAGCATAATAGTATAAAGTTTCTATAGTTTGCTCTCCTATGTACAGGTTATACAAACTATGAATAATATAATCAATGGTTATCTTATTTATCTTTATTGGTTTCCAATAGATGTACTACTCTATTCTTGCTCATTAATTCAATGAATGGATCAAAATTCTTGAATACAATAGTAGGTTTGAAATAAGTCCTGTATGAGGATGCTAGTAAGAAGTAAATGGTGGAGATGTTAAGTGGGAAGACTGTAATGCACTATTTTCAAGGCTTTGGGTATTATCATGTATACAAATTGTTATCTAATCATGTGGGAATTAGGTTTGAATCCGTTCCAAAAATATGGCAATGGTTTTAGTAAAGTAATTATATTGCAATTGTTGTGACCAATTCAACAGATGATTAGAAAATTAAAATCAACTTACTTATCAAGCGTGTTGTGGGTGTGTGTGAAATTTAACAAATTATATTTTCTCTTGTTTGTGTTAGGCACTGCTATGAAGGTTAGCCAAATCTTCAAAGTACTGAGTCTTTTAAACAATTTAAGGAGAATCATCTATTTATTCTGTGTTTGATGCCTAGACACACTGGTATCTATAAGCACATTGTCGTGGATTACCCTCCTGGGTTTCACAGAGCCCAAAGTGCAGGGGAGAAATGGTTACACATCAAATCTCCCATGTGTTGGTCAATCCTTACCTTTACTAACAATTGAGTTATGGAAAGTTCATAGGTAAATGGTAAGATTAAGTTTGTTTTCATAAAAAAATAACCAACAACAGAAATGGCGACTCCACTAGGGAATGAACTTAGAAATTTGGTTGCAGATTGTCTTATCAAAGGGTCATTCAAATCTTGAACTATTATTTGTAACCAAAGGTTGAAACTTTTGGAGTCTTATTTTCCAATCCGATTCACCAATAGAAAAGGCGACTCTACTGGGGACTTACTTGAGGAAACCTTGGTAGGAGATCATTTTTCCTTGATAGAGTCATGAAGGTTCTAATCTAAAGTTCTCACTAAAAGTGGGTGGTGACTCTGAAGGGCTCTATGCCAGTAAAAATTGTTTGAGAAACTCCAGCCAAATGGAGTGAAGAGTTGTTGAAGATAAAGGAAGCTTAAAGTGAAATCAACTGGTGAAAGAAACTTCATATTGTTGAAGTTTGATCCTCTACAAAGGAGGTGGTGACTCTATGCAAAGAACCTGATAAAGCACAATTTAGAATATCTGTAAATATATTTAGGTATTTTCCCTTGTTTTGGTTTGTAAGAAGAAATAAATTTGTATGAAATGCATTTTTAAAGATGTGGACAAGATACTTTGTTCCCTATTAAGTGAATTAAGCACTAGTGAAGGGAATGGTAGTGGTTATTTTACATACTTATAAGATGAAATTTGTAATATCTAAACTGGATGGAAGAAGTATGCTTATCTATAAAATTTTCCTTAGAAATCTCTAAAGCATGAATGTGTTTGAGTTGTGCATTTTAAAATCATGATAGGGAAGTTTACAATCAACTATGAAGTTCATATTTGAAGATTGAGTAAGGGTACAATAGAAATGTATCACTCCCCTATATTTCCTTGTGGAACATCAAGTAAAAGCATGCAAAGTATGCATCTCTTGTTGTGCCATCAAAAAAAGTTCTCTATTGAGAGATATAATCCATTAAGTTTGGGTGGTATTCAAGATTTCCCTAACAAGATTCCTGATGTTATTAGGAAAAAATTACCTAAATTTATAGGGCACAATTCAAAGTTAGCTTCTAAATGCCTAAATGCATTCATAGATTTGATGAGTGATTTTGAGATAGATCATTAGGATGTTGTCATGAAGCTTTTTGTTCAATCTTTAAAAGAAAATGCTAGAGATTGGTTCTTATATTTACTAGTGTGTTCTATAGCTTCATGAAATGATTTCATGATAGTGTTTGTGGAGAAATTTGGTGAGAGGATTAGTCGAAGTGTGATAAGAAAAAGATTTATGGAAATCCAAAGGGATGAAGAAGAGTTGGTTCCTGCTTTTAACCTCAAATTTTTGAATGAAATTAAAGTTATTCCTGGACTCCTAAGACCTAGTGATTTGAGTATTTGATTGTGTATATAGGTGCATTTGATAATAAGATGAGTTATTTGATAAGAGATAAGGAACCTAAAACATTACAACAGGCATATCACATTGCTATGGATATCGAAAACACTAATAAAAACTCAATGATGAAGGGATATATGGCTACAAGTATTTGTTGTCTGGGTACACATCATGAAGATGAAATAAATAATGATGAAAAGGATGATTGATGTAATGATGTTTTTGAAGTCTCATTTTTTCCATTCTCACAACATATTGATCATGGTTAGATTAAGAATGGACTTCAAAAATATTTGATTAATGATGATCAGGTGTTGTTAATTCAAAGGTTGTCCAGCATGAAGAAATGTAAGGAGGAATCACCATATGAGTTATTAGCAAGGTTTTTGGATTCCTTGTTAGAAATTCCTAAAAGTTTAAGACCTGAAGATTCAATATGCATTGACATATTCTATGAAATTTATGAGCTAGGGCTCAGTGCCTTGCCCAAGGAATTGAAACCTCAAGATTTTTATCAGATAATTGATTGGATTAGAATTGTCGAGGAGGCTAAATATGACTATGAACAAAAAATGAGGTCTCAAAATGACAAGGGTGCTCACCTTATTGACAAAGATCAAGGGTTCGCCCAAGAAATTGGTAAGGATGTTTCTGAGGATGAATTTCTGCATAACAGTATGGATGATGATATTGGCGTAACTGTAAATGTTGCTGATGTACCTTTGAAGGTTGATAACTAGGGTAGTGAAGATGAAAATTATGATTACTCTCATGAGTAGTACATTTTTTTTTGTGACAAAAACTTGAATGCATCCATCTTGCCTAAGGAATATGACTGTGTTAATGCTCATGAAATTTTTCCTTCACCAGTAGATAAACAGATTGCATGTGATGGATTCTTGTAATGAAATTCAACAGATTCAGGATTGGAACATCTTGATAATATGATTGGTTATGAATTTGAAGACAAGAATGTCTACATTCAGAGTCTAGATCCCGAATCTAGTGATGGGATTGGAAGTGCTAGTCAGTAGGGTCTTGTTTCTAAATGCTTATATGAAGCAGAAATGGGATGTACATGTTTTATTGGAGAGATGGAATGATTTTTTTAGCCAAAATAATGATGAGGAAGGAAATGAAAAAATCTACTTAGCTAAACATAAGCAATGTTCAAGTTGCAATCAGTCCTGCACATATGAGTCATCAAACCTATCAATTAATGGTGTATTTAAATACCCTACTACTAATCATATCAATTCTAAACTAGTTGATCCATCCTTTGAAACATTTTGTTTCAAGTTGAACAATGATGAGAAGGGAGAATTAAATTATGAACCTGAAATAGAGATATTTTTTAATGCCCGAGATGGTATGGATAATGCTATTTATGGAAATGGCCCTGATTTAAGTGAAAGTAAAAGTAATATGGAGTCATGTGAATCAATTTCTTAGGGAAATGGAGCATTTGGCCACACAACTAGTCTATACTACTCTAATGAATGTGAACAACATCTTGAACAAAAGCTTGTGTATGAATGTTTCTTGTTCATCACATAAAATGAATATGATATTTTCCCTTATAATGATAGTGATCAAGCAGATTATGAATGTTTCACCTTCCCTGTCCAGTTAGATGGGAATTTGATGGAATACAATTGTAGGCTGAGTCAGATAGAATACTCCATTGACCATGTGTTTTAGTTAATGATCGATCACAATTCATAGCTGGGCATGAATGAGAATAGCAACAATAAGTTCATAATGGTCAAATGCATTAATAGAGGCATGATCAGAGGATGGGGAATTCATGAAAATATTTTCAGCCTTAGCATGATATAGACAGTGGAAAATAAGGTTTTTGACAGGGGCAAGTATCAACCCTAAGTTAAGTGGCTTGGGGCCACCAAGTAAAGTTGAATCCTGGTTAAATTGCAGGGTGCATATTGAAAACTTGCACCTCAAAGGAAGGCTTCATACAAGATAGAGATTGAATCTCTTGATTTATAGTTTTGTAACTTATGTAAAAACTGTACATATGTTGGTTGTTTTGGTCGTGTTTTCTTTCCTGGTCTGGGCAGGTCCTGTTTTTATTTTCTACGCCTAGTTTTCTTCGCCTGAGATTTTGAGATCTCACCATGCTTGCAAGAGGCATGTGTCCCCACCAAGAGATACTGATGGAACCCCTCAAAAAATTTCTTTGGTTCTATTTTAAGGCTTTTTGTACTTGGTTTTGACCCTCATTTTATGCTTAGGGTTATGTTCCTCATCATTTTTTTAGGGTTTGTGTTGTCAAAACCCTTCCAAATTAACCTTTGAGTCTTAAAGCCCTTGGCCATTCTATTTTTACATTGAATTGATACTCCTAGTTTCCAGATTTTAAAGTTACCTCTCATGCCATTAGAATCATTATCTTTGTTGCCCCCCTAGGATTAGGTTTGTTAGTCACCAAATTCATTTTCAACATTTAAAATTTTCCTATGGGGTATGTGCAGGATCATGGTATGCCAAAAAGTGGCAATATTTGTGGTATGGCGACTTTTTCACCCAAAATTAATGAAACGAAAAGGGTTTTAGAGGAGATTCTCAGATTTCCAAAAATATAAATTATAATTTAATTTGAATTTAATAAATAATTATTATTCATTTTCTATTAGAATTATGACTAAAGTCTTGATCGATAGGCTTGAAAAACATCTATAACTTTCAAACGGTATCATATTTTTGAATCCAAAACATGTGTCACATTCTATGCTTTACATACTATAGGATTAAAAAAAAATTAAATTTCATGAATTTTTGACCAAGTTAAGGTGGTGAATGCAGACGAGTTTTATATTTTCTAAAAGTTGTAATAAAAAATCATAATTAATTATTTACATAGAAAAAAATTACAAAAAATATGCATCACATCCAGACATGAGTCCTCTACTTATATATAAAATATTACAAAAAATATTATCATTTTATTATGGTTAGGGTGGACGGACACACCTACTTCTTATTTTTCCAGAAATTTAAGTACTATTGCATTGAAATTTCAAATTTTCACCAAATAGATTTTATTTATTTTTAAATAAACCTAGTATTTTAGAAACTAAATTCAATTTTCTACAAATTCTATTCTTACATATTTTGAAATAATATAGATAACTTATTCAAATATTTCAAGTTGCTAACATTGATTTTCTAAATTTTTGCCACTTAAGGGCTGTTTGGCATACCATGATCCCACATGCCCTATGGTTGGGCTTGAATTTCACATTTAACGCCTTAAGTATTAAGTTTTCGTACCTAAGGGTCAAATTTTCATCAGCTTGGTAATGGCCCCCTTTTAAAGTTAACATTTGTGGCATGTGCAAATTTTGGCTATATATTAGCCGTTTGATCATCATAGGAAAATCTTGATCGTTCCCTGTGCACCTACTCCATTTTTTTCTTCATTAAAATATTCAAGTGGGCTAGCGGGCGGTTGCCATGTGTCATGTCAAGCAGTGGGACTATTTTTTTTGACAAGTCAGTAGGCAGAGCTTTGAGAAGGATCAACGATAAGTACCACAACACGTGTTTTCATTTGGACCATTCCTTGCGTGCCTGTCCTTTCTATGTATTGAGGTGAAGTAATCGCATGGGCTAGCAGGCATTGGACATGTGATGCCTTGATGTGGTGGGACCGATATCTTCTTGTGATTAGTAGATGATATTCAAAGGGAAATCTACGATGGTTGTTGAATGACGTGGTCGAATATCCACCATTCCTTGACACCCTATTGGAATTCATTTGATATTTATAAAATTTCATGGGCTAGTAGGAAAGGTGCACCTTTCACTTCATGGAGGGACCTACCAGGCTGTGGAGGTAGTGAATGCTTTATAAGGATGGAGATCAATGGTTGATAATGGGTGACATGGGTCAATGCTGACCGCTCCCTGCCATCCTGTGAGTGGCCTACTTGTATCTCTCATTTTTTAATGGGTGAGCGGGTAACTGCCACATGGAGCATTTGAAAAGGCTCTGATAGACTCTAGTGGAGATAAGGTAGTGCTAAAATATTGGCCAAGACTATTCTAAGATATAAACAATGCCAAATTACAACCAATTCTTTGGAACGCCTTTGAGATTTTGGAGCTACTTTTGATTGTGGTGTTGTCAAATCTGTCAAGTGCTGGTACACGTGGGAAGGTAAAATTGAAGTAAGGTAGAGTACGGGCTGATATTCTAAGGTTAAATCATGATCTCTCCCCACTATCTTATCGTGATGAATTGCAAGTAAATTAATTCCCACGAGTGAGCAGGTAAATGTGACATGACATGTTTTTGTTAAATGCTAAGTGTGTGATTAATGTGCAGCCTAAGTAAATGTCTATCCACTTGAGTTTTCTGATTAGGGAGAAGCATTAGGTGCATGCATTTAACTTTGTCATAATTAATCATTCTAATTGATCATTCATTGATTTGTCTCAAAGTATGATCAACAACTAAGGTTCAAAATCAAAGTATCTGATTGCCAGCTCTCTCACACAAAATTTCTTGGAGTTCATTAATGCAGAAACTCTCCAATTGCTCTATTTAATGAAGATTTACTTCTTGTTATTCTCACTATTTTCTATTTGTGAGAATTGCTCAAGAGTCTGAAATAAGTGTGTGAAGTGTTCTTCGTAAATTATAGAGTTTGAGCTAGCTATTTTGAGGGTGGTGTCTCTATCAAGAATGGGTAAGGTAAGTGTGTCTATCAGCCTAGTCTGATGGTCTAGGAGACTCAATCTCCTTGAGTCTCAAGGTGACCTTCCCCAAAATGAACAAGATATGCCCAAAGTTCCTGTGACTTCGAAGAAGAAAACAAGAGCTAATAGGAACTCTGCACAAGGTGTTTTTAAGCACACTTATCATTTGAGAAGCTAAATTGTCTCAGAGGAATTGGTCAAGGGTAAGGAGAAGAAAATTTATAGGCCCGAGAGGGAAGCTGCAAGAAAAAAATAAGTATCATCAGGCTTATATGGGATGTCATCATTCTCCCATTAAAGTCTCAGATGATTCTTTTGATAGTGGAATTGAAACTGATTCAAGTTACTGCCATTATCTCATGGACATGACTAATTTGATTTATTTTGAGGATGAGGTGATAGAGTACTTACTTTGTTGATGACAAGGAAAAGTAGCACCCTATTTCCTTTCTGAGCTGGTGCTTGGTTTTTGGTCCTTTGTGTTGACTTGTTTTCTTTTGGCTAGTTTGTTGTGATATGGGTTTCTATTTATTTTTGCCTTTGATGTTGATGATGAAACTTCCTGGTTCAGTGTAAAGTTGCATGTTTTTGATGATGTGAAAGCGACACCTTTTTGGAAGGCTAGTGGGTCTTCTTCAACTAATAGTTTTTGGAATTTTTCTTTTTGCTTTCCCCTATCCTACAAATGATTGCTTGTAACTGTTTGGGGAATATTTCACATTCCAGTGAATTCATTTTTAAATGAAAGTGAAATGAAATGTGTAATTCAACCTAATGCTTGTTGCTCCCTTGTCTTATAAAAGGGATTTTAAGGCTGATTACAAAAGATGTCAGTGGGTAGTTTTTCTTTGAAGGAGTCATACACATAGATAGAAAAGGATACTAAAATATTTGGTAATATGTTTTAGGGATGAATTCATTCGATATGTATATGGTTCTTTGATAATGACAGTGATAATATATATAGAAGAATAGTATAAAGTTTCTACAGTATGCTCTCCTATATACAGGTTATACAAACTATGAATAATATAATCAATGGTTATCTTATTTGTCTATGTTGGTTTCCAATAGATGTACTGCTCTATTCTTTCTCATTAATTCAATGAATGGATGCAAATTCTTGAATACAATAGTAGGTTTGAAATAAGTCCTGTATGAGGATGCTAGTAAGAAGTAAATGGTGGAGATGTTAAGTGGGAATACTGTAATGCACTATTTTCAAGGATTTGGGTATTATCATGTATAAAAATTGTTATCTAGTCATGTGGGTATTAGGTTTGACTCTGTTCCAAAAATATGGCACTGGTTTTAGTAAAGTAATTATACTTTAATTGTGGTGACCGATTTAGCAGCTGATCACAAAATTAAAATCAACTTACTTATCAAGCGTGTTGTGGGTGTGTGTTAAATTTAACAAATTATATTTTCTCTTGTTTGAGTTAGGCACTGCCATGAAGGTTAGCTAAATCTTCAGAGTATTGGGTCTTTTAAACAATTTAAGAAGAATCATCTGTTTATTCTGTGTTTGATGCCTAGACACGCCGACATCTATAAAAACATTGTCAAAGATTACCCTCTCGGATTTCACAGAGCCCTAAGTGCAGGGGAGAAATGGTTACACATCAAATCTCCCATGTGTTGGTAAATCCTTACCTTTACTAATAATTGAGTTGTAGGAAGTTCATAGGTAAATGGTAAGATTAAGTTTGGTTTCATAAAAAATAACCAACACAAGGAATTAAAACAAACATCAACCTAAAAAAATGTAAAACAAAATTTGATGCCCTTGCATCACCTAACATGTTTGTGTACCAATGGATATAAACAATTGATTAAAGAGGGGAAAATGGTACATAAAAATTAAATAAAATATAATCATGTGAGAATATAAGCATTTTAGCATCTTACCATGCGTTAATATACATGTAAAGAAATCATGTGTGAACATATATACATCTTACCATGCATTAATATACATGTAAAGAAATTAGTATAATATCATTTAATAATAAAATGGAGAAAAGAGGTTCTACTAAATGGTCCTACTAAATGTGAGTATTATGCATAATATGGGGGATAAAATTATAGTGCATGTCCTTCAATGGGATAACGTCATCCATTAAATATAGAGCATTAGGATGGACAAATAACCAATCTGGTATCCAAAAGTATGGAGACATAAATATTTCTAAGGAAATGGGTCATGAGAGGTAATTAAAATGGTGATAAGAGTATGGAATTGAAACTATGGGAAATAGATCTTAATAAAATATAAAGCATAAATCTTTAATAGGGGACAAGCATCTATAATATTTTTTATACATTAACAACTAACCTTGATGTGATCTCACATGGAAGAAATTTTTGATTCTATAAATTATGCACCTACTTATGTATGTGTTGCCAAAATAATGATAAAGGAATCATCATCATCTTGACAATTTTTAAAGTCATCATCTAAATAAAACTTATTTTTATTTTCTCCTCCATCTAGTCACTTTTGAAATGCCTAGAATTGTTGTGATTCCCACTCTTAGCCTTGGATCTTTCTAGGAAATATAGATGTAGACTTGTCTCCCTTTTTATTCTTCTTTTCATTCTCTTTTGGTCTTTCATAAACAACTACGTGGCATTCTTGGTAGATTTGAATGTTTTTTCATTACATATGCTTCAAGACTAATGATACAACTAGCACACTAATTTTAAGTGTAGAGATAATACTCCTCATTTCCATCACAAGTGAATCCTAAAATCTTTTCAAATAAAATATAAGCATCATATAATTATTCATCTCCTCTGTCCTCACTATAAAAAATTCAAACTAGCTAACCATCAAATTGAATGTATTCGAGTGCTTAGTCATGAAATGCAAATCATCCATCTCAATGATATAAAACGTATTTCCTATTAAAATCTTGTTTAACAAGGATTTATCCTAATAAATTACTTTTAATGCACTTTAAAGAGTTGTTGTCATAGCTTCCCCATATATATTTAACAACATAGATTATAATATATGAACCTTGACAATGATCTTTACTATATCTAATATTCCCTAGTTCACTTAATTTATTGTAGTGGGTTTGCATCTACATGTGGTTTCCCATAGTCCTCAATCTACATCCATATCCTCCTTGTTATTTCAAAGATCTAAGTTCCCATGAAGTTCCACATCTCTATCCTTGGTGTGCTTCTCATTTTCATCGAAACAATATCTCCTTTAATTCAAGCTCTTACTCAATTAAAAATTAGTAAAAAAATATTTTTATGTGTAACACCTAGAATCTAGGATAGTTAGGTCTTGAAATTTAAATAAAATGAACCAATGATTTAGATTACACCTTCTACACTAGTCAATGGTAGTAGGTATGTGAAAAATTAAGCTAATCACATAATTATGATAAAATAGAAGTAGGAGTAATATACCATAAAATAGTGATTTACATGTAGAAACCATTTATGTGAAAAACTTGACACTCCAAATCAACATTTAAGTAATACATTATTCAATAACTACTTACAATATATTTGAAAATTCTAATACTTTATATGATTTTCAACAATAAGATATATGGAAGTAAATTGTGTATCATAATGGTATCAACAAACTCACTACATATCCTCCATCTCAATCAATTGATAAATGGTATAATAAATACATGAAACCATCAACTAAAACATCCAAAATGTGGTGTCCCTATACCTTATAAAAACATAATACCCAAATCCTAAAATGTGTCCATAGGCTAAAAATAAAATTATTCCTTACACGTAACATAATCTCATTAAAAATCCACATACCAACTTTGGAAATCTTGTTTGATACATTATCTCAAATTTCAAGATGTATGACAACATTTTTAATATTGTGAAGACATTTCTCAACAAGAGTAACTCCATCTTATATCTTTGTTATGTGTTGTTGATGCTCTTACATTTTATGTGGGAGGCTCAAACTCTAAATGACATCACTTTTAATTTAGGAAGCTAATTGAACCTAGCTTTTTATAAGTTATGTATTTAAAAAATATTGATGTCACCATAACCAAATTTCTCTAGTTATGGATTGTTTCAATAATTTTTAGTGCTAAAAATATAAATATAGCCTATTTTTTTTTTGTTTTCAGCTCTATAACCCATCAATTAACATCTTTTATGTTTTCTATATTATGATGCAAGTTTGAGAAACATGTCCTATCATCATATTTATATATGATAAATATGTGGAAATAATCTCTCATAAAGCATAATATAATTCTTGAAAGTGTAAATTTATTTTAAGGTAAGCTCAAATTTTCAAGGAAATGGTTATGGCAATTTTGTAGAGTATGTGTGATCATTTAAGTAAACTATGAGAAATGTAGGATTAAGATTAAAATGCATAGAAGGATAATATAACAATATAAATTTAATAAGCGTAGGATTAAGATTAAAATGAATAGAAGGATAATATAACAATAAAAATTTAATAAGTGTGTGAAAGAGAAATGATGAGGGTAAAAAAAGTCTAGCACTTTGGTGTTAAGAGAGTTTGAAAACAAAGTCCAAACACCTGATACTTGCCAAATTTTTGGTAGAACCAGATATATACATGCTTTGAAAAATATAGTATCAACAAATTAGATATCTAATATTAATGAACTAGATAGCTTGTTCATAATAAGAAAATTACTTTTATTGATATGGGTCAAAATTTTATATAGCTAATTTTTAATGAAACTAATGGTTTCTGTAAGAAAATGTATACTTTAAAATACATAATAATTTTGAACTTTAGACATAACCTAAAATATTTTCATTTTTTCAAAGAACTTTATGATGAAATTAAAAATAATACTTGTATGTTCAATAGTTCTCTATTTCTAAATCATTTTTAAAATGTTATTTGCATCCAAGATAGAGAATATTAATTAATATATTTCAAACCATGTACTATGTTAGAAAAAATTAATATAATACAATAGATTGAAAATAAAAAATAATTTGATAAAATAAATAGTATCCATCATTTTTAAAGTATTGTAGACACTTAAAAATGTCTCAATTGATCATCCTCAAATCCATCCTCTTTTCACTTGTTTAATTAATTAAGCCTAATTATTTAATTAAATGCCTCATTTTCATCTATTAACCTAATTCATCAAATCAGGGTAATTCACTCCCTTTCATGCTAACATTTCATCTCATTAAATTAAATAAATCAAACTATTTAATTTAATTCTATAAGTCTTCTTATTTATTTAAATAACCCTAAGTTATTTAATTAAATGTCATTTCACCTTTCCCCATTCATTTAATCATTTAATTTAATAAATATCACTTTAAATTCTTCTAAAAACCCCTAATTGTATGATCAACACTGTTTAATTAACAATTATCTAGTTAATCTAATTTTCCTCCAAAAGGGAATATTCCCATGGAATATTCCTTCCCCTTTTTGCATAATTGAACTTTGTTTTAATTTTCAAAATAACCCTTTTCCTCACCCATGAGAATATTCCAAAGAATATTCTCTCTCCTCCAATCATTTGAAAACGGGAATATTCTCACTTGGCTTCTTGAGCAAGCTAAAATTGAAACCTCTTGAGCAAGTTAACTTTTAACCTCTTGTACAAGTCAAAAGTGTGCTTGTTTGGAAGGAATGAGAACCCTTGATTAAATCTCATCTTGCATTCTCACCTGTTGATGAGAATCCATGATCCATGCCTCCCATTAGCTCCTTCCTTGACCGTTGATTAGCTTTTTCAATTTCAGCTCTCCATTTCTCATTTTCTTTCCTATAAATAGAACACTATTTAGAGACAAATGGATCCATCTTTCAATTTGAAAACTTAGGCTGTTGGAATCACTCACACTTACACTCATCTTTTAGCATATTTTAGTTCATTTTTAGCTGCATATTAGCTTTAAGCTTCCATTAATGGCTTCCATGCATCCATTTAGCTTGTTTATAGATTAGGGTCTGAATCTTTTAGCTTGGAATCCACTTAGATTAGCTTAGATTTTGCATATTTAGATCATTTTTAGCATAAAATCATGTTAATTTAGCTTGCATCATGTTCAATTCAACATAAATCATGTTTTCATCCACATATCACAACAATTTCATCAATTCTCTTCAATAGAATCAATTGGAACAAGCTCACTAATCATGGGATTGGGAAAGAGTTGTTCCACATCAACACGACACCAATTCCAAAACGGGATAAGTTTCAAATAGGTTAGAGTAGGAATTCAACTACTTTTGTAGTTTGTAGTGTTCAATTTCAATAAATGCTTGGTTTAACTTTCATTTGAATGATCTTGTTTGAGATTGAGTATTAGTGGCTACGTTATGCTTTGATTCTTCATGAATCAAGCGTGATTAGCCCACACTAGTATCCTCGGTCGATATTCTAGTGCTAGAAGGGGGAACACTGATCAAATCTAATAAATTTCTATCTTGAATTCCATTTTTTTTACTTTTTTAGGATAGAGTGATGCCCAACTCAATTTCAGTGACACACTTTGTTGGGCATCGCCATATAGTGATGCTATCATAATTTGAAAGAGTGACGCCTATTAAATGCACCAACATTGATTAAATAAACAACGATGCTAATACTTTATCGAGGTATCAAATATTTACAAACAACGACGCCTGATCAAATAGTGACACTATCGTGCTCTCTAGTTTTTTTGTAGAGTGACATCGTTATTCAACAGAGCAACATTATCGTGTAAAACGACACCCAACTTTGGTAAGAAGTTTAACAATTTTTTTCAGCATGTGTTTTATTTTTTTTGATTCATTAGGGTACTAACATGCCTCTAACATTGTTCTAGTTTTTAGAATAACATGGTTTTATAGGTTGAAAGACACAAACTTAAAGTAAAGAAGCATTTTCTTATCAAGATTTTATTATTGTAACAAGAATTTGACATGCTTTGGGGAAATTATAGCCCATTTTTCATGCTTTTCATTTCATGCTATAGGATCACACTAGTTTTCAATTGGGCTTTAAAAAGAACGCTCAAATGAGACTAAAATTGAACCCTCATTTCATCATTTTACTTTGGGTTTAAAATTGAACAAGGCAACTTAACATTTCATTTGGTGCATAAAATGAATTTGTCTTAGCTTTAGCTTGTAAAATAAATTAGTGTCTACTTTGTTGTGACACACTTGTACTGCGTATCCAATCCCCTTATGCTTCATGTGATCTTGGGTGAAGAGAAACACTTCAAGTGTACTTCACTATTTGTGTGCATTTATAGTACATATCCAATCCCCTTGTGCTTTGTGTGCGATCTTGGGTGAAGAGAAATACTTAATTACACTTATGCTTTATGTCACCCTTAAGAGAGGAATTACAATGAGACACGCCCCCACAATGGGAAACTCATATGCAAGTACTTGCAAGCATGTTTACTGGCAGGCTATATTAAAGATTGGGAAATCATTAGAAATTACCTTCTATCCTAGACTGTATAATGTACTGCACCTAGTACCATGCCTTAAGTGGAAAAGGAATGGTAGTAAGAGCCTTAAGTGGCAAAGTGGGTGTGTATATGGCTAGGTGTTCTTAGTTTGTTACTAAGAGCCAAATTGTTTAGTTGCCAAAAATCCTTAATACTTGTTGATGCAAGAACGATCATTCTGAAGCCACCCCACATTTGTACTATACATTGTTGAAACAAAAAAATGCTTAGGATCTTAGGATCTTTAGGATTTTGAGATTTGGTGGTCTTGAGAAGTGTGTGCCATGGAGGGGAGCTAGTGTCACCAAATCTCTAACTATTCACATTGTCTTAGTGTTTGGAGAAATCCGAATGGGGACTCAACAAGTATGGACTTTTTACCCTAGGTGGTAAATGATTATGAGTTAGTTTAATACTTTGCTTGGTTCCAAAATGTTACAAACAAACATTCACGATCTTCCTCAAAATTTCAAACCCTTTGGTCTAAATATGGATACCTTTTGACAAAACCTTGATATTACTACTTGTCCTAAGAATTTATCCTTAGATACTTCTAAATTTTTTGGTTTACATATTAATCCATATTTTCCAAAGTTAACCTAAGCAACTATGGCTTGAATTTCATCCTTTCACAAAATGGACATTGTGAAAATTATGATGTGTTTGACATAGACATTTAGTTTGGAAAACTTAATCAAGACAAGTGTTTGTGGTAAAATAAACTCACTTAAGTAAGATAGTTGAAAAATTGAACCCCACATGACCATTTGGAGACCAATCGCTCCCGTTGAACAACCAAACCTTACACTCACTATCATACAAGGAAAACATTGCAAACATTGATTCCAAAACCATTGAGTTCTATTGTCCAAATCATTGAGTTCCATTATCCAAAATCATTGAGTTTCACTTTACCAAAATTATTGGGTCCTATTTCCAAACTAATTTTAGTCATATTTTACCAAAATCATTGAGTTCTTGGAGTATTATAACTTTAGAGGTATAGTATGTTTCTCACTACCTTGGTCTTGGAAAACAAAGGTTCACTCTAGCTCAACATTGTGTCAAACATTTCACTTACCCCTCCATCAAATTTCATCCTACATCTCACCAAATGTTGAATTTTTTTTGAATACACCAACACTTTTTGACTTGAACATCTATCAAACCAACCCCTAACTTAGCTACTTTGTATGTGAAATGTATCCTTTTACATGCACTTAGTTGATTTAGTTATCATATTTTAACTAGTTTATCATGAGGGTCACGAGTCTACCCTAAATATTTATAAGTTCATCAACATTGTTTATCAAACATCAAAACATCAAACTCTCAAGTCAAAAGTATTGTCCCAAAAAATCTGCAAAGATCACTTTCCACATCATTCATCTCTTCATCCCCCATTATCATCGTTGGTCCAAAAATACTTAGAGCATCCCTTCTACCTAGATTTGATTCAACTAGAGAGTTTAAACATTACAAATCTCAGCACAACTCTCCCATAGCTGACCCATAATTTATGGTAAAAATAAGAACACAACACAAGAAAATCATGGAGAAAAACAAAGTCATATTCACCTCAAGTGATCCCAATCCTCAATAATTTTATCCAAGAAGTAAAGTTACCCCATCACAATAGCCATCATCTCCATTAGGGCCATATGAGATAGAAGATGTCATAGACAATCCATTTGGACTTACTAGGGAAGAAATCATAGAACATCAAGCCTTAGAAAACATGGCTCTAATTTCCCCATCTTTTGTTGTCCAATCATTGACACAAGGCTTGACTTCATCTATGATTCAACCAACTCCATCCCTTGTGCCAAGTCAACCTTCAACATCTATTCTTGCAACTAGGCTAGGAACCAACCTTGGTCTCACTTCATGTCTAGGAACAAGCACAACTTTGGTATTCGGGTATATGTAGGATCATGATGGGCCAAAAAGTGTGATATGATGGATATTTGTAGGGTATGTGGCTGATGAATTTTTTTACCCAAAATTGATGAAATGAAAAGGGTTTTTAAAAGAGATTCTCAACTTTCCACCAATTATATAAATTATGCTTTACTTTGACTTTAATAAATAATAATTATTAATTTTCTATTTGAATTACGACTAAAGTTCTGATTGATAGGCTGATTGAAAAACATCTATAGCTTTCAAACGATATCACATTTTTTGAATCCAAAACATGCATCACATTCTATGTTTTGCATACTATAGAATTAAAACAAAAAAATTGAATTTTATGAAGTTTTGACCAAGTTAAGGTGGTCAAACATACGAGTTTTTATATTTTTAGAAGTTGTAATAAAAAATTCATAATTAATTATTTACTTGGAAAAAATTACAAGAAAATATGCATCACATCGGGACATGAGTCCTCTACTTATATCTAAAATATTATAAAAAAATATTATGATTTTATTGTGGTTAGGGTGGTCAGACAGAAACCCACTTCTTATTTTTCCCCTGAAATTTAAGTACTATGCATTGAAATTTCAAAATTTCACCAAATAGATTTTATTTTATTTTAAATAAACCTAGTAGTTTAGAAACTACATTCAATTTGCAGCTACAAATTCTATTTTTACATATTTTTGAAATAATATAGATGACTTATTCAAATTTTTATGTCAAGTTTCCTAACTTTGATTTTTCTGAATTTTTTGCCACTTAAGTGCCTAATTTTTCCATGATGATCCTGCACATACCCATTCACAAAGCAACAATTCCATTAACCACCAACATTTGGAAAAACACTTACATGCCATGATGCCACAACAACCTCGACAGTTCAAGTGCAATCATCTTCATCCATCATAAATACCCCAAGTGTGCCTAACATTACACAAGGTAATGTGAACCAAGTACCTCAAGTAGGACAATAGGGGCAAGTTAACACTCTCACACAAATTCAAACCTTAGCAAGTGGTTTCAACAACCCCATTGAGATATCAAAACAAGTGGTTACCTAAAATACTCAAGTCAAACCACCATCCACATCTATCCCATCCATTATCAACCCATCTCAAAACAATCCCTTGGTAACGGATCCCATCAACCCAGGTAATACCTTGACAACATCCCTAGCACAAGGAAATCCTCAAGAAATGGGACAAGGAAACCTTTTTAATCAATGGACTCAAGGTCTTAGTGTGATATTCCCATCACACAATCTAGTGGCACCATCCTCATCTTTCCCCACGGTCCTCTTCACCATGAAAAATCAAATAGGACCTCAAACTTACATTCCTCCACCCCAATCCACTATCTTACAAGGAATTTTGAACAAAGGAAACCCCCAACCTCTCATCACTAATTCACTACCCGCATAAAACATCAACACCCAAAACCCATCGTAGATGTCCCAACAATCAAACAATCCTACATTGCAAGCACATGCCTTAGCTTTATAGAAAGCAAAATAGGCTTATCAACAAGCCATCCAACAACAATAAGCACATCAGGCTTATCAACAAGCCATCCAACAATAGCAAGCAAAATAGGCCTATCAACAATTCATTTAACAACAACAAGCACAAAAAGTCGCCTTAGTAGTACAACAACAACAACAAGCACAACAAACTGCCTTAGCAGTACAACAACAACAAGAAGCACAACAAGCCACCTTAGTAGTGCAACAACAACAACAACAACAAGAAGCAGCCCTAGTGGCCCAACAAGCCCAATAGTATTCCCAACAATAACAATTTATTGCACAACAAGAAGGTTCCTACTATAACCCTCAATAGAACATCGTCAATCCAAACACATTAGGAACATATATACCCACACAATCATCACCTTATCTTACACTGCCATATACACTATACAACACCTTATCATATCAAAACTCATCCATCATCCTAACATATGTTCCTCCACCAAATCCGCAAGATGATCTAGCTTCATAACTTAAGGAATTATCATAGGAAATGTAGGATTTTTGAATGGGAAAGATGAAGAAGCCCCATACACAATAAAACCTATGTCCTTATCCATTTGATCGAAACATCGCAATGGTACCATTCCCTCCTATCTCTGAAATCCCCAAATTTGATAAATATAAAGGGAGGGGAAATATTGTAGATCACATCAAATAATTCAATGTCATGTGCATGGAGGTGGCATATAATGATTCTTTCTTAATGCACCTCTTCCCATGAAGTTTAATAGGTCCTGCCATGGATTGGTTTTCTCAGTTACCTCCAGGTATCAAAACTTTCCAAGAAATCATTGAAAAATTCATAGATCACTTCTCCTTCAATCTTGACATGGGCATAAGCTTATAAGAGTTGTGTACTCTCAAACAAAACAAAGGAGATTCCTTTTCCAATTTCTTGGAACGATGGAGGCAAAGAGCTAGTAAAAGAAAATGGCCACTTCTCGATGAACAACAAGTGGGCATTATCATAGCAAATCTAGATCTAGATCTATCCTTCCACTTGAAAATGCAATGCATCACCTCTTATGATGAGATTGTCCCTAGAGCCCTTAACATTGAGAGAGCCCTAATCTCATAGGGAAAGACAAAAGTGTATAAAGAAAACCACCCATCCACTAGTTTTAACGACAAGCCCCACTATTGGGCCAAGAACAAGAATGTTACTAGTGCTGGTGTTGTTGATGCAAAGGTGGTCTTAACTTCTCCTAGACAAGAAAACACCCAAACCATGAACACACAACAACCATACATGTCACCATCAAACAATCAAACAAAAATCAACGCTACAAGTATTCAATGCGGAAAACAAAGAACAAACAGTGCTCCAAAATGATAATTCACTTCTTTAGGGGAACCTATGGAAGATGTGTTGAAGAGGTTGATACAGTCTAATCTTATCACATTATGAGATTTATCAAACTATCAAGAGCCACAAGTCAAACCTTGTAACTATAGAGATGATCATTTTTGTGAATTTCATCGATACAATGGTCATAACACACAAATTGTTTTTAGACTCAAATATCTAATAGAAGGGTAAGCGCATGGATCTGTGACACAATTTTGGCTCTTAAGATGCCACTTTTTTTCTAAAATTAGCAAAATCTGATTTGCCCAAGAAAATGAAGATAGTTACGCTCAAAATTTCAAAATGTAGTAAGAACAAAAGTTGAAGTGCTCTGAGTCTAGTTTCTAAGCTACTAATTATTTTTGAAATTAATGAAGATTAAGGGTCTCAAAAAAGGGGGGCCCAAAATAGGACCTGTGTTTATAAAAAAAATAGCATAACACCTGAGGGCTCCCCCCTTTTTGATTAACATTTTTTTAGAATTTCAAAAATCTGAACAATGAGAAATTAGCTAATACCATGTAGTTTATCCTTGTTCTTTCAGATAATTTTTTTAATGAATAAATAATATTTTATGAATTTTCAAAGTGGACACATCCTGAAAAGCTAAAATTTGAGTGTGCTCCCCCCTAAGTTTTTTGAAAACTAATCAAAAATTGAATTTTTTTTCATCATGTGTAGAAAGGAGTCTAGTTTCAAAAAATGTAATCTGTTTCATGTTTAGATGAACGAGTAAAAATCTATCCTAAAACTAGCACATGTTAGTTTTTGACCAAAAAAAGAGGCATTTACAATAGAAGTTATGGATCAAAACCTTAACTAAATCAAAATGAAAAATGAATTATATATTTAGATAGCTAAGAGAGAGGTTAACACTATCATAGTTTTTTTATAAACTTTCATTGAAATCCGTGCAAATGAGATGGGGAGAACAGACAAAAATATGAGGAAATTTGGCACCCTTTCAAAAAATCATGTCTTTTGAATGAAATGGTTGTCCAAACCTTTGGGTCAGATTCCCAATGCAAAATCCAACCCATTGGGTTGGTATTTCCCAATGAAACCTATTTAGCACATGCCAAATTTGACACTCACCAAAAGGGTTTCTTCATTTAGCTAGCACCAAATTTGGCACTCACCAAATGTCAATCATGACTTTTACAATGCATTTTTCTAAACTCTTTGATTTTCTCTTTCTTTGCCAGGGAAACTATATCTTTGAAATAAACAATTAAGGTGACATTTGCATATGGACATTTACTTTCTTATACTTTAAGTTATATTTCATGTATATAGTTTCAGGATGTTTGAGAGTGGTTTCAGATCTATAGGAGTTATAATGTAAATTCAAGTTTTTGGAAGATTTAAAAAAAAAATAGACTTAGTTAAATTTTAGTAATCGACATGTCAAATTTCAGTAATTAGGAGGTCAAATTTCATCTTTCTCTCTCTATCTCACTCATTTTCATCTCTATTCTCTAGACCTCTCTCTCTCTCACTATCTCCATCCCTTTATCTGACACGAGCTCTCCTTTGAGCTCAAGAACTATGTCTCTATAGGTCCATCTCTCTCTCCTTCCCTCTCTAATATCTATCTCCCTCCCTCCCTCCCTCCTTCCCTCTCTACATTTCTCTATCTCCCCTCCC
>VDFB02373365.1:305161749-305181018 GCA_007258455.2 Sequoia sempervirens | reverse complement strand
TAGAAGTGATCTACCAATACTTCCCTCTTTCTCTTTATCTAGTTGTACATGCTCCTCTCACTCTAAAAATTCTTCAAGTTCAATTGAATAAAAATGCATTTGAACAAATATTCCAAAGTACCCATTATAGCCAACATTTATTTATCATAGAGAGAGAGACCTCTTTCAAAATATTTTATTTTACTCTCAAATGTTATGGGATGTATTCTTTGAGATAAAACACTTTGATTTATTCACCTAAAGCATCACATTCTACAAAAATTGGACTTAAAATAAAGAATTGCAAGGATAGGACAACAACTCATTACCTCCAAATTTTCAAAGGTATATAGTAAATTTTCTATCCACTCAAATGGTCCTTTATAAAATTATCAAGGGGTGATGCAAGATGTGAAAAACCCTTAAAATACCTCCTATAATAACTAGACAATATAAAGAAGTCCTATAGCTATTTTAAATTTCTAGGAGGTGGCCGATCAAGAATAGCTTGAATATTTTCTTGATCCACTCAGACTTCTTCAGAATTTATCACAAGAGCTAGATATAATATCACTATTGAAAAAAATATTTTTGGACGTGTTTGCAAAGAAATAATATTTTCATATAATACCCAAAACTATATCCAAATGATTCAAATTCTTCTCCCATTTTTTATAATAAATCAAAATATCATAAAATAATATTAGTAAGAAATTCTTAAATTCTTACCAAATACATTTTTCATGCATGATTGGAAAGTGGTTGGACAAATTTTAAGTCAAAATGACAATATTTAAAACTCAACATGTTCAAAATGACATCAAAATGCACCTTTTTGAATATCTTCTTCTATTATGCAAGTTGAATGATATATAAATCTCAAGTCAATCCTTGAAAAATATAATACTCCATGTATATCATCTATCAACTCATTCATCTTATAGATATGTTATCTATTCTTGATAGTATTTTTATTTAGTACTAGATATAATATATACACATATACACAATACCATCCTTCTTCTTAACTAGAACCATAGATGATATGAAAGTGCTAGAGGTCGACCTAATGCATTTAATATCCAAAAGTTATTTTATTTTATTTCTCAATCTTCTCTTTTTATATCCTAGGGTGATGGTATGGAATGCTCATAATAGGTTTAGATCCTTGTTCTAGCTCTATGATATGCTAAAATACTTTATTTGGTGGTAGTCATAGAGATAAATCATAAAAATCCACACCATCTCTCTACAAAATATTTTCAATGTCAACATGCAATGAACCATTCATACCATTTTATGGTTCTTAGGACATTACCAAAAAGATAGCATCCCATACAACTTGGATTCTTCAAAATAATATTTCTATCATTTTTTATATTACTACTTGAGGTGCACAATTTGTAATTCCTTTTAGAACTACATCTTCTCCATAATATTTGAACTTGATTTCCATTGTCTAGTAATTTTTTTATACTTGAGCCTAATGAGTGTATCCACTACACACCCAAAAAAATGTTTCATCACTAATTAAATAACATAAAAATCATCACAAATCTTGTAATATCCAAAGGTTATGTCAAGATTTTGAACCCTCTTCAAAAATGAAATGTTATATCCATCAACTATGATGACATTGAAGGCTTGAAAAACATCTTTCAATATTATTTTCTCAAAACCTTCATCTATGAAATTATGGGTAGCTGGAAATATTAATGAGCATAGTGATTTTTTGTCCAACAAGCTCTTCATAAACTCTAAAATGATGGTAACTAGGTGATCCTAAATGACTTGCAAGTGTGCTACCAAAAGTTTCATCTTTCTCTTTCTCCACTTGTACATGCTCCACTAAGTCTAAAACTTCTTAATGTTCATATGAATCTAAATATATATATGCTACAACCTCAAATTAATGTACTTACCCTTTATTGATGCATTTTTTACTTGAAGTCCATGCCTCCCTACAAGAAAAAGCATGACTCCTTCCTTTTAAATTCATTACTTATCTCCTCATGAATCTTCTTTGCTAAAAATGGAGGTGTATAATTCTTTGTTGGTGTAAAAATTACATTCTTTTATATAAATTCCTTTCAATTATTCCAAAATGACCACCTTGAATAAGCCTTCTATTGAGGAACTATCACTTCCAACTCAAATGCCTTCTTGTTGGCTTCTTACAAAGATGTAGGATTAGAAATTATCACTAATACCCTAATATGTTGAGATAATCCTTCAATGAAAAGAAAACTGAGCTTCTTATGAAATATTAGTTACTAAAATGCGAAGATTCTAAAATATAGCAATATAATCCTCCACAATAACTCCTTGTTTATGTTGAGATAACTCTATGAAATGTACATCATGATCATTTCTATAAAATGTTTTAATCAATATCTTAATAAATTATTCATATGTGTGAATGGGACTATGAACCTATTATCACTAAAATATGCACCCTCGTTGAGTTTAAAACTTAGCTACCTTGTGAAACATGGGTTGATCTTCTTGAGTGTAGGCTAAAATGATAGAGATCAATCTCCAAAGAAGGTTTGTTCCCTTTGAGACTTCATCTAATTAACCTATCCTACTATTGCATGCAAGGAAAAGAGGGATGCACCAAAATGATTTCAAACCTATAATATTGTTTAGAAAGACAATATGATCAAAAATTTAAACCCAAAACATACACAACCCAAAATTTCATGTCTTTCTAGAAGTGTTTTATAACTAGGTTTAGTATGTCAAAAATAACATTTAGAAGGAGCTTTGAATACTATCACAATGTAAAATCTATTCTTACTTGGTTAACACAAGTTATGACCTATAAAGATACATATTTTCTTCACAAAATAAATAAGAATAGGAAAAAATTCAAGGGGAAAAGACATCATTACATAAGATTACATCAACTATTTTGAAGAGATTTACACAATGAATAGCTCTAAGAAGGTGAAAATTTTATCTTTATCAATAAAAAATAAGTGTTACATACAATTTTTTAATTTTTGAAAATAGAGTTAGAAAGATTACTAAGCTTGAAAGAACCTCAAAGAAGTTACAATACAATGATAAAAGAAGCTAGAACTCCTTTTAAAGTCTTCCCTTAGGCTTCCTTATAAGTTACTCAATAAATTTCTAAATAATAAGAACATGTGTTAAGAAAGGAAAGACAAGTATTCATATATGCTTACTAGGTCAAACCTTCTTAAGAATCCAAAACTATCATCCCTACTTTTCAACCCCTAAAATGCTTTGAAAAGGTTTTTAAATGAGGAAAAATTAATACTTTGACCCTATCTAGCAGTCAAGACTCCTTGAATAGACTCTAGATGCTTGGAGATGCTCCAAATAGGGTCAAACCTCCCTTAATTGTCTCCATTTTTTTTCAAAATCCACCAAACTACGCCTAGATATCCTCTATCTGCTCATAAATGCATGGAAAGAAGTTATGATTTCTCTCATTCAACTCTCAATTGTTAGAACTTCCTCAAACTTGCTAATAAAACATGTGGAAGAAGGTTTGAAGTGGTCAAAGCTCATAAGAGGGCATAGGATATTCTTTCAAGGCTAATACTTAACACTTGTATCATGTCTTAAATATTATTTATATTTCGCCCCTTTGACCATGTCTCTTTCTTACTATCAAACTGGAACATGCCACTATATTCTTGTCCTTGTATCCATGTTTTGACTATAAATTGTGTCAAGGGTTTCATGATAAATATCCTTAATGTTCATGGTTAACCTTTCATTTTCATAATTCATGCACTATGAGATGTCCCTCACACCTTTGGTAATATATTCATTCTTTTTGTTCACTATTGTATTGGCAATGTGTAGAGAACTTGAGGTTTGACAACGAACTCATGATGGTCCTCTTGCAAAACATATCACTTACCTATGTATAAGAGAAGGAATATCTTCCATTATGAGAAGCCTAATATTTCCCTTTCCCCTTTGTTTGAGCAAATGATTATGACAACCATGTCCTATAGACTATCACTCAACAATGTTCTAAGTCTTCCCTCTTCAAATTTCTAGTATTTCTTGATCATTGGTTGTCATTGTGCCACTTGTATGTCACCATTGTTTTCTTACAATCTCCTTCAGGTGATGGCCTTGTAACACTACACTTTTTCTATTAAACTATACCCTTCCCATTATCATAAATATTTTCTTTTGATTCTTTAGTGTTATCATGTTTATTCACTTAAGATGTAAGTATAGGGAAAGCTTTGTAGCATGATCAACATTTGTATCTTCACATACAATAAAAGGAGACTTCTCTCTTCATTCAAGTGTCACTATCTTAAGATTTCTTGTTGCAGCTAATTTAAGTACCTCTTGACCAATGATGGTTGACCTTTGTGAATGTAAGCTTGTCAATATTCATGTGTTGTTGACATATATAATAACTCTTATAGCTGGGTCAAAGCCTGAGATAACATCCAATATTCCAAGAGGCATCCTAACCTTATGTACAAGCTTTACAATATAAAGAGTAGTTAAAGGGGTTTTCCCAACATACTTCAATATAATAGTGTACCCAATAGCTACTGCAAGAGAAAATTTGAACAAAAACATAATCAATTTCAATGGAATATCTATTGACTACCTTGCAACACTCATACCTTTGTAAATTACTACACTTTAGAGAACTATATTCCATCTTTCCTCACATTCATCCCTACTCTTTTTCATGCTTTATGTCTCTGATATTTTCTTCATTCTTATTTTTAATGCAGGGTTTATTCTTTTTTATTATGGCTATCATTTCAATTCTTAAAACTACATCACTTAAAACCATAGAGATCATTTTCATCATGTATATGGGTTTAAAGACCTTCTATGGGATGCCTTCCATATGATGAACTTCATAAGATTGGGTGGTTGCTTTTACCTTTCCCTCAAATATTTTCCTACTATCATGAAGTATTATTGTTCTAACTTGATTCCTTGAAATAATTGCCATGGTGATTTTACTTTTAAATCTTGAACATGATTTTGAAACCTCTCTACTATTCTTGAGATTACATTATTTATTCACTTTCATTATTCATTCACCTACCACTACCCATTAGTGGTTTTGGCTAATATTTTGAAAATTACCCTTTTGAATATAGGATTGTCCATTTTTCCTCATGATGCATTGGGATGTTGCTCACTATTTCCTTCAATTGATTGCCTCTCTTTACCCATGTTTTCTAATTTTTCCCTTCTATCATCTCTATCATTACTCATAGTGGCCATATTTCATGCCCTATAGGCTCTTTCAAACCCTTTCTTATTATCATTTGCCTTAATAAATTCCAACTTTATCCTAATGTGAGGATGAGGGCCACATTGCCCAAAATCGACACAAATCACAACAATAGATATCAACACAGAAGATGTGAGACAAAAAATAACTCACTTTCAATTATTTTTAGAAAATGAAATTATAGATTCAAAACTTACAATGCTACAACCTCATGGGATTGATTCATTACAACAAAATCAACTCTAAAAATAAAATAAATTATTTGGAGCCACAATCTACACTAATGGAGCCACCTTCTACAACCCCCCACTTATCCCTTTTTATTTTACCCAATAACCACCCTAGAATGTTATAGAAAGTGTGTCTTTCCCTTTTGTTTTGGTGCCAAAAGTCTCATTGTTTGATTTCTTGCCTAGGAATATATTTTAATGAAATTCATTTTTTAGTCCGGTAGCTTCACAGGGCCATAAATTTTGATCCGAGTGTCCAATTTTCTATTATAAAATATTGTTGGAAATATCTCAAAGAGATCTACAACGCCGAACCCATCGAAGATCGGTTCATCCACTTTTCAAGCTGTTTCAAGGCCTCTAAGGTTTTCATATTTGAATTTGAAGTTGCATTGGAGAAATTTATCGAGATGGAAACATTAATATCTCCCAAACCATATAGGGTATTGATATGATTCTTTCGCGACCAGAAATGTTTTTCAGTTTTTCTCCTTGGGGTAAATTTTTAGTTCCATACGAGCTCGTTTAGGTTGACTTACTAAAAAGAGTAAGTGACCGTTTTTCACCTTTTTTGACTTTTGACTCTCTTACACCCCTTAAGTGCCATCATGGTACAAAACTAAGAAAAAAAAAAAAATTAAAAAACATTTGTTTTGGGTGATGCAAGAGTGCCCCTACACCACTGGATGCTTCTGCATCAGACACCCAAGGTAATTTCAAAAGTGACTCTGTGACTTCTTAGGAGTTAGAGGGAAACCAATATGGTTAACTTCAGCCTTAGACAACCATGATGAATCTTCAACATTCCTTCCTCTCCATTTCACCAAGTACTCCACATATTGCCTATTTCTTGTGCGTCTACCCACACGACTATCCAAGATTTCTTCTATCTCTTTTTCTGAAGCAAGTGTTGGAATATTCCACTATGCTTCTATTATTTCTTCATCAATTCCTCCATGATATTTTGTTAAATATAAAATGTTAAACACAAGTGAAATATGAATTTCATTAGGCAACTATACCTCATATGCATTTTCTGAATCATGCTTCTTCAGGATCTTGTATGGTCCAAACTTCTTCATCTTTAACTTGTATGTACCAACTAGAAACATCTCCTTTTCCAAATGAACCATGACTTCATCTCCTATAGGTGTATCTCTTTATACCTATAGTGTCAAAAAATTTCATCGGTGACATTTTCACACTTGTTTGGGCCCTTGCAAAATTGAGCTTAATGATACCTTGACTTAGTGTTGTAATGTGTTTAACACACTTGCATTAGGTCTTGGGCCCTTGTGAACTAAATAAACTTAATTTTACCTTATTTAGAGTTTTGTAACACACTTTCACACTTTTCTAGGGTTTTCATAAATAATTAGGCTTCTTTATGCTTTAATTGGCCTTATTTTGCATCCACAAGCCTCATTTAATGCATCTTTTCGAGGATGATCCTGACACAAATCAACATCCAATCAAAATTTAGGTGTTTCTAAGTTGTGTAGCCAAAATTTAGTGATCTGGGACTCATATGATACCTTGGACGTATGAGTCCCACCTAGGGTTTTGGGTCTTGATCTCGATTTTACACCTTCCTAAGCATTTTTGAATTTGGTCCCATAAATTATGCCTAATGTGACTTATACACCACCTTGGGTGTATGAGTCTTGTGCTGCCCAAAATTAAAATTAATTCAAATTCTTGGTAGGATATTATCCTCCTAGATCTAATGTCAGCTTGTAGTGTTGTAATTTTGGGAAATTTTGCATAATTAAGTATAAATACAAGTTTCTTTCACTCATTTTCACCCCAAGCATTCAAGTATTCATGCATATAGCAAGTTTGAGTTCACAAGAGTATTTAAGTGTTTACAAGAGCATTCAAGTGTCTTCAAGGGATGATTATAAAGCATTTTAGAGCATTATTCAAGCATCAAGCATCATGTCAAAGTCTTCATGCATCATGTTTGTTTTTGAGCTAACAATTGTGATGTAGGGTTTCATGATTCAAGCTAACATTTCATTTTGAAAGATCTATCCCATTCAAGCAAGAGTCAAGATCTACATCCATTGGAGCCACTTCATACATGTTTTCAGCCTCTTATTGCTAAGGTTTGGTGAGTTGCAACATCATATTTTGTTCATTGATCATTCTCTATTCCTATTTCATTTCATTTTAGGGTTTGATTACCAAAACAGGGTTTGACCAAGGCAAACCCTTTTCTACTAACAAAACAATTTTTTCCCCTCTCTCTACTGTGATTTGTAGGTTTAGGTTGAAGACACATTGAAGAGAAAGTTTGGAGAAAGTTGTTAAAGTGTTCAAAGTTTTCAAAGTTGTCACCTTGCATTGGAGATACTTGAAGGACTTTTACAAGTTACAAATCAAGTTTTTGGATCCATAAATCAATTGGGAAGCACAGAGCAGACCTTGAAGACCATATTCAAAATTTGAAGCTTTAGAAAACCCTAACTGGAATGATACGCCAGTTTTGTCATATGAGTCCCAGTTTAGGTCAATTTTTAGGTTTTTGTAGTTTTAGATACCCATTTGCCAAATTCCTATTTTTGCACAGAAACCCAGATCTGGGACTAATTCGCCCAACCTGGCGTATGAGTCCCAATCAACATTAAAGTCACTATTTTCAATATTTTGGAGCTCCATCTAGTCATCTTTAGATTTCTAGCTGCACACATTTCATCTTGTAACTTTTTGTTCTGTTTCACATACTTTTCCAAGTCATTTAGTAAAAGATTGCATCATATTAGGGTTAAGCATTACATCTTGCATTGCATTTTTCTTTCCAAGTCATAAATTGGGTGGTGAACCCCTCATTAGTCTACAATCAGTCCCTAGGAAAACCCTATTGCAAGATCTTTTTCCCCTTCCTCCACTGGATTGAGATCTCTAGGGTCATCCTTGAATGAGAGTGTTGAGTTTTGTTATTCTAGGTCCCAAACCCTAGGATCCCCAAACAAAATTCTTCCTTCTATTTTGGTGAACCTGCATTTAGAACATAATAATTTTTATTTGGAGTGCATCATCATCCTAGATCTTGCTTGCATTAACATTGCATTAGGGTTTGCATTAGTTAATTGACATTCTAGGGTTTCTAAATTTTCCATTAGTGAAAGTGCATATAGCTTGCATTTTTGCATCTTAAATCATTGAAAATCATACAAAATCTACATTTGCATTTAGGTTACAGATCATACAACATAAAAAGAATAAAAATCACTTGATTTTTTTTGAAATTTTTGAAAAAATTCCTCACTGGGACTCATACGCCCCTCTGGGCTCTTTAGTCCCATTGCAGATTTTGCACTGCATTGTCCAAAATTTAAAACTGGGTAAAAGCACAAACCTGTGTCACACTTTATAAAGGAATCGACCAACAGCAAAAAAAATTATGAACTTCGACCACATAAAAGTGGTCTTTATGTTTTGAATTTCAAAATGGTGTAAACTAATGAAATGTAGAACTTTTGGTGTAGTTTATTCTTGTAATTTTTAAAATTTAATTTAATTTTTTTATTATGTTTTATCAATTTAAGGACAAATTTTGGAATGCTGAAAATTTCATAAAAGAGTGACTTCACGGGCCGTAAAGAAACAAAATGAAAAAAAACTTCATTTCTCCCTATTTTTTTTTTTCCAAATAGGTAATTTCAATATCTTGTGCATGGAAAAAAAAAATCACATTTTGATGTATATTTTTTTCGTAATAACGTTTTAAAGTCAAACATGTCAGAATTTGACAGTTTTCATGGACCATCAACTAGTTTCAAATTTTTAAATCATTTTCAAAAAACAAAACATACCCTTTTGAAGTAGACTCTCTCCTCTTATGCCCCATATAATATTTAAAACATTTTAATAATTTTTACTATCATTTTATTAATATCAAATCAGCCTCTTTTTTAATTTTTAAAACCTACTTGCATTATTTTAAAAATAAAACATATTAAAACTAATCAAAATATTATAAAAATTATATATTTAGATTCTACACTTCAAGCTCTACAAAAGGGTATTTTTTATTTTTTGCAAAAAGATCAATCCGACTAGAGAAATACTCTGTCAAAGATGAATGTTTCAAAAAATTATGAGAAATGATAAATAGCTGCCATGTAGGATGCCAACTAGATGTTTTCGGCCAACTTGTTTTCGACCGATAACTTTTCGGCTGAAACCTTATTGACCGGTAATGGATCGGCCAAAAATTAATCGAGCGAAAACCTATCGGCCGATAAGTACTCGGCCGAAAATAACTGAAATAAAATAAAGTTATTTTATTTTGAATTTATCAATTAAAATAATTCAAAAATAACAAATATTTCAAAAATTTCTCAACTGTTTTCGATTAAAGAAGGTTTATTTTGACATTTTAGAAGGTTTATCATTTCTAAAATTTACAAGACTTATTTTGACCAAAAAAAAAAGGCATTTGGAGAAGAGGAGAGACATTTTTAAGGTGTGTATTGATCTTCAACTTATTTAATTGATTATGTTTTTATGAAAAATGCATTTGAAGTTTGTTTTCACTATTTTTTTTTATTAAAATATTAACATCAAAGAAATATTTGTAGAAATATATTTATTATTCAATTAAAAATATTTTATGTTTTGCATGTTTATGTTTATTAAAAACTTTTGTTTAAATATTTTATGTTTATGTTTTGCATCTAGTTACAAGCTTTTTAAAATATTTATGATATAATACATGTACATGTTTAATGGAAAGCTTATGTGTGTACAAATTTGTTTGTAGGCAATCATTCAAATTTGAGTGTAATTTGTGATGGCAAATCCAAGGGCTAGATCGAGGAAGTATGATCGAACACGAGTAAGACAAAGAAAGAGAAAAGTGGATGAAGGAACATCTACTGAACAACAACCCATGGAAAATATTGATGATCAAGTGACGTATAGGTACAAGAACAAACTGAACCTAGTACTAATATAAATTTTTTGGACTATGGTATGGAAAATTTGATGGAGATGGATGAAGATTCTCTTTTCAATAATATTTCATTTGAAGATATGTTATCTGAAAGCACATTAAAATTACACTCTAAAAAAATATGGGATGAATTTTTTGAAGAGAAATCTCTAATTGGAAGAGCACAGTTAATTGCAAAGTTATTTAGACGAAAATAAATGACCCCTATTTTGGAGTTGTTAGGGGTTGATAATAGGAAAAGGTCATCAGATTTAAAACAAACAATTGTTGAAAACCTGCAAGAAGCATTAGAATGTATTGAAAAGAAGAGTCGATCTAGTGATTTAAGTGTTGCACGTAGAGTGTTGATGACTGTAATTTCTAGTAAGAAATTATCACATAGAAGACAAGTTCAAGCAATTTCTGAATTACTAAATGTTTCTAGGAGAACTATTCAAAGATATATTGAAAAGAGAGATGAAATAGATGGAAAAATTGAGAAAAATTGGTAAATATTTGTAGGGTTCCTCAAAAAGATAGAATTTCAGAAGATGTAAAGAAACAAGTAGTTGAATATTGGACCACCCACTCTCGTGTTTCTTCCAATAGAAGGGATACTATACAAATAATAGGTGATGATGGTACAAAAATTTCTCATCCAAAACATTTTATAGATACAACACAAAGTGAACTTTTTGAAGCATTTAAACAAGAATTTTTAAATGTGAAGATTTGTCAAAGGATGTTTGAAACACTACGACCATCATTTGTACGTATAAATAAAGTACATGAAACTTCTTGTTGTTGAAATCATGTTGAATTTGATCTACACCTACAATCATATAGAAAAGTTATGGCAACAATTGATCAAAATTTAGCCATCCCTGGAAGCACAACACAATTTGTGAAGTCTCTTCTATGTGAAAAATCAGAAAATTCGGATGAATTCAATGTTCAGTGTATAAAAAATGTATGTAATGATTGTGGAGATTTGAAGAATCTTTTACATGTTGACAATAATGAAATGCAAGTTACTTGGAAGAGATTTGAATATGAGACATACTTAACGAAGTCAGGAGTTGAGGCCAAAAAAATTGTTCTCAAAGAGAGTGGATTGCCTTACAATGAATTCATGAGTAAATTTCGCAATATCATATATCCACATATCCAACATTGTCATGGTGCAAGATGGAAATCTAAGCAATTTCGTTATTCAAAGAATTGTTTTCCACCAGGTTGTATTCTCTCTATTGTAGATTTCTCTGAGAACTATACATTTAGTCCTCAAATTGAGATTCAAAGTCAATATTATCATTCAGAGCAAGTTGCAATCTTCGTGCAAGTTTGCTACAGGCATACAGAGTTAGCAATCGATGGAATACAAAGTAGCAAAGATGATATAATTATCATCAAAGAGGTTCACTTTTATATCAGTGATGATACGAATCATGATAGAAGCTATGTAGCTCATTGTTTCAAAATGTTTTTTGAAGACCTAAGACGACGTGGCATAAATCAAGAACAACACTAGATATGGTCGATGGATGTGCTGGTAAGTACATTGGTTTTTAAATTATTTTTATTTAATTTATATTTACTTTTAACTTTGAGACTTAAATTGTTTGATTGCTTAAATCTATATATATAATTACTTTTTTGAAGATAATTTGATTTTCAAGTGTTTAATTATTTGTAACTTCACAGGACAATTTAAGTCTGCAAAAGCCTTTGTTTGGTTAAGCAGTCAACATGCTAGACGCAACACCAAATTTTTGTGGAATTTTTCTGAGAGTGGACATGGAAGAGGAGAGCACGATGGAGTAGGAGCATGTGTGAAGCATGCACTTCGTCAACATGAACTTGCTGGTATGTAAATTTTTCACCATATATATATATATGTCCAATTTAGCTTGATATTTTTTAAAAGATTAGATATATATATATATATATATATATATATATTTAATTTAACTAAATTAAATTCTTTTAAGTTCTTTGAAAGTAATAGGTGACAAATTGTGCCAACTTGTGTGTAACTTGTAGGTAATGCCATACAGAATGCAAACAAAATTGTTGAATGGTGCAAAAGTCATTTTTCTGCTCGCGACTCAACATACAACACACGGTATTTTTGGGAAGTTACAGGTATGTATGTCTAGTCAAAATTTGTTAAAAATTTAAATTTCAAAGTTCAAGTACATACATGATTTTAAATTGAATTTTCAAGTTTGAATTTAAACAGATATTGATCGATCAAATCCTTATAATTGTCAAGCAATTCATGGTATTAGAAATCTGCATCAAATCATGACAACAGGGAGTAGTAGGCCTTATGCAATGAATGTGAGAGAAAAATCATGTTTTTGTATTGATTGCATTGAGGACAATGCAAATATTGATCAATGTGAGAATATTAGAGATGGGTATGTTTCACAATGGGAAATGAAACAATTAATATCAATGCCTCCTTTTGCTGAAGATGACAATGTTGATGTCTACGATCCACTATATTCAGCTAATTACGAACATGTATCTGATTTAGTTGTTATAGGTATGGAAATTGATTAATTTAGTTAAAATCAAGATTTAAATTTATATATATATATTCTATGTTTAAGTAAGTTTCAAATATAAAATATAAATTTTTACAACTTTTAAATGTATAATTTACTTAAATATGTAAATATGTGGTGTGTGTACAGGAGATATTTTCGTTGTAGTTGCAGATCCTGAAAATGCGGAAGGTGTAGATTACTATCTACTAAGATGTACACAACCAAAAAGCAAATTGGTTGAATCGATGATAGATGGTGATGGACAAGAGTATCCCATTGGATCAGTTGTTATTGAAGGAACATATTATTAACAAATAAAGATAGATAAAAATGGTATTATATTTGTTGATTATAGGCTAGGACAAAAGGTTCTACATTATAGTCACTTAGTTTTGGCAACAAAAATAAATTTAGAAACTTTACCTAAAAGAGGATGTGCCAAACAAAAGTGGAGGTTGCCTATTGAAGATCATGAGAAGATTTTAGAGATAATTAAAGATAGAGAGGATCCAGATTTTATGTACCAGGAGCTTTAAGTTGTTTTTTGGATATATGTACACATTTATGACTCCAAATCTAGATAATATATATTTTTATTGATTGGACATGTGACATGATTTAGAATGGGTTTTTTTTTTTAGAATGTGACATGTATGTTAGATCATATATATGCTTGATACAAAACCCAGTGACTTTAAATTTTTTTTAATTTACATTTTGCCTAAATTCCTTTAAATCGTCTAAATTTCCAATTGCATTTTTACATGTTGGACATGGTTCATTCTTTTAAGTTCACTCTTGAGAATCTCTAGAAATTCCTTTATATCATCTCTCTAGATTCCTTGATTGTAAATTTTTATGTTTGACATGGAATTGTTAAACTTTCACTTTCAAATCTTTGAATTTAAATATTTGTTCAACTCCACTTATATACATGAGCTAGATTGAATATATATGTGTGCAACAATTTGTACAAAACCTAGTCTATGTTCCAATTTTGCATTTAAATTTATTTATGTTCTGTGGAATTCTTAAGTTCACATTCAAATCTTTCATTTCATTTGAACATTCAACTCCACAAACTTATATAATTATCTAGTTGATTTGGTGTTTGAGTGGTGAAGAATCTAGACATAAATGTTGTCTCTAGTTTTCTTTATTTTTTATACATTACTAATGCATGACATTCAATAATTTTAAATGATCATCTGGATTTTTATGCATCCTAATCATCACATCCTAATTTTATTATTTTCATCAGGTAAGCATCCCTCATCCTAATCATCAGGTTAAGATCAATTTTTATCAAGTAATAACCCATTTAACCATAATCATCCTAGAATCATTTAAAAATTATCCATCTAGATCCATCTCAACCATGCATCCATTCTCCATCCTTAATAATAAAAAAACATCAATTGAACATCAAAATTTGGTTACTTGGTCTCAATCTAGTCCATACATCATATTGTCCTTTCGTCATCACCCAAAGCTTTCAACATCTAGGGACCTTATCCTTAATCTAGACTATCATCCATTTCAAATCCAATCTCCTAATAAAAAATCACTTAACCTTATAATTTGATTTCATCTTTAAAATCCAAATTTGCTTAAGAACATTAGCTCCTATCTTTTAAGTATAGAACTAAATTATTTATCCATTTTGTTAATGTTAGATTGTATCCAGGTTCTCTTGGTTTGGTATTTCTTGTTCACCTCAAGGTGCATTGGAATATATGAACATTGTAGTGAATCATAGTGATGGTGTTTGGGGTGCTTGAGATAGCTACATTTTGGCATCAATTTAACTTTGTTTACCATGTATAGCTTGAGACCATGTATGTAATGGTCCATCTTTCTAGTACAATTAAATATGGATTGATCAATTTTTAATTTATATATAGAATTGTCATCTAGGAAGATATAGATCTACTTGATTAGTTTTTAATTTATATAGAATTGTCATCAATTTTTAATTATATATATATATATATATTTTAGACTGCAGGAATCGGGTAGCACGACCCCCTATAAACTGCAGTGCACCTGGTAAACTTTTTAACGTGACCGGCGGTGCTGGTGCGACACACCCTCCAGTACCACGGGGGTGGGGGAGACTAGACCTCGTGACCAACCTCCTGCAACAGGAAAGATTTAGCCAACCGAGCTAGGGCCCCAACCCCAATTTTTAATTTAATATTAAATGTTCATGTCTTTCAAGATTTAAATATATATATCAATTTCCAATTGCATATATATAAATGTTCCACATGGAATTCTTAAACTTTCAAGACTAGAAATTTGATTTGATTTACATTCAACTCCACTTATAGCTTGCATGCTTTCTTTGAATTATATGGTTCATTCTTAAGTGAACACTTTCAAATATATATATATGATTTCATTTACATTCAATTGGACACAAGCATAGCTCATCATCTAGTTCAAGAATTCTTTGCATGCACATTCAAATGAACACGTGTATTAGATTATATGGAATTAGAAATTAGGTTCATGTATAGCATGATTTATGCACAATTTAAATGTATTTAACCTATACTAACTTTAAAAATGAACATTTAGAGCTTTAAAGAATTCAATCTAACTATCATCTATTTCCAATTGCATTTTTATGTTCTACTTTAAAATATATAGCATTAATCTCAAGCATATTTGCATTCAATTTTTTCTATTTCTTGACCTATTTATTAAAGACAAATTCATTTGAACTATTTATTTAAATTATTTACATGTACATGTCCATCTTTTTAAATTTACAAATAGCAACCATTAGATAGTGGAGTCCAACATTTTGATTTCACAATGTAAAGTTATCTATATGTACAACAAGTGCATTTGAACAAGTTACCATAGTTTAAATTTAAATAAAGGTACTTGTTCCTTGCTAAATAAATAAAACCATAAACTAATTTAATGCACGATGTATTTATAGATGTAATGTAAGTGAGTTCATCAAACCATGATAATGCACGTATATAACAAACCTAGATTCAAACCATAAAACATAACTGTATGAATGTGACATGTAAATTATAACAAGTATATATATGTGTACCATAAAACATAAGTATGTAACACATGCAAATGTTCAATACATAAATCATAAAAAGTGTCTCCAACATGTAATAATATGATCTCAAAGAGAGGGATGTCTGGTATGAACAGAATCATCAAATCTATGGCTCAATCTCTCCCTTGACCTCTCCCTCGATCCATGGCTTGATCTCTCCCTTGATCCACAACCCAATATCTCCCTCGATCCATGGACCGATCGCTCTGCTGATCCAAGATGTGTGGATCCATGTCTCGATCCAATATCTCCCGATCTGTGTCCTAAGCCTTGTCCCAACCCCTGCATGTGTTCAAGTACATATATATGTAAAATTATCTAAAATTTTTACAATGTACTTGAGTTCAATGTGTTCAAACTTAAACATCAAGTAATTAGTTTTTTAAAATTAAATTTAAATGTACCTCATCTGCATACTGCACGGGATCGCCATCATGCTCCAAATTTCCAAAGTCTGGGAAATCACCATACTGCTTAAAATTTTCAAGTACACAATTTCAATCAGGAGTTAAACCCCTAGAAGTTTTTAAAATGCATTACATGATTTTTTAGAACACAATTTTAAATATATATGTATTTAAATTATAAATTGAAAGTACTTGTTGTGCCTGCTTGATGGCTCTACCAATGTCACTAAGATCACACGAATGTAAAGACATCGCAGGGGGCTTTGTAGCATGTATAGTATCAGTAGCAAAAAGAAGTCGACTATATGTCCCATGGACAGGACCAGGTGTTGCAGTAGCCTCAATGTGCCCTGTAACATCCTGATGACTACCTAGACAAGCTAAAGGATCAATAAAAACATGATGTGCATGGGATTCTGTAGGCTGATGTGGAATATCCTGAGCTGCATTTGCCACCCTGTGGCTCATATGTGTATGAGGATATCATTGTCTAATAAAGTCTGGTACCCTGTCAAGAGCAATCCCATGGTCCTCACTGATAACTTGATATGCTGCTAGTAAATCCAAAATTGAGAGTCTACACGTATTTCACATAGTTGTGTGGGTCATATGCTCGACATCTGCAAGAGTAGGTAGATCGACACTAATAAATGGATCATACAATGTAGATGTAGCCTCAGTGGGAGGAAGGTTGATCCATGGGCATAATAAGTATCTACCAACTCGATTAGATGAAATCTGATCAATCTGCGTCGTAATAGAGGCAATGTTTTCAAAAATTTGACTCTGAGTGGAGCCTGTTGCTGCCTCCCCTGCTGCTGCCAATTCCAAATGTTTTGGTAAAACCAAAAGGTTTGGGCCAACTAATGCCCTCTTGTCCACAAGCAGTGGAAAATTTGAAGGTCTAAACTGTGGTTTGTCAGAAAAATGGCCTTTACCTTGGCCAGCATGCTCAGGATAAGATGTGTAGTCCACCTCTGTATGTAAATGAAATTCTGCATATAACTGTTTGACAAAATACAATGGCAGCTCATCATTGTGAGGCCATCTATGATGTGCTGCCAACCATCTAGGGTATATGAATGGCACAACAAGAGGATCTTCACACCTTGTAACCACATATCCTCTAATTTTATTTTTTCCTCTATAAAATGGGAACATGGATAACACATTTTCACTTGAAACTAATTTGACAACTTCTCTATGTTTCACTGTGCTAGTAACACTCCTGGCAAGAGAAAAATAAAACTGCTCAATGCTGATTTCATCATAAGGATTGTATGATCGAATTGTCTCGATCATCTTAATAATCTCTTGTCTAATAGTGACTAATCTATCTTGATTAGCCAAATTGGGGGAGTTGTGAATTGTTTGCTCTAAACATTTTAGAGCATTGTCCAATCTAGCAATACTATCCTGAAATATATTTGATCTAGTTTGAGCTTCTCACTCAAAACGAGGGGAATGATGAGATCCCTCATCGGCCATGATATATATAAATAGATAGAGATCTGCATATCATTAAAACAAAATTACATGATGAACTAAACAAATTTAAATTGAATTTTTTTCAAAACTAAATATATATATATATTTAAATTAAAGGTAAAATTTTCAAGTTTCAAAACTAGAAAACATTTTTAAATTTATATGTATCTAATGAGATCTAGTTCAAAATTTATATCTATCTCTATGTGAACCTATTAAATCATAGATGCATGTAATATTCGACCAAGAATAAATATGGAAAAAATATATTTATCCTTTCAACCACTCTATACTAAAATTTTGATCAAAATAAAAAAATACTCTTTATTACAATTGGTCACATATATATCTAGCCTTTCTTTGTAATCAATTATTTTTTAAATCAAACACTAAATAAAAAGGGTAACATTTCCTTAATTTTTTGATCTAACTTAAAACATATTAAAGTAATAAAGTTAAAATTCTTTGAAATAAATTCCTTAGGAATAAAATATAAACATTGTACACATGTTTTGTAGGCACAATATCTCCTTTGATATCATCTTTTTCTTTAATCAAAGATGAATTTAGGCCTCGGGAATGCTATGTTTGATTAGAAACCTTGGCCTTGTAAGCATGGAATGACCTTTATTTCATCATATTTAATTTATTTTCTTCTTCAATGAACTTAACTCAATAGTTCACCTTTTGAAACAACTTAGATAACATAATCTAAATTTGACAACTCCAAATCTGAGACTTTCAATACATTTGTGTATGTACATATACATATACATTTATGTGTATGTATGTATGTACACATGTTGTATGTGGGAGTGCATGTGTGTACATGTATATTTGTGTATGTGTGTATACATACATATGTACATGTGCATATATCTGTATGTACATGTATGCACACATGTATGTATGTGGGAGTGCATGTGTGTACACATGTATATATACATGTATATATATGTGTGTGTGTGTGTGTGTGTGTACATGCATATATATGTGTATGTGTGTATGTACATATGTGTATGTATGTGTGTATGTATGTATGTATATACATATATATATGTATGTACATGCACATATATGTGTATGTGTGTATGTACATGTATGTACATGCATATATATGTGTATGTGTGTATGTACACATGTATATATACATGTATGTATATGTATGTATGTCTATATACATACATGTACACACATGTACATATATATATATATGTACATGCACGTGCGTACATATACATACATATATTTATGTACATGTACATACTCAAGTACATACATACATACATGTATGTATGTATATATATATATATATATATA
>VDFB02373365.1:305148618-305161649 GCA_007258455.2 Sequoia sempervirens | reverse complement strand
ATATATATATATATATATATATATATATATATATATACATACATACATACACACATGTACACATATGTATATATAATACATACATACATACATACATACATACATACATACATACATACATACACACATACATACACACATACATGTACACACATACACACATACATACACATAAGAATATAAATCATTCTCATTGGTCTAGGTCATGCTAAGGTTTAGAAAACCACTTCTGGGTGGAAGATTATGATCCTAATTGACTTGTGGTACAACCAAAATACATGAAAATAAAGATTAAAAATATACTTTCAAATTGGAAAAATTAGAAATACTAGTGACATGAGATTTGAAAATGAAACACTAGTGGATTGGCTAAGGTTAGTTAAGGTGTATAAAGAGATTTCACAACAAATCTCAAAAACCCTAATATAAAAGGACAAAGTAATGAATCAAGATAATATTTAAAGATTTCCAAATTTGAAAATTAAACATAAAAAAGGGTAGATTTAAAAAACCCTAATAGGAAGAAGAAACCCTAAAATTAAACCAAGTCAAGTAGGATCAATCAAGTTCATAAAAACATGAAGGAAAATAGGTTTTCATTAGAGATAGTCTAGGCTATTTAAAGGAATATAATCAATCAAGCACAAACCAGTTACCTAATTTAACTAATTTTATAAGTGTAGTAGTAATATGATAAATGTACAAGTGTTCTAGGAAATATAAATGTGACAATCAGGTTACTTAGCTCTATGGCCAAAGAATGAATGGTAATGAAGAAGATTTTGGAGTAAGACTTGTGTAGCTCATAAATTAATGCCTCTATCTATGAAGTACCTTGGAGTCTACAATAGATTTATGCTTTGTCAAGGGGTGAGTTTGCAGGTTTGGGAAAACAAATTTATGGTCATGGACTCTACTATTTCATGTTTGGACTCATCCCTATGCATAGTGAGGTTTTTCTCTTTTGCTCACCTAATGAATAGTTGTCTACTTTATTCTTCCTTAAGATTTGGAAACTAGAAGTATTTGCAAATACCAAGTAAATGGTTGTCATGTTTCATCACAAGGAGAGGATTTCTCTTAGATCAACTCTTAGAAAATGTATAAACATAAAAGATAGTAGGAAAGAGCCCGTTAGAATGTATACTTGTTACTCATTTAGTGTACCAAATTCAAGTGTATCACTATTAATTGCTTCTTTAAATGTTCTAGACTGTGAGTATTTTGAATGATTTCTTTGATTTTTTTTTATGATTAGATTGAATGCATTGAATGTATTTATATAATCTTCTTTTTCGTGTTCTATTATGCTTTCTACAACACTCAACAAAAATAGGGGTTTTACACTTGCTACACTGTTATCTTTTCCATATACAATTGTAGTCAACACCAGGCAGTGGCACCACTCATGGGCTCTAATTTTTCTTCCTTTTAATAGTAAGGAAATAATAATGGCCATCTACTAGCCTATTTGTCTGTCTGCACAGATCTGGTGGTTATGCTTTGTTTCTTTTATTTAAGTTGAAAATTTCAAAGAAGCTTAATATTTTAAATTGAACTGTTCATGGGACCACCAGTTTTAAACTGGCACCACTCATGGGCTCTAATTTTTCTTCATTTTCATAATAAGGAAATAATAATGGCCATCTACTAGCCTATTTGTCTGTCTACACAGATCTGGTGGTTCTGCTTTGTTTCTTTTATTTAAGTTGAAAATTTCAAAGAAGATTAATATTTTAAATTGAACTGTTCATGGGACCACTAGTTTTAAACTGTTCCTAAAAATTCTCAGCAACACCCTACCCTAAGAGTCTTCAACAATGGTACAAGGTTAGAATAAGGTTTTATTAAATGATAATACATAAATATTGTCATCCCAGTAGCTTTGTGAGAGTATTAAACAATTAGTGTCCACACATAATGTTTTTCAAGGCCATTGAAACAAGGAACACAACCATAGATTGTGTAATTTTAGTTCCATATCATTGTTATGCTTCATAAAATTCTGATGTATAGCAAACTCACAGAGGACAATCATCACCCAGTCATATAGCGAGACTAATGATCTCTCACCAGGGATTCTTCAGCAATCACATAGGACAATCATCATGCATAATAATAATGTCATTTTTGAAGTAGAAACAGTCTTTATTTGAACAAACTGCCTGCTATATCAAGTTGCTAATGGAGACAATTAATGCTGTGAAACAGTAAAAAATTCTAAGAAGCTCTGACGTTTCTTACAACTTTCCTTATTTTTCCTTATCTCGAATAGCCAGTTGATCTTTTGCTTTATGAATGTTTCAAGATTGATATGCTTCCACCTGTGGTAGCTATTTTTTCTGGCAAAATATGCAGTGCATGCTTTCTTGTAATTAAAAATTTGTCCCTCTTGTTGTCGTTTTCACATTTCCAATATAAAATTAAAAGTTGGGTTGTTGCTGTCATCTACATGTTTCCAAAATATTAGAACTATGGTTATCTTTGGAGTTTGTGAGATCAGTAGGAGGACAACAATGAGTAAAGGAGAGCAAGTACAACTGGTTTTTTCCAACTTTTGCTTGGAATTGTAAATTTGGTTTACTCTTGTTGTTCATTGTGCTCTTTTTGCAGTAACAAAGACTATATTTCTTTTTGCAGTAACAAAGACTATTTTTTGTTTTGTTCAATATAAGAAGCAAATGATAGAAATGAGTTAAGTAGAGAAAGTGTTTCCCTATTTTCTTTCATTTTGCTTTAAATGTGTAGTTCCTCAAAACAAGCATAGGTTGGAGGGTGATATAAATAGTCATGATAATCCTATTGAGTTATCCTCATCTAATAATAGAGCCATAAGACCACCTCAAAAGTAAGGACTCCAATATTGTGTTAAGCTCAAATGCCAAACTTAGCATGGAAAGAGTATAACAGAGGTTAAAAGAAGGAAAGATACTAGGGAGAGTCCTCAAGGCCAAGCCATTATAGCACTGCTACAAGAAATTTTATGAACAATTGAAAGGATTACAAGTTTTCCAATGCCCAAATTTATATATTTCCTTCATCATTATCACAAAAAACACAAAATTTAATATATTTCCGCCAATAAAATCCATCAGAAAAATTTCTTTTCACATTTCAATGAAACCCTAACCCATAATACATCCAACAAATCACCCAAACGAGATATAATACAAACAATGCGAATAAAACAATCCAACAAATGGCCCTGGATGAAACTTGGGAAAATATGGTTGCTGTTGGTGTTGACCTCGGCCGACAAGCTCTCACCCTCAATCCTTTCGCCCGAGGATTCAAAATAGTCGGCATGGTTTTTTTATTTATTTTATTTCGATATTTTTGACCAACACATTTTCGGCTGATATGGTTTCGGCCGAAACATACTCGACTGAACAAGTGGAGCCACATGGGTGCCATATCAACGCATTTTCGGCCGACAGTAACTCACCCGAAAATGTGGAGCCACGTAGGCGCCATGTCGCTGCCCCGTGGATTCGGCTGAAACTGTATCGGCTGAAAAGTAGTTGGCCGAAAGTAATCCAGTTGGATTACTTTATTTGGACGAAAGTGTGACATAGGTTTGTGCTTTTACCCAACATTATTTTTGAGCTTCTGTTTGTTGTTGATATCTTTCTGTTTTAGTTTACAAAGTTTCTATTATAGTCATTTCATTGTTCTTAGCTTAATTTGCATTTGCATTCATTTTGCATTTAGTATCCCTTGCATGAGTATTTGGTGTCCTATTGCTAATACTATGTGAGATGAATTTTGAGACTCATGTCATCCCACGATAGCACTATCGTCATGGATCTTGGGTTGTCTAGCTCTTTCACTCATAGTATTGACACTAGTATACACTAGGTATGGACCATACCCTTAACAACTCTTTTCCTTCAAGTAGTGTGATGCAAATTGAAACAAGGATTGATAGTGTTCCGCAAGAAAACATAATTCAAATTCATGAAGATTTAGCAAACCTACTACATCAAGTGCAAAATGACAAAATTTCAACTATTTCCATCCCTACTATAGATAACATTCATCGCATGCTTGAAAGTGAATATGGACTTGACCTTGTGAAAAACATAGTTCAAATCTTTGGAAAACACCTCACCTTAAACACTAGTTGTCCTTTACCTACAAGCAATGTCACAAGCCAAGGAGGAATTCAAATTCCTCCTCCCACAACAATTGCCTCTATTCCTACCTATACCAACCCTCAAGTCACAACAACAATGCAACCGACTAGTAATATGATTCCTTCCTTAGGTATTTCCACTAGCATCCCTAGCACCTTTGTGGCATCACATGTCATACCTCCTACCACTTTACCACCTATAATCATTCCATTCACTTGTCCTTTGAACACATACACACCTCCACCATTTTCACCTCCATCTCATAACGCAAGCAATGACCCTCCATCTCTACCTTTCTATCCCTCCATCTCTCCCTCTCTCTTTGTCTCCCCCTCTTTCTATCTCTATTTCTCTCTCTCCCTCTCTCTCCATTTTAATTTCCATATCCATCTCTATCTTCCTCTCTATCTCTCTCCCTATCTCTATCTCCTTACCTCTCCTTACATCTTTTTCTCTCTTTCCCCTCTATCTTTCCTACTATATATATCTCTATCTATCTCTCCCTCTCTCCCTATCACTCTCTCTTTCTATATTTCTCAACTTCTCTATCCTCTCTCTATTTCTCTCCATCTCTCTCCCTCTCTGTCTATTTATATTTATCTCTCCCTCTTTATATATCTCAATATCTCTCTATCTCTCCTTTATATTCCAATTTCTCCCTCTCCCTCTCCCTATCATTTCCTCTTTCTATATCTCTCTACTTCTCTCCTATCTCTATTTCTCTTCCTCCATCTCCCCCCTCTCTATCTATTTATACATATCTATCCTCCTCTCTATCTCTCTCCATATCTCTCTCTTACTCATACACACACACAATCACACTCCTTGTTTCTCCCTCCCTATTTATAGCTCTATCTCTATTTCTATCTCTCCATATTTAAATTATTAAATATTTCCCTCTTTCTCTATCTCATTATATATCCATCTCTCTCTACCCCTATATCTTTCCCTCTCTACCCCTCTCTATATATCTCTTCTTATCTATATATTTATTTTTTTATCTCTCCATCTCTCCATCTCTCCCTCTCTCTCCCTTTCTATACGTTTATCTCTTCCAACACTATATATACCTTTTTCCTCTCTCTATATGTCTCCCTCTCCTCCATCTCCATCTCTATTTCCATCGCCATTTCTAACTTTAACTTCCTCCATTTTCTCTATCTCCTTACCCCTCTCTCCCCCCTCCTCTATCTCTCCCTCTCTCTCTATTGCAAACATAACATGAGCCTATTGGTAATGGAGCCTTATTATCTTTTTGATTCAAAGGTTTTGTTTTAGTTGTGTTTGGATCCCTGTAAGCAGATGCATAGTTGATTTGAAACTATCACTTTTTCATTGAGACCTTTGATGCACAAAAAACATCATTTTCTAAATGGCCTACCAATTGGCCTCATCTATACTACACAAATGTATGTAAAAGATAGACCAAAAAATTCCCCATTTGATATTTGACACTTTTTCTGTGTACCCATTGCACATCAAGGTGCAATTGCTAGTTTAATTCTCTTAATAACTACAAAGATACATATAATCTATGGTTATAAATATGGTCATTTTTTAAAGGATCTTTTGAGTAATTAGTATTTATTCTAATATTATTGAAGGAAAAAAAGATAAACTTTGAGAATTATAGTTGGCATGAAAGGAAATTAAATATTTTGTTCATAAAATCTAGAGAGAATTTTTAATTATTTCACTCTATGTGCCTTAGTGGAAAAGGAAATTCTAGTGTTTTATATTTTTGGTTAAACATAAAAAAAACAATAGTAGAGTTTCTTTAGACTTGGTAGATAAATTATTTTGATAAAAAATTTCTTGAATTTGTCTTTCTTTAATAATAATGAGTATCTATTTGTATCCCATGTTTAAAGTATAATCCTATAGTATATATATTTTTATTTTAATTCTTCCTCTACTATTATTAAACATTATTTTTAAGGAGTCTTCAAATTGAATGTTGCTTGGTTAAAGTATTATTCATATAATAAAGGAATTCAAGATAATAACATAAGCCTATATTGTGTTTCCAATTTAACTCTAGTGCTATTGATGTTACTCTATTATTTTAGACCATGTAGAATAAATTGTATGCTTATAGGAGAGTATAATGCTTTACATTGATTCAAGAGAGATTTTATTATGCTTAATTAAATCTACAAAATGACCTTGTTAGTGAGGAGATACATATCAAGATAGCTAATATTAAATAGAAATTAAGGTTTCAAAATTTGTAAGAGGATAGATTTACATATATTGGTTAAAAGTTGGTGCTAAAGGGTCTAAATTCTTCTTAATTACTTCTTCTTAATTACTTGAAGTTTTATTTTGTGATGAAAAATTCTATGGTATAAATCTTTCTCATATATTAGTTAATAATGAAATTCATATTAGGGAAGAATTTTCCATCTATTAATCAAAATCTGTGATTTTTTATAGAAAAAACACATTTATTCCTAGGAATTTGAAACTTGTGGATGTTTTGAAGCATGAAGAACCCTTCACTATGAATGAAATTAACTATATTAATGCTTAATTTTATAATGATAAATATCATTGGAATATTTATTAAGTTTTAAAAGTTTAATATGAGTTGGGTTTCTCATTCTCTATTGAAACTTTATAACATGATGATTTTATTGTTGGTTCTTTAGGTAAAAATATAAATAGAAACATTATAAAGATCTTATCAACTTCTTTAAAAACAAAAAGCTTACTTTTAAATTGTGAAATCATTTTAAAAATAAAAATAGAGAAAGTTTTAAAACTAAAATATTAATAAATATAATTTAATTTTTTATTTCAATTTTATCAACATCTTTTTTTCTTTCTTTACTTTTTAAACAAAAAGCCATTTTTTATTTCAATCTTATCAACTTCTTTTCTCTCCTTCAAAAGACTTAATTTTTAAACTGTTAAATCTCCTTGAAATATTGTTTACATGTGCATGCAAAGCGTTTATATACCGGTGGAGGTGAAGGCATTATGTACATGCAAAGAATTTGCAACAACAATGAGGACGTATTTTATCACTGCCTCGGCCTTCCTTGCCCTCTGCATATTCTTCAACAGCGTCTCAGGTCCCAAATTTATACTTTTTACAGTTTAAACTTCGCCTAGGAAAAAATGTGTAGGTTTATATAGTAACAAGTTTAAATTGTGTTTCTTTTTGCTAATTATTTTTGTTTGTGGGAGAGTACGTACAGGGCAAGCGTGCGATAATGCGTACATAACAGTGACTCAGGGACCCGGCCCGCCCCTGCCAAACGGAACTCCCGTATGGTCTGTACATATTCTGAATGCGTGCCCAGGAGGCTGCTCATTATCAGATATCCACCTGAGCTGTGGATGGTTCAGCTCTGGATTAGAGATAGATCCAAATCTATTCAGGCGTTTGAGATACAATGACTGCCTGGTCAACAATGGGGATCCAATACAGGACGGAGGCTCAGTATCCTTCGACTATGCACAAACTTATAAATATCCCTTGGCAGTCTCTTCCATTAAATGTGTCTGATCTCTACGAAGCTCTTACTATAGTATTCTATGCCACAGGCCTTGCCTGGTGTAAAATTAAAACAGCCTGATATAATATTTTACGTTAATAAAATGTGTGTCGCGAGTGCGTAAATTGATAATTTCATATTAGAAATGTTATGACATGGATGATGATTTACAGTTAGATAATAGAAAATGATAAAATGTCTGTCTTCGGTAAATTGATCATTTTATTAGAAATTTTATGAGATTGATAATGATTTGTAGTTAGATAATAGGAAATGATGTCAAATGAGTATATTGATGTGTGCTTCTCTGTTAGTAGAATTATTTAGATCTCATCATCAAATCATGCTCAAGGTTATAAACATGACGTTATATAGAATATTAAATCAGAAAGGGTAAAGTATATAGACACGAGGTTACCCTTGCAATCATAGTCTTGTTTGATATGGAATAAGAGTAATATTCATGTAATAAATGATTAAATCCGCTCTTCTTTACACCTATTCACGCCCAACATATCAATCTCCCTGTTATTTTATTTTCACTGGCATTTTAATCTGCCCCCAATTTACTCTGCCTCAGAATCTTTCAAGACCAATTGAAGCCCTCTCATATGGTCGATGCAGCCTCCCAATCCGATTACCTGCGCCTATTCTCTCCTTTGTTTCCCACGTTGCAGCCGTTGTTTTATTTTTTTTCCCACGCAACAGGTCTAAGACTTTCCTCTGTCATGCGCTCCTTTCTATTCCTTCACTCAACGTTTCTTGCCTTTGTCTTTGCCAACACCCGATCAGCTTCCTCGAAGACTATCTATCATTCTTTACACAGGCAGAAAACCTTCAATACAATCTGGCTCGATCTCTTTTTTTCTCCTCCTCAAATCGTTTTTGTCTTTTGTTTTTGTTACTACTAAAACAGTTCCTAACTGTTTCTTGCAACCGCCACATAGGCTGCGTGCTGAGTCAGAGCTCCCATCCAATGATTCCTCATTAAAAGATATTGGTTTTTATGCATATCCGACATCCAAGGTGATCGAACCCCTCAAAAAATTTCTTCGGTTCTATTTTTAAGCTTGTTGTACTTGGTTTTGACCCTCGTTTTAGGCTTAGGGTTATGTTCCTCATCATTGCTTTAGGGTTTGTGTTGTAAAAACCCTTCCAAATTAACCTTTGAGTCTTAAAGCCCTTGGGTGTTCTATTTTTGCATTGACTTGATACTCCTGATTTCTAGTCATTAAAGTTACCTCTCGTGTCATTAGAATCGTTATCTTTACCAGCCCCCTAGGTTTAGGTTTGTCGGTCACCAAATGCCTTTTCAACGTTTAAACTTTTCCTATGGTTGGGCTTGAATTTCACATTTAACGCCTTAAGTACTAAGTTTTCGTGCCTAAGGGTCAATTTTTTGTTGGCCTAGTAATGGACCCCTTTTAAAGTTAACATTTGCGGCATGTGCAAATTTTGGCTATATATTAGCCATTCGATCATCACAGGAAAATCTTGACCGTTCCCTGCGCACCTGCTCCATTTTCTTCTTCATTAAAATATTCGAGTGGGCTGGCGGGTGGTTGCCATGTGTCATGTTAGGCAATGGGACCATTGTTTTTGATAGGTTAGCAGGCGGAGCTTTGAGAAGGATCAACAACAAGTACCATAATATGTGTTTTCATCTAGACCGTTCCCCGCACGCCCATTCTTTCTGTGCATTGAGGTGGTATTGGACATGTGTTGCCCTTATGTGGTGGGCCCGATATATTCTTGTGATCAACAGACAATATTCAGAGGGAAATCTATAACTTGGTTGTTGAATGACATGGTCGAATCTCCACCACTCCCCGCCACCCCGTTGGACTTCATTTAATATTTATAAAATGTCATAGGCTAGCAGGCAAGGTGCACCTATCGCTTTATGGAGGGACTCACTAGGCTGTGGAGGTAGTGAATGCTTTATAAGGATGGAGATCAATAGTTGATAATGGGTGATGTGGGTCAACGCTGACTGCTTCCCGCCATCCCGTGAGTGGCCTACTTGTATCTCCTATTTTTTAGCAGGCGAGCATGTAATTTCCATGTGGAACATTTTAAAAGGGTCCAATAGACTCTAGTGGAGATAAGGTATTGCTAAAATATTGCCCAAGACTGTTCTAAGATAAAAACAATGCCAAATTAGAACCAATTCTCGGGAACACCTTTGAGATTTGGGAAATACTTTTAATCACATTCTTCCAATCTGTCAGGTGCTGGTACACATGGAAAGGTAAAATTGAAGTAAGGCAGAGTACAGGGTGATATTCTGAGGTTAAATCATGATCGCTCCCTATTTCTTCCCATGATGAATTGCAAGTAAATTAATTCGCACAGGTGAGTGAGTAAATGTGACACGATAGGTTTTTGTTAAATGCTAAGTGTGTGATTAATGTGCAACCTAAGTGAATGTCTATCTAATTGAGTTTTCTGATTAGGGAGAAGCATCAAGCGTATGTGTTTAATTTTGTCATAATTAATCATTCTAATTGATTATCCAATGATTTGTCTCAAAGTATGATCAACGACTGAGGTTCAAAACCAAAGTACCTAATTTCCAGCTCTCTCACACAAACTTTCTTGGACGTTAATGCAAAAATTCTCCAATTTCTCTATTCAATGAAGATTTCCTATTTGTTATTCTCACCATTTGTTGTTTGCAAGAATTGAGAATCTAAAATTTAAGTGTGTGAAGTGTTCTTAGTAAATTACAGAGTTTGAGCTAGCTATTTTGAGGGTGGTGTCTCTATCAAGAATGGGTAAGGTAAGTGTGTTTGTCAGCCTAGTTCGATGGTCTAGGAGACTCAATCTCCTTGAGTCTTAGGGTGACCTTCCCCAAAATGAACAGGATATGCCTGAAGTCCCTGTGACTCCGAAGAAGAAAACAAGAGCTGATAGGAAGTCTTCATGGGGTGTTTTTAAGCTCACTTATCATCTGAGAAGCAGAATTTTCTTGGAGGAATTGGTCAACAGTAAGGAGAATAAAATTGATAGGCCTAAGAGGGAAGTTGTGAGAAAGAATAAGTATCACCGAGCTTATATGGGACGTCATCATTCTCCCATTGAAGTCTCAAATGATTCTTCTGATAGTGGAACTGAAACTGATTCAAGTTACCACCATTATCTCATGGCCATGACTGATTTGATTGATTCTAAGGATGAGGTGGTGATGGCTACTCCACTTTCAATAAGGACACCAAGTGGGCGTACTTTGTTGATGACATGGAAAAGTAGCACCCCATTTCCTTTTTGAGTTGGTGCTCAATTTTTGGTCCTTTGTGCTAACTTTTTTCCTTTTGGCTGGTTTGTTGTGATATGGGTTTATGTTTATTTGTGTCTTTGGTGTTGATGGTGACACTTCTTGGTTCGGTGTAAACTTGCATGTTTTTGATGTTCTGACAACAACACCTTTTGGAAGGCTGGTGGGTCTTCTCTAACTAATGGTTTTTGGAATTTTTCTTTTTGCTTTCCCTTGTCCTACAAATGATTGCTTATAATTGTTTGGGGAATATTTCACATTCTAGTAAAATTAATTTTGAAATGAAAGTGAAATTAAATGTGTAATTCAGCCCAATGTTTGTTGCTCCCTTGTCTTATAAAAGGGATTTCAAGGATGATTAAAAATTTGTCAATTGGTAGTTTTTCTTTGAAGGAGTCATACACAGATATAGAAATGGATATTGAACTCTCTAGTAATATGTTTTAGGGATGAAGTCATTCGATAGGTATATGGTTCTTTGATAATGACAGTGATAATATATATAGCATAATAGTATAAAGTTTCTATAGTTTTCTCTCCTATGTACAGGTTATACAAACTATGAATAATATAATCAATGGTTATCTTATTTATCTTTGTTGGTTTCCAATAGATGTACTACTCTATTCTTGCTCATTAATTCAATGAATGGATCAAAATTCTTGAATACAATAGTAGGTTTGAAATAAGTCTTGTATGAGGATGCTAGTAAGAAGTAAATGGTGGAGATGTTAAGTGGGAAGACTGTAATGCACTATTTTCAAGGCTTTGGGTATTATCATGTATACAAATTGTTATCTAATCATGTGGGAATTAGGTTTGAATCCGTTCCAAAAATATGGAATTGGTTTTAGTAAAGTAATTATATTGCAATTGTTGTGACCAATTCAACAGATGATTAGAAAATTAAAATCAACTTACTTATCAAGCGTGTTGTGGGTGTGTGTGAAATTTAACAAATTATATTTTCTCTTGTTTGTGTTAGGCACTGCTATGAAGGTTAGCCAAATCTTCAAAGTACTGAGTCTTTTAAACAATTTAAGGAGAATCATCTATTTATTCTGTGTTTGATGCCTAGACACACTGGTATCTATAAGCACATTGTCGTGGATTACCCTCCTGGGTTTCACAGAGCCCAAAGTGCAGGGGAGAAATGGTTACACATCAAATCTCCCATGTGTTGGTCAATCCTTACCTTTACTAACAATTGAGTTATGGAAAGTTCATAGGTAAATGGTAAGATTAAGTTTGTTTTCATAAAAAAATAACCAACAACAGAAATGGTGACTCCACTAGGGAATGAACTTAGAAATTTAGTTGCAGATTGTCTTATCAAAGGGTCATTCAAATCTTGAACTATTATTTGTAACCAAAGGTTGAAACTTTTGGAGTCTTATTTTCCAATCCGATTCACCAATAGAAAAGGCGACTCTACTGGGGACTTACTTGAGGAAACCTTGGTAGGAGATCATTTTTCCTTGATAGAGTCATGAAGGTTCTAATCTAAAGTTCTCACTAAAAGTGGGTGGTGACTCTGAAGAGCTCTATGCCAGTAAAAATTATTTGAGAAACTCCAGCCAAATGGAGTGAAGAGTTGTTGAAGATAAAGGAAGCTTAAAGTGAAATCAACTGGTGAAAGAAACTTCATATTGTTGAAGTTTGATCCTCTACAAAGGAGGTGGTGACTCTATGCAAAGAACCTGATAAAGCACAATTTAGAATATCTGTAAATATATTTAGGTATTTTCCCTTGTTTTGGTTTGTAAGAAGAAATAAATTTGTATGAAATGCATTTTTAAAGATGTGGACAAGATACTTTGTTCCCTATTAAGTGAATTAAGCACTAGTGAAGGGAATGGTAGTGGTTATTTTACATACTTATAAGATGAAATTTGTAATATCTAAACTGGATGGAAGAAGTATGCTTATCTATAAAATTTTCCTTAGAAATCTCTAAAGCATGAATGTGTTTGAGTTGTGCATTTTAAAATCATGATAGGGAAGTTTACAATCAACTATGAAGTTCATATTTGAAGATTGAGTAAAGGTACAATAGAAATGTATCACTCCCCTATATTTCCTTGTGGAACATCAAGTAAAAGCATGCAAAGTATG
>VDFB02373365.1:305078041-305148518 GCA_007258455.2 Sequoia sempervirens | reverse complement strand
GTTCTAAGGCTAAATATCATGAAGGAGAATACACCTTTCGACGCAGCAAGCATGGAAAGTATGACACTAAGAAAATATATAAGGCAGTTCCTTACAAGAGAAGAAAGTTCTCTAGACAAACACCGCCATACTTATTAAAGAAAAGAGATAGAAAGGTCCCTAAAGGAGTAAAATGTTTTATTTGCAAAGGACCTCATTATGCTACAAATTGCCCCAAGAAGCTTAATCCTGGAACTAAGATATATGCTATGTTTGAGTATGAAAATCCAGGATGGGAAATTGTTGACATTAGAAATGCTTTTGAAATAGAAAATTTGTATGAATTAGTAGAAATTGTTCCTGACTCAAGTTTTATGATGAAATTTAAGGATCTAAAGGACATAAATAGGAAAATGCCGAGACATTCTAGTTCTGAATCAGATAATTCTACTTCTGATCCTGATGAAGATTTCCTCACCACTCTTCTCAAGGACACATTGAAGGACATTCAAGTAAAATTACAAATAGAGAAATCAAAAGATCCTTATAAAATGGTAGGAACAAAAGAGGAAAGAAAGAAAGTTGTTCACCAGCATCTGGCTCGCCTAAAACAATTAGAGTCAGATAAGGCAAAAATTGAAAAACAACTTAAATTGTAGAGAAATCCTGTTAAAAGCTCTGGAATAGAGGTTGACCATGGATACAAAATTCCTCCATGGCAAAAAGAAAAACCTTCTTCTTCCAAGTCTTCTTCAAAACATAAAACATCAGACACTAATACTGATGTCATTGCAATTTTAAAAAAAAATGATCTTCTAATGAATGATATGGTAGATCTCAGAAGACTACTGAAGACTCAGCAGAAAGAAATAAGAAATATTTCTTCCACAGTGAGAGAAATTAAAGATCTTTTGTTCAAAGCAGACTCAGCAAATAATCAGAGTCTAGGGAAACCTCCCAAGAAAAGAAGCAAGCAATGTGCTGGGATAAACAACATAGTTCAAAACACCAGAGACAAATACTGTTCATTATTGCTAGATAATAATGGAAATTATATCAGACTTAATTTTTTGTTTTCCGGGATACAAGAAAATACCTATGGATGCATTTGTGGATACAGGTTCTTCCAGATATCTAGCCAAAACTGATGCCATTCCTCCCGAATTCTGGAAGCCACGACCTAATCTACCACATAGTTATGCGATCAACAGAGAAAGAATTCACATGGGAAGGTATGCTCAGGATGTTCATATTGAGATAATGGGAAAAATGTTTGTGACAAATTTTATAGAATACAATGATTTAGAAGATGATGTTCTATTAGGATTTTTGTTTCTCACTAAATATGAGCCTCTTCATTTTTGGAAACATAAGATCTCACTAAGACATGAAGATGGACAGATTGAAATTCCTGCTCTCAAAATAGTTAATCATAAATTTCAGAATAGTGGGAAAAAGGAAAGAAAGAATCAGTAAAAGAACTAACAGAAGATGCATATGATATGTTTGAAGATATTAGACAAAGGTTTGAAACAAAATGTTGTAGCATGAACCCTTTAAAATTCTGGTCCCAAGATCACGATGAGTGTGAAATATAGATAAGACTAGAATACCAGTCTGTGATCCCTCATGAGCCTGCCTACTTAATGAGTCCAGCTGAGATAAAGGAAATGGATGAGCATCTAAATGAATTACTAGAAGGGCACTTCATTTTCCCCAGCAAAAGTTCATTTTCTTTCCCAACATTCCTAGTTAAAAAAAGAGCAAATAAGGAGAGAGGTAAAAATAGATTTTGTATTAATTATAAGCCTCTAAATGATATAATTCTTCCTTTCAATTGTCCAATTCCCTTTAGTGCTGATTTAATTAGAAGGGCTGGTACTAAAAAGGCATTTTCAAAGTTTGACTGCAAGTCAGGGTTTTGGAAAATCAAAGTTAAGGAATCAGATAGGTATAAGACAACATTCTCAATCCCTCAAGGGATTTATGAATGGAATGTTATTCCTTTTGGTTTATGCACAACTCCATCCTATTTCCAAAGAAGGATGGACCAAGCTCTAAGGCATTTGAAAGAATTTTCTATTGTCTACATAGATGATATACTTGTGTTTTTTGATTCTGTCACTGACCATATGCAACATTTAGAAGAATTATATGTAGCCATGAAAAAAATGGGATATACTTAACAACAAAGAAAATGGTGATTGGGGAAAGGAAGATTGACTTCCTTGGCTTATGTTTGAATAATGGAAAGGTTCAACTCCAACCACACATCCTCCAACACATTCAGGAATTTCCTGACATTCTTCAAGACAAAAAGAAAATTCAGAGATTTCTTGGATGCTTGTATTATGCATATCCATTTTACAAAGGTCTAGCTGAGGATCACAAAGCCATCCAATCACAACTAAAAGAAGGAAAGGAAGAATGTTCTCTAGTGGCAACAAAGGCAGCATAGAGAATAAAATCAAAATGTCATAATTTTCCCTCTCTACAAACTCCTGCTCCTGATTTTCCTCTCTATTTATACATTGATGCTTCTAATAACACGTGGTCTGCTGTATTGATACAGGAAGACGAAAATGGAAAGAAAAATATCTGCAGATATAGGTCTGGAACTTTCACAAAAACAAAAAATAGATATCATATATATGAAAAGGAGATTCTGGCTATCAAAAAAGGTATTGAGAAATTTAAAATCTTCCTTAAGCTAGTTAAGTTTACAGTCTATATTGATAACCAAGCCATAAGAAGCTTGCTTAAAAAGAAGCCTAACAAAGATATAGCCCAAGGAAGGATAGCTAGATGGTATTTTGAATTCTTTAGTTATGATTTTGAGATAGAATGGATCAAGGGTGAAAATAATCCCCTAGCTGATACTCTGACAAGGGAACTTGTAGGATCCATCTACCATTATTTAGAATTCAATGCCCTAGATTGGTACAAGCCAGATGGAACACCCATGTATATGGTAGACTATGGTAATGGCATAAGGATGAGTCTTCCATCTATTCCTGAAGAAATTGTGCAATTATTATTAGAATCTTACTTCCTTAATAAATGGATTCTTGATTTAAGGTGACAAATTAGATACTATCATGGACAAGGTTTAGTGGATTCAGATGAAGAAGAGGAATTCAAAGCACTTCTTGGATTGGATGCAGCTCCAATAAGGCACTGGTGTAGGGATGATGGAATTCATATCCGTATAAAAGGATTATTTGGCATGAATTGGTCTAAACAAAGGAAATTGAATTTGCTTAAAAAATTGAAATATGGATTCATTGCTAGGATAAGCTTTGACCAAGATATCTTTGAAGTATATATTGATCTGATCAGAGCCATATTTAATCCAAATATGGTAGAATTTTTAAACTTCATACATCCTCAACTTTGGAGAAGAATGTGCAACTCCATGGTATTGTATCTCACTCATTACCCTAGGACATGGTATGATTTCCAAAAAAAGAGTTATATCCTCTAGAAGCTAGATGGAAATATGAAGTCAAGATTGAAGATATGGAGATTAGATTAAAGCCAACCTCCCTTGCACGTAGAATTGAAATGGATCGGACCTACTCTCAAGATTATGTGGTCCAAATAGATTATGCTTTCAATCCCCAATCTGAAGACTGGCAGTTGATTTGCCATGGGTTACTTGACAAATTACTAGATCCAGTACCATTCTGATTGGCTAGCACATGGGCTTGTCTATGTTGCAACATCACCCACATTAAGATGTGAAAATAGGATGCAACCCTATCATAAAAATAAATATCCTCGTATCTACTTACGGGTGTTAAGTGAGCCCTTCTTACTTACGGTTGTCCAAAAAGTGATTTCATTTATTCTCCACTATGTTAGTGCTCATGATAGACTACTTAACAACTGTCTACTCCATAGTGCGGTAGGTTAAGGGACGTGTGTCATCTTTGTATGGATGGAATCCAAATTCATTCTAAAATTCCACGAGGTTACAAGCTCTGCCCCTTCTATAAATTGTTGGGGACGCCTCATTCTTGACACAAATTGTCTAGATAGGAGTCTTGAGTATAGTTGAAAAGATCCCAAGTTCTGCATATTAGACATATGCTCTCTCCTACGCTTCAAGCGATTTGGATCAACATAAATTTGTATTCATGAATGCATGTAACCATTTCATGTAAAAGATTGCAATCAATATTAATTCCTATTTTGGTATTCCACAAATTGGTAATTCCTATTTTGGTATTCTGCAAATTGGTATCAGAGCCTTGTGATGTCATATGATAATGCTTGACATTGAGTAGCAAGTTCATGATACTTATAACAGTGTTTATTGTTCATCTAGGTTCAAATGGAAGATTTTTCAAAATAGTCTGTGTATCCATTGTCATTGTTCTGGGTTTGATTTGGGCATTCGAGAGATTGTTGTTTCACTAGCTCTTCATAGTCATTTGTTGAAGGTTTTGATCTAAACAAAGTTGTGATTGTGAGTAGCTATGGACCTGTAGTAAGACCATAAATCCCATAGTGAAGCCAAAGGATAGGTGATTGAAGGGTGAGTAGTAAGGCGAAAAATGTAGCAGCAAAAGGATCTACGAATTCCAAGTAAGTTATGATCTCTTCATCATGGCTAGTCAAAGATCTATGAATGCAAGTAGTTCTCTCTTTTCTTTCATCCATAATCATTTCCAAGACAAAGAAGAATATGTGGACAAAAATGGAAATTTTAAATTCCTTGATGTAAATTTTTTTGATTTATATCCTAAAAAGTGAATTAAGGCCAAAATGATGAACTTTGTGCGACAATCTGAAATAAATCTTAGAGTATCTGGTGTAGGTATCTACCCTATGTATCTTCCTTTCCTGTTACTCAAGGATATCAAATGATGGAAAGAAAAAGGGTTCTTTCATGTACACTTCTCTTTGGTTGAGACTATCTTACACCTTCACTTCAATTATGACATTTTAGTGATGAATACTTTGCTAGTTTAATAGACACCCATTGTAGAGTCTAGGATCAAGCAGTCATTGGTCAGTTTAGAGGTCACCTCACAAAACCATCTAACAAAAGCAAAGGAGGTGATGCTCGAATGTCAATTCGACCAAATTTTACTATCATCCTTGAAGATAAATATGTGCAATCAACCTTCTACTTGCTTCTGCAAGTCAAAGGTGTGATTTTACAACCTAATTCAGTTTATGCCATAGTTGGTGGTCAATGTCTATATAGACTACTAAACACAGTTTTCCCTCCATCTAAGTTTCCAGTAGGAGTAAGTTATCTTGAAGCCAATTCAAATGTTGATGAATTTGGAAGACATATAGATGCAACTAGGTTTGATGTTGGTTTCCCTGTGACAGAAAAACTCATTAACCAATCCCAACCTAGATTTCAGGAATTACCAATTCCCTCTAGGAGTTTTTTATCGAAGAAACCCTGCACACAAAGCCCCAGGCTAGCTAGTATAGACCTAAAAGCTCTACCTGATGAAACTTTATTTGAAAAACTTGAAGCCTCAACGAGCGGATGACCTAATATGTCCACAAGATCTTACTCCCTATCACAAAATTTTTATAGTACATCCAATAAGCCATATATTGATTACAATCCTGAAGAATCTTTAGGGTCATCCAACCATATCCCAATGTACAAGAAACCCTCTATAAATCTCTATCCATCAAGAGCCGCTTTGGTCACATTGTCTAATTTAAGTAGTAACCCCAACCTCATGGACAAATTGGCCAAACAAGTCAGCCAACGACTTGCTTTGACCCCCAAAGAAGATGAAAAATCTAATCATAAGGGTAAGGGAATAAAACTCACAAAGATGGGAGAAAAGGGATGTATGATGAGGGAAAGAATTCCCAAAGGAAAGCTCCCACAAGCTAGGTCTGAAAAGAGAACCATTTACAAAATGGAAATGAATGATCAAGAACAAGATATAATCGACTATGAGCCCGGTAGATGGCCAACTCTTGAGACATTGGTGATTTAGAGAGGAGGGAGTGAGAGGGAAGGAGAGAATGTGGGAGAGAGAGAATGGTGATTCAAAGAGGAGGGAGTGAGAGGTAGGGATAGAGATTTTGTAATAACTGCTAAATGGTTCAAATAACTAAATACTTGGAGTTAGGTTCACACTCACCCGATACGATTTTCAAGCTTGAGATATGGAGATTATTTTTTTAACAACTTTTTAATTTATCCGTCCTTAAAATTTTGATTGATGGAAAGTAAACTATCCCTTATAGTTCCATCAAAAAATATTAAATTATAAAAAATACAAATTGAACATAAAAAATTATTAAAATAAAATAATAAATTAAGATAAATTCATGAGATGAAAATTGTGCACATTTTTATGGGATATTTTAATTCTATTAATATAAATTTTTTATCACTATTTTTTTAACTCTTTTTCAATTTTTTTTTTTTTTATCAATTTTGATTGGCTCAAATTTAAAATATTAATAGTTCCATGGTAGAAATTAAAATGTATTCTATTAAGAAAACTTTCTAATATAATAATAAAAATTCTATAAAATATATATAACTTTCATTTTAATTTTAAAATTTAATTTATTACAAAATTAAAAAATATAAATAACATGTTACAATTTATTTTTTAAATTTTAAGAGATCTCATATTGTTTATTAAATTAATAATGTATTATTTGATTTTATCTTCCCTCTTTTTTTTTGCTTATAAATTTTATCTTCAAATAATTTGATAATGTAAAAAATACATATATATTACTTATAATAAGAAAAAATAATATATATGGGACCATTGGATTTGAATCACCATTCTCTAACGCTACCTCTAACCCTACCTCTCACTCCCACCTCTATCCCTTGCCTAGTGAAGAAATTAGAATAATGCGTGGGTGTGTATTTTAGTATTTGGCCAACACGGGCGTGAAAATGAGTATTGCAGTTTCCTTCTCCAATTCTTTGAGAGGTTTTCAAGTTTACACATTGGCTATTGCACACTCACAAAGGTTAGCAATGCCGTACTCCTAAATTAAAGAATGAAGGCCACGTTGGACCAACTTTAGCAGGATTTGGATGTATATCCCTATCACGATTCTTTTTAATTGGACAAACCCCTTGAACTTGATATGTCAAGATGGACTTTTTTTTTTCTCTTGATTAGATTCTTGAGATATCAATAAGATTTTGAGTTTCTATATTTTGTGATAGTATGAATCTCATTTGCTTCTAGTTCTCTATGTTGATCTAATTTGATTATTATTGGGAACTCATCATCCATTGTTGGTAAAGTCAATCTTTTTTGGGGTGACAAGTTTTTCATGATAGATATGGATTTCTTGGATTATTTTTTTGGATTCAAATCACTCAATCTTCTTCTAGCATCACTTTTTCTCAAACTACTAACTGCCTTGTCTATGCTATTGCTTACTATTATGCTTTGATAGATTTTTTCCAAGCATCCATAGTTTGTTGGAAAGCACATTTTTTAAGCTGTTAGCCATAATAGTGAGGAAATGAACTGTTGTATAAAATGCTTTGGTAGACATGTATGGAAAATGTGGTAGCATAGAAAAGACGATGACCTATTTGAAAAAGTGCCTCAAAGAAATTGGGTCTCATGGTGATGGACATCACCATGAGACCGCATTTCTTCAAGGAATTTTTTCAAACAACTCATTACTTTGTCTATGCTATTGCTTACTATTATTCTTTCATATATTCCTTCCAAGCATCCATAGCATAGACAAGGTAGTGAACTATTTGAAAAGATTCCTCAATATAAACAAGTCTCATGAAATGACATGAAAAGAAAATGCAATTGGAAGCTGCTCCTAAACTTATTACTTATGCTATGTGAAGTAATTGCATCACTGCTTATGTTGAATTTCTAAACAACTATATTGTAGTTGAAATTTTGTCATCTATCAACATCTAGTTGTGGTTATGGAATGTGAGTAATGCTTTGAGTTTGAAAGATGTGCAATGCAATGTAATCAACGATATGAATACAAAATACATAAATCTATTAAGTACAATTCATTAGTTAAACTCTTTATTCTATTACCTACATGTAGGTTTGACTAAATCCACTAGCACTGGGAGGTGTTCCTTTGAAACCTCCAATATTAGCCTATTCAACATCCAAAATCGCATATTAAAATACCATTCATAAAACAATGCTATTAACATGTAATAAATTTATAATTGTTTACTAGTTACATATTGTTAGCTCTCAAAAATGCAGGCAAGATGCCTCAAGAGGCTGCCAATCTCTTGATATGCTTCAGGGTAACAGACAAGGTTGGAAGAATTCAACCTTCTACTCTTTAGGTGCTGCAAAACCTGGGTGGGTGTACCTCTTTGAATAATGCAGACTTAACTTGTAATCAATCTTCTTATAACAACTTGTTCACAATGGCAGATGGGAGTGAACAATTATAATTCAACTTGAAAATGGTAACAATACTCTGGTCTAGATTCTAAAATGCTCAATTTTAAAAGATGTAAAGAGAATGAATGAATTCAAAAATGATAAAATGCAGAGACCAGTGCCTTATTGGGTATGCAGAGCCAAATGAAATCAAATGAGCAACACTTTCTGGAGAAAACTCAAATTATCTAGCATATATTCTGTTTACAACTTGTATAAACATGCAAAACTGTGACTACTAAGCTCTACTTGAATAATCCAATTGAATCTCTTTGATTATTGTGATTAACTAAAAGGATTTAGTCTTTACTTGAAAGAACCAATCAATCAATCACACAAGTACAACAAATGTGCACTGATAAATTGAATACAAACTTGTCATATCAATTTAAACAATCAGAAAGAGTCCATCTTGGAGACAGCTTAGCCATACTTTCATCAAATTCAACAGATAATTGAGACCAAAAATGTGCAGCAACATCAATTGAATTTCATAAATACCTCTGATTTGAAAACATGCATCATAGTCTTTGATCTGATGGAGTTATAGTACTGTATCTATCAGAAATTGCCTACTGTATCTTAAATAACTAATAGCTCCTCTTATTACAAATTGCAAAATGCCTATTTATACACTAGCATTTGAAGAAAATATCAAATTGAGAACTCATGTCGGCCTAGCACAAAATTCAGGCCCAAAATATGTCGGCCTGCAACGGTCATCCATATAGATTCATGTCGGCGATAGTGATGTATTTCTGTTATTCATTACTGAACAGTCACCAAGATAGTCATGAAAGTATGCTGAAGGAAAAATAACGTTAATCGTTATCTGCCCGTGTTAACTGTTCCCCACACATCGTCGTGACCACCAGCTTGCTATGTCGAAGTCAAGAAGTATCGCTTTTGTTCCCTTTATGTTTTGCTATAGCCAATCACCATCGGTGAGAAGTCACAGAGATAACAAAATGTTTTATCGAAAAGTACGTTACCTCCAATTTGTCGCTGTAACAACCCGTTAGTCATACCAAAGCCACATAGTATTCGTTTGTTCCCGCTCTGCTTCGCTATAACACATAGGTATTGGCGAGACCATATACCGAGATCAAAATTCTAGGCCGAAAGGCATTCACTTTTGTTTCACAGTCGCCATGACAAGGCAACACTTACTCCGAAAACCATCTCCCATCCGCTTTCGCTAAGACAATGCAGTGTCAGGGAGAGGTTCATAGATTGTTCTAAGTTTCGCCGAGGGCCTCCCACTTAACCTCATGTCGGTGTGACCTAAAGATTCTTTCGCCGACAAGTGCCCATCATGAATGTCGCCATAACTTTCAATCTTCGGTGAGACATCTTGTAGAGAAAGTTGTTATACCGAAGCACACTGAACACCGTCTGTTGCCAAGAGAAAGCAGATATTACATCGAAAGTCACTTGAATAAAACATAATATCCTACCGGTGAGATAATCCATACATCGCCATGACATATCATCGAAGTCACCCAAGTCTCATCGAATCGGCCACCAAGAGGAATTCCAAGCGTAAGGTCGGCGAGACCGAAGGTCACTCGCCAAGACCTTACAACGCTAGCAAGTGGGTTACACCGAAAGTCATTTGGAAGAAAACTATTTGTGCTTCTTTGGTGAGACAAATTCACTTCGCCGTGACACTATACCGAAGGCATTCAACTTATACCGATGAACCACTAAAATGCAAAGTCGGGGAAACAAATGATATTCGATAAGACACCACCCTGAAAGCCATAACATATGCCAATAGGAGCCTCCACGGTCACCGAAACAACATGGATGCAATGCCAATAACTACCAATAGACAAATGCCAATCGCCCAGACAAAACAAAAGTCCCACCGAATGCCACCTGCAAACAAACTTCAATCGATGTGACATAAAATGAGTCTTGCCGATAGGCAACACAGACTCATGCAAGCAGAAAATGCAAAATTGATTGGGGAGACAGGAATGAACCTATGCCGATATGGATCCAGACATGAAAAATGCATACGGTAGAACCAAATTAGAAAAAATATGAGGGTGAAGCCACAATAGTGGTTTACAATTTAAGTGAGGAAGGAAAACTCACAAAAAATGAATGCATGGAAAAAATATTGATTTTAGGGGTTCGTACGAACATACTAGTTCGACCGAACCCATTAGGGGTTCGCTAGAACTTGGGTTTGGGCGAACCCTTTTAATGCTTTCCCGCCAAAAATGCCAACAAAAACCCTTATAAAAGGGGGGTTCAAATGAACCAGGGTTCGAATGAACCTGGTTGAGTGAGCCCCTAGGGGTTCGCTCGAGCCCCTGGGGGTTCATTTGAACCCCCCTTATTCCTCATCCCTCCTTTGAGACACAAAAAAACCCTTAATTTTGGCACTTCGGAGCTCGGGTTGATGATGAAAATGGATGAATCTTCACAAACCCAACTGGAATCAAGTAGTCCTCAGAACAAGCTATCCAACGAATATAATCTTAATATGTTTTGGTTTTATTATGTATTTGTTTTTTTAGTTTTATTAAACATAGGTTTTTCATCGAAAATGAAGGTCTATGTTCTGCACGTGTGGAAAAGTAGCAGATTATCAAAAAATTTGAAAATATGAGTGCACCAGATCTTGAAGTCCTTGATCCAACAAAAAAAATAAATTTGAATTTCGATATATACAAAAAAAGTTATGCGTTATCACGGTCGCACTATTCTGAAGTGTAATTGGTTTGACTTCAAAACTTGATTAAAGAAAAAATATTCAATAAAAAAATGTCTAACAAAGTGGAAGCACTAGATATCAGAGTTATGAATCTAAATTTGAAAGAATTAGAATTTTATCCTTCATGGAAAAAAAGTTATGCGTTATACGGTCTGCGTCACTTTTTAAAAATGCTGTTTTTTGAAAAAAACCAGTTTTCGTGGGAGATGGAAAAAGAAGTATAAACTGATTCCAAAAATTTTGAAAAAAATATTTTTAGAATCTAAAGAAAAAATGTGATGAGACTCTAGTTTGCATTATCTTCAAATTCTTCACGGTTTAGCCGGTATAGCTGCCTGAATGTGAAGATTAGTTAAAAATAATAATTTCAGTGTCCAGCTTGGCCAAAAATTGTAAACCACTATTGTGAGATCACCCATGAATGAAAACTCATGTAAAAATATAAAATTTTACAATTCCAACACATACCTCAATGATAGGTGCAGTGGAGAAATAAGCAAATGTAGGGCCAATGTATCCAGTATCAACATTGTGACCCTACAATTTTATTAAAAGCATAAAACTAGATTAGTTAATCTCGCATTTCAAAATTGAAATTTAATAAATTAAATTCCATGAACATGCTAACTTTTACCTAAGTATTAATGTCATAGGGCACATGCAAAATGTCATCTACCCTTGCCATTTCCATAGCTACAGATGGATCCTGTGTAGTAGCCTCTTGAGTGTTGGTGGGATCATATGAACAAGTCATCCCACAAGATTGACATAAATGGGATTGAAGTCGACCACTCGAAGACTCCCCTGGATGGTGCTATAGAATAGGGCTGGCATCCTAGATGACACTCTAGGTCAAAGAGCTGATGGCCCGTAAAATCTCTACATTGGCACTCTCCTTCACGATGGAAGGGATGATGATGTGCTCATGAGGCAGCCTAGCGAGAGGTCGTCTTCCTTGCCGCATAGGATCTTGCTATGCACCAGGTCTATCTTGAGCTGACCCCCCACCTCTTCGATGGAAGTCCCTCATATCAAAATAATTTGGGATTTTTTTCAAGATGAACTCACAATATAGTTTCCCAAGGAAATATTGCAGGACTTCACAATTGTTGCATGGTGGGTCATCAAAAACCTTTTACCACCTACCCCCAAAAAAATTCTTAATCTCTTGGTGGTGGCACCAATGAATAGGAAACCTCTTCACATTAAGGGTAAGATTTTCATTTGGCTATGGGTCAGTGAATAATGCACACAAATCACCTTTTGTAATTTTTAAATCTTTTACATCTTTATATGATAATTTATCTTGGTAATAAGCCCTAGCTGCCTACCTCCTATCCTACCAACTAGTTAATTATTTGCTAATTGAATCTACATGTTCTAACATTTCTTTTAGTGAAGTTCCTAGGGTCATTCTTTCCATGGTTGAACCATTTGGATCGTTCAACCTCCTGATTAAATCCTCAATTTGTTTTTTATTGTTCTCAATTTCCCTCATTCAGTTTTGTTGAGTGCTAGGAGGATGTTGAGGGATTGGTGGAGGAGATTGAGGTTGTGGTTGATAAACTTGAGGATTTTGTTGTCGTTGTTCTTGTTGTGCTTGTTCAATATTTTGTTCCTCTTGTTGTTGATGTGCTTCTTGAGGATTTTGAGGAGGGTTTGTAGGTTTATTAATATCTCCTACAAATTCAAAAAATAAATATAAAAAAAACCTAAAACTAACAAATTCAAAACAAAAAACAAACAATATTTACCTCTCACACCTCCTCGTCGATGTGGTGACATCCTCGCGATGAAAAAACAACCGTTGATGAAGAATTTTGCAAAATACCTCCTCCTAGAATGAGAGTGCATAAAATTGGGGTTTTGGTTGTAGGCAAGAGGAAAAACACATTCAAATGCAAGAATGAATTCAATATATATATATATTTTAATAGGTCACAACATGAGTGTGTTATAACGTGCTTATGTTATGGGCTCATTGTGGCCGAGCCTCAAGCTCGACACACCAAGCCATAATGTGAGCACGTTATAATGTGCTTGGGTTATAACATGCTTGCATTATGAGTTTTCAAAACTTTTTTAAAAAGTTGGCCATAAATTGGCTACCCATCATCATGCATCCGCCCACTTGCTTAGTTGTGTGTATGAAGGTTGTTTGGAGTATGTTGTTGAATATTGCATATGCTTTGGTCCAATATATTCTAGGCTTCTAACTTACATTCCAACAAGGTTTTCGTATGTCAAGATGTAAACAAGAACTATCATATCTAGTTGTAGAGTCAAAGTCCATTACACTAGATACAACACCATCCTAGTTATCAATACCTTGATGCATCATGTCTGTGTTACATCAAACAATAAGGAACGATGGAAAATCCCAATCCTAAGATATGAGCATGTCATCATGATGCATTCATCATCCTCATCATGCTTTTCTCATCACTGTTAAAATAAGATTCAACAGCTCCCTTCGGGTTCCTTTTGTTGATATTCGTGTGTCGGCTTGTGCGTCTCCAAGTTGTTCGGCTTCCCGGCAGATTTTGATCTTCCCCCTTGTGCATTTTTCACTTCGCAACTTGGGCTAGCGGCTTCCCTTTCGGGTCCTGAAGTGCTGCGCTGGGCGTCCACGTGTCTCGCCCATGGGGATTCTTATTTTGTTGCTTTATATTTTCTTCGGGTCGCTATGCATTCCACAATAGTCCAGCACTCCTAAGATTGTCAGAGGGGCCCACATCTCGATACGTGGCGGCGTATCGCAAGCTTTCCTTGCGGGGATAAAATATGCAGCTGCCGACTGTGAAGCATTTCTGCTGGCCTTCTCTATTTCACGGCGGGCCCTACCTTCAGCCACATGTCAGAATTTCACAGCCTTTTCAATACAGCAAGGAGATAAAACACAGCGGGCTCCGAAACGCTGCCAAGCGTCTTTCGGATCTAGTTCACACAGCTTCCTCCCCACCTCAGCATAGCATTTGACCATTCGAACACGTGTCACTTCTTCGCAATCTTTCGGCAGCTAAAGGAGGAGTTCTCATTCAGGCTGCGACGTGCTGCCGCGTGCCTTTCACTGATCATCGAAGCAGGCTGTGGGCTGGCAAAGCGGGTTTGTGTTATCAGGCGCTGGTCGTCATAGTTCTCTGAGGTGGTAGATGGCACTTGTCACCTCGAGGCTTGGTTCGAACCGCTACCATCATTACAAAGAGCACGCCTGCAACCAATCAACTGGATGCTAGGTTCTAACTGATTGCTGTTATAACGGCATTGGGAATGTTCTGATTCGAACATCATTGTAGGAGATTGGGAATCTTTTCTATTACAGCTTCCAAAGCGGTGGGAATTTTTTCTCTCCAGCTATATATACTCTCTCTGTCAAGAAGACAAGGGTCCAAGATTTTAGAAAGAATACTGGTTTTTAGCAAGAGACACCAGGCCTCTTTTGCATGTTTATTCACGAGAAACTTTCAGACTGTGCCTATTGTTCGGCCTTTCTGTTTTCATGTTTTGTTTAAACTGTAAACTGTGCTCCTTATGGTCTTAAGCATTTCATTTGAAGGGACTTCTATGCATTGAATACAAACTTGCTTACCTAAACCATGTCTTAATGACTCTTCTTAGCAGTGAGAATGTATGCGATACTTTTATGTCAATTAAATGAATTGTTTATGCTATAGCTTTAAGTTTCTGATGTTTTGGAACATAGCAATAACATTAAGGCCCTCAAGTCTATGATTTATCGTGCCTATCAGAAAGCTTTGGCGCATCGCCTTAGATTTAAATTTGCTTTATTATATCTGCTTCCTTTTCCCTTTCCAAAAACCCATTATAGAAGAACCCGGCTTCTTTAAAACCCGGAGGTCACTCAGTTCGGCGCAAAGGGTCCCCCTTGAACTGAGTTTCCCATAAGGCACTGTTACCTCGTCAAATTTTGGCGTCAACAGTTTTACCCTTTTTCTGGCATGCCCGGTGGGACCCAAACTAATGAAATTGTCTTAAAGAAGGGTGTATGAGCCATCGGCCTGTAACTAGATCCCAGACTGAAAATAACCCAGGTTTACTAGTGCCTCCATTAGGGACAGTACAAGCCGCAAATCAGTTAGCAATAGTTCCATTCCCACCACCCTTTCCTCTCACCATGTTGCCGGCCGCGAACAGAAATTATGTGGCATGGGATGCTGGAAGTTCCCTGGTAGCTCCGGTAGCGCCTGCCGTCTGGGGCGCTATCCCGGTTTTGGCCCTGAAAGCTCTTCCTAAATTCTCCGGAGATAACAAAAAAACTCCAGCAGAGCATTTGCAGGATGTAGCGGATGTATGTCTGGTACACGGTATCACAGCGCATAATGTAGCCCTGAGGCTCCTTGCTGCGTCCTTCAAAGGCAAAGCTCTGGATTAGTACCGAACATTGACTCCTAACAGCATTCGCACTTGGGATGACCTCGGAGATCCATTCTATGAAAGGTTTTCAAATGACAGAGATCGTTCTTCGCTATATTATCAGCTATCCGTCATCAAACGAGCACCCCAGGAGGCTCTGACGGACTTCAATGCCCGATTTCACTCAAGTTGGCGGAGGATTCTTGTAACTATTCGCCCGACTCCGGAATTGGCGTTCATGTTTTATCTGAAGTCCATCAATCCCGACATTTCTATGATGATCAAGTCTTTGGGAGGAGCCACTTTACCAGATGCATATGCCACCGCTATCAAAGCAGCGAATCACTTGATAGACTGCGGGAAATTGCCTCCTCGACCTGTTATGCCGATATTTCCTGAGATATCAGACGTAGCACAAGAGGTTGCGTCGACCAGTGCGCCAGCGACTCCCCAGTCAGCGTATTCATATACAGCCACTCCTGAAAATTTGGCCTCTACATCGGGTCCTCCAAAAGATGAGATGGGTGACCTCAAGGAGATGTTGCGGACTATGGCGAACGATATAACAACTCTCAAGCGGAACCAAGCAATTCCTCCACGACCTGCATATAGAACTATCAAGGTGGGTGGCCTACCTATCATCAAAATCAATATCAGAATGCGCCTCACACTAATTCACCAGCGGCGGCTATAAACCAAATCGTTCCGGTGCCTACACCGCTGGCAGGTGCGTCGCCAAGTTCTAGTAGAGAATTGACCGCGGGACAGAACAATCTTATTGATGACATCAATCCATGGTGCTTCCCTTGCAATGATGCACATATGCCCCGAAATTGTCCGCGTGGCAACTTACAACAAAGGATAGTAGAGCAACGTAGTCAAGGTGTTGCGACAGAGAATGGAGAATACATATACGCCTCGGCAATGGAGAACGCGGTCCTTACCGCGCAAATACAGGGAATGTCCTTAGAGCAAGAGTCCGATATTGTTCCTGATCATGCACTCTTCTCATGGATGGAAGACGAGGAAATGGTGTTTGCAAATGACTCGCCCACAGCCGAAACGCCACGGGTACAGTCCGATTATAACACACGCTCCAAGAGGAGATACACCGGTGAGCCCGTTGTCTCGCTTTCAGACAACCTGCAATGCAAAGACGTTTCAGATCAAATTCCTGGCGCACCGACCGTCTCTTTGTCTTCTCAACCGCGGAAGGAAATCATTTTAACAAAAGCAAAGGAGCAGAAATCCCTGAGCTCCTCACCTTTTAATGTGGTGGAGCAGTTGAAGAAATCACCCGCTAATATGTCTTTATGGGACATTCTAGCTATCCCAGAACAAAAAACTATACTCCAAAAGGCGCTTCAGCAACAGATGGACCCAGCACTAACCGAGCCTTCGGCCAGTACCGAGGCGGTTTATCAAATGCCACGGGCTAAGGTTGTTATAGACAAAGCAAAGGAATCCCATACGGAAGGCGGAGGTAGGCCAAAACCTCAACCCTTCTTCTTGACCCTCATTGTAGGGGAAAAGCTATTACACAACGCTATGATTGATTCTGGCGCTAGTACAACAGTTATGCCAAAACTGATAGCCGAAGCCTTGGGACTCAGCTACGAACCTATGAAGAAAGGGGTAATGCAGCTAGATGGAAATAAGGTAGATACTGTGGGTGTCATCAAAGCACTTCCGCTAACTCTATTTGCCTGTCCAAGTATCACGGTCCCGCAAGATACAGTGATCATAGATGTTCCACCAATGTTTGGTCTTTGTCTTTCTCGAGAGTTTACTTCGAAGGTGGGCGGATATTTGTCTTTAGATTGGTCACATCTAATACTTAGGACCAAACACGGCACAAAGATGAAGATAGAATCAGAGGCTCTGCATTCCGAACATGTGGCGAATGAGGCCCTGATTAACTTTGAAGTCGCACATACCTCCATCACTAAGCAGGACATGTATAATGTCAAACTGCTAGAAGAGGAGAAAGTGAGCAGAGACCGAAGCGATAAGGAAGACGCTCTGTTGAGTGAACATATAAACAATGATCCTTTCAGAAATTATCATGCTACCGGATTAGGCACATATGTGATCTATGATGAAGACCAAGTTCTTCCAAAGGTCGTCAAAGAACCCGACAATGACCAAGCAAGTGAGCTGTGGACATTGTATTTTGACGGAGCAAGAAGCAAAGTTGGAGCTGGAGCAGGGGTATGTCTAATATCCCCACAGAATGAAAAGTTGTTGAGGTCTTTCCAATTCCAATTCGCCTGTTCAAATAACGAGGCTGAATATGAAGGGCTAGTCCAAGGCCTAAGCCTAGTGGAACGAATGGGTATCAAGCAATTGATTGTGTTCGGAGATTCCGAACTGGTAGTTAATCAGGTCCGAGGAATTTCTGCAGCAAAGAATATCCGCATGAGATCCTATCGGCATCGAATCTGGGACCTTGTAGAAAGTTTTGAAGCCTTCAACATCCTGACCATTCCCCGAGCACAGAATGGCGATGCAGATCGCATGGCGGTAATCGGTGCTCAGTTTGATCCTGTCTCCGACTTGCTTCGGAACAAATATTCAGTGCGAGTGCTTGTTCGACCAGCAATACCCGACAATGACCAAAGTTGGCAAGTCTTTGAGAGCGATGAACACATCGCCTCGTTTATTCAACACTCAGGGGAATTTGCTGATCAACTCCAACCAAAGATCGTCGAGGCCTACGAAGGACAAATTATGCAGTTAAAGTCAAATAAGCTTCCGAAAGGATTGGTTACTCTTGAAATTTTTTTCGATTGTAGTGACGCCCGAAATGATAAACGGAAATTCGTGGCAAACAAAAGCGATTATGAAAATCTTCGGGTTTCCGACGGCAAAAATCTTAGAGTCGGAAAGGATGTCTCACAGCAAGAAAGAGAGAGACTTATCGGTTTCTGCAGAAAATATGGAGTTGTGGCCTGGTCTTACGATGATCTGGAAGGTTATGATCCTTGCATCATCCAACATACTATTGAGCTAACAGAAGGTGCGAAACCAGTCTGACAAAAGCAATGGCCAGTCAACCCTAAAGTTGAAGCCTTGATGGCACAAGAGCTAACCAAGCTCATTGAGTCACACATTGTCTTCCCAATCAAACATAGTACTTGGGTATCAAACCTGGTGCCAGTCCGAAAGAAGAATGGTGATATCCGCTTATGCGTGGATTTCCGAGACCTGAACAAAGCATCTCTAAAAGACCACTATCCGTTGCCTTCTATGGAATCAATCCTCCAAACTGTCGCAGGATCGGAAATGTTCTCTTTGCTGGATGGCTTCTCTGGCTATAACCAGATCCGAGTAAAAGAAGAAGATCAGCACAAGACTACGTTCACCACCAAGTGGGGAACATTTGCATATGCTAAAATGCCTTTCGGTTTATCTAATGCAGGGGCAACTTTCCAGAGAGCTATGGACGTCGCATTTAGCGAATTGATCAATAAGTTTATCCTAATCTATTTGGATAACCTTACTGTGTTTTCTAAATCTAAAGATGATCATTTCGATCATCTGGAGTTGGTTTTTCAAAAGTGCCAGGAGTTCAGGATTTCCCTAAATCCAAAGAAATGTGTATTCGGAGTACCTCAGGGTAAACTCTTAGGGTATGTTGTGTCTAAAGAAGGTATTTCTATTGACCCCGAACGAGTAAGGGCTATAAGGGAGCTTCCCCTTCCAGTAAATAAGAAAGGTGTCCAGTCTTTTCTAGGAAAAGTAAATTTCATCAGTAAATTTATTTCTAATTTTGCGGGAATAATTAGGCCGATCACCCTAATGCTGAAAAAGGATCAAGCTTTCAAGTGGACAACAGAGGCTCGGGGGGCATTTGAAAAGGTCAAGGAAGCGATCTCCTCAGCCCCGGTGTTAATCAATCCAGATCAACACAAAGATTTTATAATGTATGCCTTTAGTAGTAAGTCCAGTATCGCTACTGTTCTGACTCAAAAGGATAGAAAAGGAAAGGGAGAGCATCCAGTTGCGTTCTATTCCCGAACCTTAAAGGATTATGAGGCGAATTATAACTTCGTTGAAAGACAGGCTTTCGCAATAGTAAAGGGACTTAAAAAGTTCCACCATCTAATTTCCTGCAACAAAGTTCTGGTATATGTCGCACATTCTAGTGTGCAGGAATACATCATGGAGGGAGAGATCACAGAAAAAAGGGCTAATTGGATCACCAAGATCCTAGAGTATGACATCGAGGTCAGGCCTACCAAGACTGTCAAAGGCAAAGGACTGTGTGAGTATATGGCACGGGACGAGGAGATGCCTGCTAAAGAGGAACAGCCAGAGCTTGTCCTGATAAATGGATCGGGATCGGAGGATGATTGGCTGAAAGATAGAATGAACTTCATGCGAACCGGAAAGTATCCGCCAGGCCTCTCATCCCAAAAAAGAAGGTATTACCGCCTTCAGAATTGCGGATACATGCTGATAGAAGGAGTTCTTTTCAAAAGGAATTTTAATGGTGTGCTCCTACGATGTGTTACTTCGGGGGAGGCGCAGAGGATCCTCGACGCATTTCACAATAGCGACGAAGGCGGACATTTCTCCGCTAAAACTACCGCCATCAAGGTCCTACGGGCTGGATATTACTGGCCTACACTTTTCAATGATTCCTACTCTCTGGTAAAAACTTGTAAAAAATGTTAGTTCTTCTCCGACAGAAGGAAGAATTCAGCAATGCCCCTCAAACCTATTGTGGCGGATGAACCATTTGCGCAATGGGGCCTGGACTTTATCAGAATGATCAACCCGGTTTCTAGTGCCGGACATAAATGGATTCTGACTGCTACAGACTACTTCACAAGGTGGGCGGAGGCTATTCCCCTTAAGGAGGCGACAGAAGCAGAGATTGTGGACTTCCTCGAGGCTCTGGTGACAAGGTTCGGCCCTCCGAAGACAATCATTTCGGACAATGCTAGAGCATTTGTAGGCACAAAGGTATGTCACTTTGCATTAAAAAATGGCATATTTCTTAAAACATCATCAAACTATTATCCACAGGGAAATGGCCTAGCCGAGTCGACAAACAAAAGTTTAGTCCGACTCCTCAAAAAGGTTGGCTCAGAACACCAGAGGGAATGGCATAAAAATCTCCGAAAAGCACTCTGGGCTAACCGCATAACTCCTAAACAAGTCCTCAAGACTTCGCCCTATGAGTTAGTATATGGGAAAGAAGCGCTGTTACCTATCTCTATGGAGATCCCGGCGATACAGTTATTGAAATCTCTTGAGATAGAACTAAATGATGCCATGGAGGTTCGGCTTGCCGAACTACTGGAAGTACAAGAAAAAAGGGAGAATTCCCTAATAGCGATGACAAACCGTCAACAGGTGGTCAAACGGTGGTTTGACAAAAAGGCTTCCGACCAAGGCCTAAAAAGTGGAGACTTAGTGCTGAAATATGACAGCAGGGCCGCAAAGCTAGGTCAGCACGGTAAGTTTGATAGCCTATGGGAGGGACCCTTCAAAATCATTCGGTGCATGCAACACAACGCTTTTGAGCTGGAAAACATGGAACAGGAGCCGTTAGGAATCCCCGTCAATGGGATTCATCTGAAGTTATTCCATTAGGAAAAATGCTCTACCCTGTACAGTTGTAAATAACGCTTTTGTTTCCTTTCCTATTTTTGGCCTATTCTTTTGCTAGTCAGTTGTCTTGTTACGCATTTGCTCATCGTCATTAGCGGGTAAAACACCAGAACTTCTTAAGTACAAAATATACTCATAAACGGAGAAAAAGCACGAAAGATTTGCAAACCCAGAAAAATTAAACACAGAAGCAAAGGGAGCATAGTTTTCTTTTAAAAAGAGAGACGTATATATTTATATATATATGTTCCTGGGTTACAAAATGGCATGAATGCCGATTTTTCAAAATGTACAAGTATTAGAACATACTATATATACAGCGGCCTTTTATCAGGCTTATCTAAAGCAAGTATGTTATATCAGTAGGTAGGAAGGCAAGGGGTTTATCTATCCACATGAATGGCTGGCAGCAACCGACGCATTCACTACAACATTCGCCTCTTCCTCGTCCACAGGGTCCTCGGCAGCACTGGCAGCATCATTCAACAAGGCCGTAGTCGGTGGTGGATACACCAGGTCCCTGAAGTCGGTATACCATTCTACGTTGTAGAAGGGTATCACGTTGTAGCTCCTGAACAGGAAGTGTAGGGCTTGGGTAACCCTTTGCTGATGTTGGCCATGGGTCTGCAGGCGGAATCCGCTAAGAAATGGTAGCCAAGCCACAACAGCTTCTTCTTCAATATAGCGACGTAGGTCGCTGGCTGATGGCAGACCTATCCCATACGCGGCGTGTGTGACAACCTCGCCAAGTCCGTTCAGATACTTCTTCGGGAAGATCTCCTTGACCAGCTTCAAGATAAGAGGCCGGGGGACGCAAATGTCCAGCATGGATGCTACAAAGTGCGAACACACGTCGATGTTCACCCTATGCTTGTCTTCATATTCAACGCAGTCCTTGCCTAGGACCCACTTCATGGCTACTAGAGCAAGAGAGTGCTTGTTATTCGTCATTCTTTTGAGCCTTCTGGTAGAGATCTCGCCTACAAACGCCGTCTGTGATTTGAATGAGGTAAGACGAATTGGGGTATCCATTTCCCCTGACACTATCCCTAAGACTGTTGAAATAACGCTGAGTCGGCTCACCACCTAACCTATGAAAAGACTTGCAAAGCAATCTGCTACTGACCTATCACTCCAAAAAGCTAAGTATGTTTGCTTGCTTTCCACTGGGCTATTTATAGAAAAATTGACAAGACATATGCCAATCCCCCTGTAAGAAACGTGATGTATACTGGCCGCAATCTCAAAGGCCGAGTCTGCGTTTGCTCACGTTTTGGGCTGATACATGCACGATAGCACGACTCTAGGCATGCTTAATTAAATGGAGTTAATTAAGTAAGCATTAAAAAGATGGCACTTGTTAGTGAAGGGACGTATGGCCGTATGCAATTGTGTCATATCTCAAATGCATCTCGGAACCCAAGGCGATCCTCGTATCTTTTCAGGTCGTGATCGTTTGCTTGGCGTAATCATTCCAGCCAGATATTAAATGCCGGTACATGCTAACACAAGGTGAGAAAGCTAGTTGCAGGCTCATTTTCCAAGGAGATCAGGGCATATCACACGAGCTTTTGAAAGCAATGATGAAATCCGGCCGCCTCGGAGTAGCAATCAGTTCGTCTTGCACGAAGTTGCCAGGTTAACGGTACATGCCGAATTAAATGCAAAAGGCATGCTTTCGCCTACCACCTTTGGAAAGTTGCTATTATTGCATGAAAACGCTTGGTTTTTCAAAGTCTTTTCACAAAAGCTAAGGAGGGTGCAAAGTGTTTTCTGTCTGTACATCCAGCGTAGTGTATTCACAAGCTAAGAAGCTTACAAGTTCTGCAACGAAAGAAAGATGTCGGAATCTTCAGCTCAGCCGATACAAGAAGAGATCAGCCAGGACCTGTTTATGGCCATTCGTTCCTCGGACGAGGTATACGTGTTTGACGATGTAGCATATGCAACTCCAGGTATACCCGCGAAGACAAGAAGAGCAAACACAGAGGAGCTAGAGAGACCGAAAGAGTGGAATAACCCGAAAAAGGTTATGGAAAAGTGGGCTAATATCTACGACCCAAAGCTTGCCAAGAACCCTAAATCTCTCAGAGAGGCAGCTTGTGCAAGGTTATCAGCGTCAAAGGCAGACCAAGCCACGGCAAACAGAGTCTGGCTTAGCGGTCTTCCACAATACATGGTCCCACTGGTGCACTATTGCCCGGAGGTGGTCGACGCGGCTGTTCAACGCTACAACATAGATACCCATTGCATTGAAGGTCGCAATTTAAGGGTTCAGATCAGCCCAGAGGCCATCTGACATATGTTATGTATCCCTGATCCCAAAAGGAGAAAAGAGAATATTGAGCATTTCCGCCCAAGCAAAGGGGAAAAAATATGGAAAAAGATGAAGACCAGCTCCGAGTTCTTGCTAGAAGAAACTAATAAGAAGGGTGTTGCCTCCACTAAGGCACCGAGTATCCCATTATCGCGTGGTTCATTCCACGATGACCTCCAGGACCCCATCTCCATGCTGGCATTTGTTTGCGGCCGAGACTCCGATGAAAAGATTGAGGCTTTTCAGCTAGACCCTGCGATGCAGTTTCGCAAACAGCGTGAACATTTCTAGTATGATTTTTCTCAGTTCATGGTTGAAGAAATGATACAACAAATAGAGAATTATCAGGCGGAGAAGAAATTTCGATTTCTTTCCTACCTGGTCCACATGTTCCTGCACCAGAATCCAGATTTCTTTGCCCGGTTTGTCCCTCTATCAATTTTTGATGAGCAGAACAAAAGAAAGCTGGTGTCTACATGGACACCCTACCTTTCCGCAACATATGACTATTATGCCTTCGCGGACTATTTCATAGCCCCGGTCCTGAATGATTTGATCGAAGAAGGTGATATTGTCCGGCTTAACACTGAGTAGACTGGATTTCTGCAAAGCTACAACCCCGCTTGTGACTGGTTCTTGGGCAAGGATTTCACAATCCTTCGAATGCGGGGCTTTATTGGTAAGCCTTTCCTGCTCCCGGCCTGCGTCACTGATAGAGTGCTCGCGCTGGAGGTTTTCCGGCAGGTGTGCATCGTTGATTTCATGTTCTGTAGCCGCGATAGTGTCAAAAAGAAGGGATTCTTCACTTGCCCGAAGAGTTTCAAATCAATAACACTTGTTAAAAAGCAATCGCACGAGTTGCTAGAGCACAAACTGGCATAGCTAGGGTTGGTACTAGTAAACGATAAGTGGGATTACAACCCTTTCAATGATCTACCCGAGCCACACATGAATGTTACACATGTTCCCCGACCATACTGGGAGAAGCGGCGTAATTGCCGGACTGATAAAGATGAAAATTTTGTTGAGTTAGCACAAGTCCCTACACCGGATACCAGGGGCCCATGGCACAAGTTCTACTTTCCAGTGGCTGTGGCCAGGGACAACCTTTTGATGGAGCGCACCATGTATAACAAATTGAAAGTGGACGAGGAATGGGGCGATGAAAAAATAAGAGCTTTCTGGAGGTACCGCCAGGAAACAACACAGTTGAAGGCTCCTTATAATCAAGTGAAGGAGGATCAGGAATTTGAAAGATGGTGGGATGAGGGCCATCCCAGCCCGATCTCTAGTGCTAACAGAAGCGAAGCAGAGGGATCTGAGGGGCAGGAGGAAGAAACGGCAGTATCAACGCAGGGAGGCGATGCCTCCGAGCACGCCGCCTATGTGGGCACTAATGTGCGCTTTAACATATCAAAGGGCTCGTTACACGCACATGGGCCGCTAAACCAGTCAGACTAACACCTCAGCAAAAGGGTCCGACTGCTGAAGCTAGTGAGCGTCCGCCCACGAAAAGGCAACGTACTGAAAATGTTATCGGGTCGGTTTCACATGAACCCGTCGGAGGAGAAGCACCCGATACTAGTCAAATGCCGAAGTTTACTGGCGAGTCCCGAACGATCCCGGAGCCACTGCCGACCAGTCAGCAGGTACTTTTCATTCCTTCCTCTCTTACATCTTATTCTTTCGCATCCGCCCCTGCTCTGTCCACAACTCCTTCCATTAGTCCGAGCCCTCCACCCTCTGCTTCTGGTCCAGCCTTTTCCGTTGGATTTGCCCAGTATTCACAAGCCCAACCATTTATAATTACTCCTCCGAGCATGCTTACGCCTGCTGCTGCCGCCCAGACTTTCCTCACCTCGCTTTCAAAAAATATTCCTCCTATTGGCCCCCACTTTTTTTCTGAGATGCTTACAGATCCCTTCCCATCGCAACAAGCCGATACACAGGCAGCAACTCCGTTCCCTCGGCCAATGGGCCTTACAACTGAACCTCCAATTCAGCAGCTGCAAATGTTTAGCCCTGCTGAGAATCCTCAGGCCAGGCTGTGGAATGTGCCACACTTTTCCCCGCAAATGGCTACCCTCCAGAAAAAGAAAATGCGTGCACCTATGAAAGTCACCTATCCCTATGCCCTGCCTTCTGGTGTCCCTTTCGCAGGTGGGCTAGTTTCATCACCAGCTGAGTTCATAGCACAGATAGATTGTGGAAAGGAGGCGCACACAAATAGAATGAGGCGATGTAAAGCGAAGGATGACAATGCCCCCGCCGAGCCGAGAGTACAGGCTTCGTATGATAAGGCCCGCCAAGAGTTGAAATTTGCAACTATGTACCCGAGGATAAGCAAGCCCCAGGGAGAAATGCAACCCGAGGACTACGAGATTTATACTGTCGGACTTGACATGAAGGTAGCCCGGCCACAAGATAAAGTCAAAATCATGGAGGAGACACAACAGGTGGTCACTTCGGACTTCCTAAAGACTGGTCGCCAGTTAAAGAAGAAGGATGAACAGCTCAAGGCAGCCAAGGACAGGGTGAGCTTTCTAGAGGCAAAGGAAAAATCCTTAGAGGCGGATATCGCCCGAATGACAGAAAGGGCGCTAACAGTAGAAAATGAGAGAAACAGGCTTCAGAGCGAAGTTGCGAAGACCCAAGCAGCCGACCCTGTCTTATTAAAAGAATTACAAAACCAAAACCAAGCATCGCAATAGAGCCTACGGTCGATGGAAGGGGAGCTTGAACGTTTCTGCCTCGAGTACAGTCAAAAGATGGCAGAGAAAGGTGAGGAGGTGGAGCGCCTACAAGAACAGTATCAGCAAAAGGCACAGGAGAAAGAGGCCGAATTCAAAGGTCTGAAGACTAAACTGGAAGAAGAGCTCCGGGAAACAAGGACCAAGCTAGAAGGTGAGCTCTGAGAGACAAAAGCTTCGTTAGAAGAGCAATCCGCTAACCACTCTCGAGTTGAACAAACTTGGAATAAAGAAATGAACAACTATGCAGAGCAGTTGGCGGCCGAGAAAAAGAAGAAGGCTGAATTGGCTGAGGCCCTGATTTCAAGGGAAGCGAAAATTTCTTCGCTAAAAACCTCTGTGTTACCTGCCCCTGCCCAGCCCGATATCATTCCACTGATCAGGCAATTGTACATTTCTCACTGGGAGAAAATCAAATCTTTCTGCCTAAATCTGCAGCCTATCCTCCGGTTCATCGACAAGGCATTAAGACTCAATCAGGAAGCCCACGACGCAATGGAGCAGTTCCCTCGTTTCATCCTGGAAAAGGTTCCTGAGGTAAGGGACTTGCTAAATAAGCTATACTCTGTCTCGGATGAGATCCTTGCCGGGGCGGGTATCGAAGATCGGGACACTGCTGCTCAAACGGCAAATAAATTCATTCATTGCCACTCCGCTTTTCAGCGTACTAAGGCAGCGGCGACTTTTCTAAACAAGGCGCTAGACGGTATTTGGGGAAGTTTCTCTGACTTGGGCAAATTGGGATTGCCGTCTCCATTCCTTGAGGATGGCACTATTGCCACGGCTGCACAGATTACAGAGGTTATTCAACAGAAAGAGAACGATCCGAAGGCGTTCAAAGATTTCGGCAGCCCTCCAACGGCAGCAGATATCGAGGCAGTCATTCATCCACTCTCCCAGTTACTTTTCCATATCCAAGCAGGCGCCGGCTTACCAGAGGTGCTGCCTCACAAGGAAGCTATTGACCTCCGCGGGGCACAAGAGAATTTGCGCAGCATGGCAAAGCCATCCGAAAGTGAATGGTCGCCTTTGCAGGTTGCACTTTCCAAACTCTAATGATTCCGTTTGCCCTATAGATGAACGCTCTGATCTGTAGAACCAGAGAGTTTTTGGGTTCTTCGTTCCTTATCCGAAACGCCCCTGATAGTCGCCAAAAGCTGTTAAAATAAGATTCAACAGCTCCCTTCGGGTTCCTTTTGTTGATATTCGTGTGCCGGCCTGTGCGTCTCCAAGTTGTTCAACTTCCCGACAGATTTTGATCTTCCCCCTTGCGCATTTTTCACTTCGCAACTTGGGCTAGCGGCTTCCCTTTCGGGTCCTGAAGTGCTGCGCTGTACGTCCACGTGTCTCGCCCACGGGGATTCTTATTTTGTTGCTTTATATTTTCTTCGGGTCGCTATGCCTTCCACAACGTCCAACACTCCTAAGATTGTTAGAGGGGCCCACATCTCGATACGTGGCGGCATATCGCAAGCTTTCCTTGCGGGGATAAAATATGCAGCTGCCGACTGCGAAGCATTTCTGCTGGCCTTCTCTATTTCACGGCGGGCCCTACCTTCAGCCACATGGCAGAATTTCGCAGCTTTTTCAATACAGCAAGGAGATAAAACGCAGCGGGCTCCGAAACGCTGCCAAGCGTCTTTCGGATCTAGTTCACACAGCTTCCTCCCCACCTCAGCATAGCATTTGACCCTTCGAACACGTGTCGCTTCTTCGCAATCTTTCGGCAGCTAAAGGAGGAGTTCTCATTTTGGCCGCGACGTGCTGCCGCGTGCCTTTCACTGATCATCGAAGCAGGCTGTGGGCTGGCAAAGCGGGTTTGTGTTATCAGGCGCCGGTCGTCATAGTTCTCTGAGGCGGTAGATGGCACTTGTCGCCTCGAGGCTTGGTTCGAACCGCTACCATCATTACAAAGAGCACGCCTGCAACCAATCAACTGGATGCTAGGTTCTAACTGATTGCTGTTATAACGGCATTGGGAATGTTCTGATTCGGGCATCATTGCAGGAGATTGGGAATCTTTTCTGTTACAGTTTCCAAAGCGGTGGGAATTTTTTCTCTCCAGCTATATATACTCTCTCTGTCAAGAAGACAAGGGTCCAAGATTTTAGAAAGAATACTGGTTTTTAGCAAGAGACACCAGGCCTCTTTTGCATGTTTATTCACAAGAAACTTTCAGACTGTGCCTATTGTTCGGCCTTTCTGTTTTCATGTTTTGTTTAAACTGTAAACTGTGCTCCTTATGGTCTTAAGCATTTCATTTGAAGGGACTTCTATGCATTGAATACAAACTTGCTTACCTAAACCATGTCTTAATGACTCTTCTTAGCAGTGAGAATGTATGCGATACTTTTATGTCAATTAAATGAATTGTTTATGCTATAGCTTTAAGTTTCTGATGTTTTGGAACATAGCAATAACATTAAGGCCCTCAAGTCTATGATTTATCGTGCCTATCAGAAAGCTTTGGCGCATCGCCTTAGATTTAAATTTGCTTTATTATATCTGCTTCCTTTTCCCTTTCCAAAAACCCATTATAGAAGAACCCGACTTCTTTAAAACCCGGAGGTCACTCAGTTCGGCGCAAAGGGTCCCCCTTGAACTGAGTTTCCCATAAGGCACTGTTACCTCGTCAAATTTTGGCATCAACAATCACCATCTCTAATAAAGTCTCAGTGGGTCATGAACTTGTTGCAATTTTTGAATCAATCTCAAAATCAATGGTCAATCCATTCATCTTATTCTTCTTACTCTTCTATCTTTACTAACAATTCTATCCAAGAATCGAATATGGTACTTTGTGTATGTCAGTATCTCCAGACCTACCTTTTCATATTGAGTCTTCTAAAAGAATGAATGAAGTGTGGACAACTTTGAAAACCCTCTTTGGTAAGAAAGATGAGTTAAGGGGTCATCAATTGGAGAATTAACTCATAGGTTTGAATCCTTCTAATTTTAACACCATATAAGACTTCACAAAATTCAAAGCTATTAGATCGTAATTGAAATAGTGTGAAATCAAGAATGATGATAAGTAACTGATATTGAGTATTCTTTCTAAGCTTGGTCCTAACTATTCTATATTTGTTTCTACATTCTATGCTACAAAATGTGCCCTAGGTTCCACATATAATATACCTTCTCTAGACATGAGTTTGTTGTAGAAATCACTAGGGAGCAAGAAAAATTGGTTCTAATTTGTACAATTAAACCCTCTAAGTCACATGCCTTGGCCGTTAATCAAGGCACAAAAGAACAAAAAGGGTTTCATAAGCAAGATAAAAAAAAAGAATTAAGGAGAGAAGAAGAAAGAAAAAAAATAAGCTACTTCAAAAGGAGATAGTTAGACCTCTTCATCAAAAGGTGAACAACCTAAGAAGGAGAAGGTCAAGTGTTCTTACTGTAAGAGGCCTTTCCATGATGAACATAAATGTTTAAAGAAAAAAATTTACCAGACTTTCATATCTTCTAGAAAAGAAAAATATCAAGGTTCTTGATTTAGTCAAACAAATTTCATCAGAAGGTTCTTCTAAGGACACAAACAAAAGTAAGGGGAAAGGAAAGGGAAAGGCCCTAGTTGTTGTTTCTTCACAAATAGAGTCTTCTATCATTGACTCGGGTGCTTCGCACCACATTGACTCATCAAATGATAATTTTACCTTTTTGGAGCCATGTTCTATGCCTATCATACCTATTGGTGATGACACTCCTATTGAAGTGCATGGGAGAGGGTCCCTTGATGTGGGTGAAGGGAAATTTGAGAATGTTCTTTATGTTCTATCTTTTTCAACTAATCTCCTATCTGTTTATCAGATCACTCATACTAGTTCTAGCAAATGAGTTGAGTTTACTCTAGATACAGTGGTAATAAGTGAAATGCATAATGGGTCTATAGTCGCTGTGGGAAAAGCAGACCACCAATCTAGACTATATCAGTTTTCTCACTTTGTTTCTAACTCTCCTTTGAAAATTTTACTCACTCATGTAGATGACATGAGTTTTTTATGGAATCAATCGTTTGGCCAATTAAACTATCGTTACTTGTAGCAGCTCAGTCAACATGACATGGTTTCAGGGTTTCCTTCTATTTTATTTTCTAAGGGAGTTTTCTAGGGATGCATTCTTGGTAAGCATCCTGAGGAGAAATATGATAAAGGAAAACCATGGAGAGCTATAGATCTATTGGAGTTTGTACATAGTGACTTGGTAGGACCATTTCCACAACCATCTTTTAGCAAGGCTAGATATGTCTTGACATTTATTGATGACTTTTCTAGATACAATTGGGTCTATTTTCTTAAACAAAAGTCTGAGGTCTTTGATCATTTTATAGATTTTAAAGCTTTTGTAGAGAAACAATTTGGGAAGTTCATCAAGATTCTATGTACGAATGATGGGGGAGAATGTGTTAACAATCAGTTTGAATAATTTTGTGCTTTAGAAGGTATCAATATGTAGCACATAGTTTCATACAGTCCTTAGCAGAATGGTGTCGTAGAACACAAGAAAAAATCCTTGAAGGAGATGGTCAATTGTATGATTCACTCCAAATATTTGGCACCTTAGTACTAGGTAGAGGCCATCAACTATGTGTGTTACATCTAGAATTGAGTTTGTCACAAACCTGTGAAGGGGGTAACTCCTTTTTAGGCTTAGACTTGTCAAAACCCATAGTTAAGAACTTTCGAGTGTTTGGTTCTCTTGCACTGGCCCATATTCCAATAGAGACATGCAAGGCTATGGATCCATAGAGAAATCCTTTCATATTTGTTGGAAATATAGATGATGTCAAAGGTTATAGGCTTCTCCATCCCACCACTCATGAACTTTGTTTATTGAGAGGAGTGTTTGTTTTGAGGAGAGCTCTTCCAGTTCCTTTCTTGTGACTTCTCCATCTACCATCACATTGGAGACTTTGCATCATTATGATAGTTCTTCATAGGATCTTAATCCTCCTAATATTGATGAGGAGTCTTCTTCCTCTACTTCATTGGGTGATACTAATGATGAGGATTCACAATCCTCTTCTATTAATCATTCAGAGGTTGATGATTCTCCTCTAGCTTCTCCAATCTCAACACCTCTTTGGGCTCTACAGACATTGGAGTCAACAGGTGATTGGGTTGGTGATCCATCAGACAAAAGAAGAACATGGTCACAATTTCATTAGGCTCTATATCTCTTCATTTCTTTAACTTCTATGATTTCCATAGTAGTTTCAAGAAGCTTTTGGTATTCTCGAGTGAGATACTGCAATGGAAGAAGAGTTCAATTCCTTAGAGAGGAATCACACATGGGATTTAGTCCCTCTTCCTAAAAGAAGAAAATTTGTTCAATGCAAGTGGATCTATTAGACTAAATTTATAGTAGATGGGTTGGTTGACAAGCACAAGGCTTGCTTGGTAGAAAAATAATTCTCCCAAGTTCTTGAGATTGACTACTCTAAAACTTTTGCACCAATTGCTAAGATGAATTCCATCTGACTTGTCCTTATTATAGTTGCAACACATTATTGGGAAGTTCATAAGATGAATTTGAAGAGTGCCTTTCTTCATGGTGACCTTCAGGTGGAAATCTACATGGAGCAGCCATAAGGGTTTGCGTTGGATCCTTCACTTGTGTGCAGACTTTGAAAGTCTTTATATGGCCTCAAACAAGCTCCTCGAGCTTGGTATGCCAAGATGGACTCTTTCCTTCTGATGGTTGGGTTCAAATGATTCCATTCTGATCCAATTGTATACATTCTATAGCATGGTGACACTCTCACTTTCTTGGTTCTCTATGTTGATGACATTGATCATAGGGAGTCACTTATCCACCATCAAGGTGGTGAAAATTGCTTTATATGATAGATTTTTGATGTCTCACTTGGGTCTTTTGCATTATTTCTTAGGGATTGAGATCACTCAATCATCTTAATATATCTTCCTTGGAAAACCCAAGTATGCACTTGATATGCTCTCCAAATTTTGCATGGCTGACTATAATCCTACACCAAATCCATTTCTATCAGGGGTCAAACTTGAGGCTTAGTGTTCTTCACCCTTGGTTGATGGCACTTTGTACCCACAACTAGTTGGAAGTCTCATCTACTTGACTCATATGATACCTAGAATTTCATATGTTGTGGGAATGGTCTCTTGATTCATGCAGGAACCACATGATTTGTATTGGAAAGAAGCTAAGCATATCCTTCACTACATTTAGGGTACTCACAATTATGGGATTCAGTATGTAGTGGGTATGGAAATTGATTTGGTGGGACACACTAATTTAGATTGGGTAGGCGATTCTCAAGATCATAAGTATACTTCAAGGTATTGCTTATCCCTTAGTTTTGCTCCAGTTTGTTGGTTGAACAAGAAGTAGTCTGCAATTTATCTTTCATCTACAGAGGTTGAGTATCAAGGGGATGGTAATGCTACCATTGAGGCTATTTGGCTTCTAAATATTCTCACTAAGTTTGGTATTTCAGTCATAAATCCTATAGTCATCTTTTGTGATAATTAGAGTGAAATATAGATCTCAAGAAATCTAGCTCCTCATTAGAGGGTGAAACACATTGAGATTCATATGTACTACATTCAAGAGCTAATTTAGGAAGGCATCATTGATCTTAAGTATTGTTGTACATTGGAGTAGACTGCAGAAATCTTCATCAAACCCTTCACAAAAAGCAAGTTTCTGCGAGCTTTGCTTGGGGTGCAATAGGTGTCTACTTCAGGAGGGGCTTCTTATTCCTTCATTCTACTTCTTAGTCCTTCTTAAGGGGGGTGGTTCTCTATGTACATGGGTACCTAACATGGCTTCATTTTCTGAGACCCATCTTTTCACCCACCTAAGGGTGATCCCACAATAGTGGTTTACAATTTTTGGCCAAACTGGACACTTAAATTATTATTTTTAACTAAATATTCACATTTAGGAACCTATAGCAACTAAACCGTGAGGAATTTGAAGATGATGCAAACTAGAGTCTCGTCACATTTTGTTTGCAGATTCTAAAAATATTTTTTTGAAAATTTTTGGAATCAAATTGCACTTCTTTTTCTATCTCCCACAAAAACTGGTTGTTTTCAGAAAACAACATTTTTAAAAAGTGACGTACACCATATAATGCATAACTTGTTTTCCATGAAGGATAAAATTCTAATTCTTTCAAATTTAGATTATAACTCCGATATCTAGTGCTTCCACTTGGTTAGATAGTTTTTTATTGAATCTTTTTTTTTTTATTCAAGTTTCGAAGTCAAACCAATTACATTCAGACATAGCGCGATCGTATAACGCGTAACTTTTTTTGTATATATCGAAATTCTTTTTTTTTTTTTTGGATCAAGGACTTCAATATCTGTTGCACTCATATTTTTCAAATTTTTATTGATAATCTACTATTTTTCCACATGTGCAGAACAAAGACCTTCATTTTCGATGAAAAACCTATGTTTAATAAAACTAAAAAAACAAATACATAATAAAACCAAAACATATTAAAATTATATTTGTTGGATAGCTCGTTCTGAGGACTACTTGATTCTAGTTGGGTTTGTGAATATTCCTCCATTTTCACCTCAACTCAAGCTTCGAAACGTAAAAATTTAGGCTTTTTTTGTGAACAAGGTCAAAAATTAGGGAAAAGAGGGGTTCGCTAGAACCAGGGGGGTTCTTGCGAACCCCGAGGGGTTTGAGCAAACCAGGGTTCATTCGAACCCCCTTCCCAAAAGGGGGTTTCATTTGGTTTTTTTCCATTCATGCATTAAATGGGTTCACTCGAACCCTGGTTCAAGCGAACCATTTTTTGGTTCGTCCGAACCAATGAGTTCATCCAAACCCCCATAATGAAATTTTTTGGCATGGGGTCATTTTTTACAAGTTTTCCTTCCTCATTCGAATTGTAAACCACTTTTGTGGGTTTACCCCTAAGCTACACTTAAGGGGGGTGTTAGTGTTTGTTTTTTATTTTCCTTATATGTTAGGGGTATTTTTTTTTAGATAGATATTATTTAAGCTTGCTTACGTTTATTAGGTGTGGTTAATATGAGGACACATGGAAAAATACATCAGCTATAGGTGTCACTCTCTCCCACACATGGGTAGTTGAGTTACACATCCTCTTTTGGCTTGTTGTGCCACCTCTCATAACCACTATTCAATTTTTACCGAGGTAGGTTATGGGGTAGTTAGGTTTCTCACCCTCTTTTGGCTTTATGTGCCACTTCCTTTTTGTCTTCACCTAAGGAGGTTATACCACATGTTTTATCATTTACCAAGTAGGTAAACATCCCACCTTTTATGGGTAGTAGGATTTAATGCACCTCTTGGATGTATTTTCCCTTAGTTTTCTATATATTTTGAACTCCCGTCTCACCTTCACTAGTTTGGCTAGTTCGATGATCGCTCGGTGAGAATATTGAGAGTATTCTTCAAATTCTCTTACCTTGTCTCTATTTTTCTCTCATTTTAGATTTCTCTTCATTCTACTATTTTTATCTTTGATCATCTATCGAGTGGAGTTGCATGTGATCTACAACAAGCATCAGATCTTGGCTCAGTTCTCACTTCTCACAAAATCTAACAAATGTTTCTATCTTGTGATGAAAATTAAAACGTATTAGTTATAGGTGGACGAGTCATTTTTTGTTGGATTCACTTGGGAAAAAGTATATTTCACCTTATTATATTAATCTAAGAGTCTGTTGAACTTGTCCAACAATCTATTATCTCTCTCTCTTAAGATATTTGTGCAGTGTTCTCACTCAATAGTGCTACATGTACTGTAAAATTTTTAACATGTGTTGGAGTGATCTTCTAAGCTCTTTTAATCATAACAACACCTATGATTTCCTTAATAATAGATCTTATGACTTCTGGCTTTCCCATATTTAGTTCCATCAACCCAATTGCTAGAGTATGTAACTTGGAATTGTATTTGGAGCCAAAAACTTTGCTATCAAAATGTTCCTTAGAAATGGAAGCCCCTAGATCATTCCTTATGAAATCTAAGGAGATTGCTAAAGTGAGGTCCCATCCATGTAACAATAGAATACCACTATCTCTTACCAACTTCCTACCTTCTACAGGAGTAATTGCTACAATTTCTTGTATTATCTTCTTCTCTTCCCTTTTCTCAACCTTGTCTTGCAATGAGGGGTCAACTTTCACCTTAGCATTTTCAATCCTTTATTTGATATCTTGGCTCTTGATCTGAATGATAAATTCTTTGAATTCCTTGGTTTGGATAAAAGAATCATCATTCATGGATTCTCTACATGCCTTTACTCTCACATCATCATTAGCTTCCTCATCATACTCCCATTTCACAATTCTATCATCTGGAATAAATGATCAAAAGCATCATTCATTATAGGGGAGGGGAATCTTTTTTCCACCTCTTTCTCAGTAAGAATATGTCCTAATAATTTTCCTTGCATTTCATCTCCCCTAATTTGTTCGATTTCAAAATATTCAATTAGGAGTTTAATCATTGGCTCTTCACCTAGGACCTCCAAAATCCTACCTTTGAGTGCAATGAGCCAATGATTCAGATGGATGACTCCTTATTCTTACATCATGCTATTCCTTGGTAATATTATCCTTTTCTTTAGCCTCTTTAACCTTCTCAAAGAAAGTTCCATTCTTATATGCATCTAACAATGCTAGAGATTTCTCATAAGGATCTTTAGTTTCATCATAAGGGCTAGTATAGAAAGGCTTATTTTTCAATATTTTTTCTTTTGTTCCACATATCATTTTCCATTCCTTCTTTCCCTTTGCAACAACAACATATAAGGTTAAAGTTTTGATGACATCCTTAGTGTAGAGAAAGTGATGGTAAAAACTAGATCTTCCTCTAGCCTTCTTCTCCTTACCAACAAATCCTTCCAGATCACAATTTCTTAAAACATCCAATTTCATTATGAGATTACTCAACATTGTGCCAAATTTATCATAACCCTCCTTTGATGTAACAAAAAAATAAGAAAAGAAAAATTGTGTAGCTATGAGAGAACCATTCCTAGAATCCCTAAAGTGCTTTTTTTCCATGGCATTTAATTGCCACATTATCTCCATGAGTGCTAATCAATCAAAAACATAAATTGGAAAACAATGGGGTTGGACCTTAGCTCCATATTTATTTTGATTGCAGTATAATGGGAATGCAAATTCCAATCACACCAATTTTGGATAGAGACCATATTAGATACCCAAGTGGAGTGTTTAATTAGGTATACAATCCTTCAATCAATTAACCTTGTGAGCTCTTATGCCATTAAGGCCTCTACTTTTGATTTAACCAACCTTTGCTTCTGTCGGATTGGTTTGGACCCATTGACCAAGTCCATGGTGTATTAGATTATGCTTAAATTAAAGCCTTTTAGATCATCATAGGTCCAAGCTATGGTACCATGATATTTGTCACATAGAGACCTCAACCTTTCCTAATCACCTTATGGAACATTCCCCCTAACTTTGAGATTTTTATTATTTCTGACATCAAGGATCTCATAATATTCCTTGTCCGTAGTGAACCTTCATTTAATATTGGACTTGCATCTTTAGAGTCTAAGAGGTTCTCTAGAGTAATTAGGCCTCATGGGAGCTTATTGCTTTTGAGCTAGATTATTTTCTCCTCATCTTGTTCCTCAGATTTTAGCTACGCTTGTTCGGTGAATTCTCTTGACTATCATAGGAATGAAACAATTTGGGCATCATCCTCAAAAACCTACTAGTTTTAATCATTGTCAAGGATAGACAGTCAGACAATGACTCACAAAATATGTTGGCTTATGGATGGATTAGAGGCTGGCTCAAACTATGAACTGATTGAGGCCAATCTATTTGTAGTAGTGTTCTGGGATCTTAGAATTACCTGCATGTTGAAGGATTTAAAACCATTCATTGAATCCCATGCCATATACTGGTAGGATTTCATCTTTATGTTCTTTGCAACTGCCTATCCTCAAACTCGCTTCACCACTAGCTCAAAGTCTTCGAACACTTATATCCCTTCAATGCTAATTTTTTATGCTAGCGTTGGGCCATGAACCAAACCTTCATACTTTGCATTGTTGTTTGTGCATGGAAATTGGAAATGGAAAGCTCTAAGAGTTTTTGACCCGACAGGAGATATACAACAGATCCTAGCTGTAGAGCCAATCTTACATTTTGCACCATCAAAGTGCAAAGTCCATAAGCTATCTTTCCCTGGCTCAACTAGAGTCTTTTGTTCCTTGACTAGCTTATTCTAGAAGATTGAACAAGGACTAGCTTATGTTCATGTTTACATGCATTTTGTTTATGTGTACTAAAAATTTTAGGTCATCAAATCAAATCAAGCCAAATTGTGACCAAACCTTTAAGGGTATGAGCATGACTTAAATCCATCAAGGATATCAGATCTAAGTGGTGATCTGTAACAATTTTTTGATTCATTACTCCATTGTTATTTAGCCTCTATCCCTCAAAATAATAAGCTCTCTTTATCATCAATTTTGCTATTGTGAAGTTAGAAATATCAACATGGGGTTTGACCAAGGGAAGCCCCTATATGATACAACCCTTCCCATCTCTTTAAATGTGCAGGTTATAGATTTGAAGAAGATTGGAAAAGAATTGAAGACTATTTTCTCATTGATGCATTCAAGCCCTACAACTTGGTAAGATATGGAAACTCAATTATCTTTGTAACCAATGAAGATTTGACAATAAGATCCGAAAGGAAGAATCCATAAACTAGGGACCTAAGGACTATGAAGTTATATTTCAATTTCAGATCTCTAGTCTAGGGTGCCTTGTGTAGCAAAATCTACCTCAAATTCATAGGTCACATATCTCTATGTCTCCTTTTTGCTTTTTTGGAGCTCAAATTTGTTTGTCAATTTCTAGTTTGTCTGTATTCATCTCAAAGCATTGTATTTTCATGAATAGCTAGTTGTATCATTTCATTTTCATCAAAAAAATATTTCAACTGCCAAATAATTCAAATCTAGGGCTGATTCACTCACCTTTTAGGTTGCAATTCAATCCCATACCCTATCCCAATCTTAATTCTAATGTTTTATATATGTGAAAATTAGCTAATTCTAGTAATATCTAGTATCACTCTTGCTACATAACACTTACCTCTAAGATTTCTTGTACCAATATTTGAGTTATAACATGTAAAATGCAATCATATTGTCTATTTGGAAGGATATAATTGCAACATGTTTATATTTTGTATATAAAATATAGTGCATTAGCAAAGATATTCATATTGCTAAATGTAATCTTTCATTAACCAAGATTATATCACATATAATATTCTACACAATAGAACCCTATATCTTGATGTTGTTACATGTTTGTTAATTTGAATATTTATGGCACCAAGATTTTATTCATACAATTTAAATAGTAATTCTTATGCCTACTTGGAAACATATCATGCAATATGTTTATATTTTGTATATAAATATAAAACATTAGCTAATATATTTCCTCGAATCCTTACAAATTTTATATTTGATTTCATGATTATTTATGTAAGCTTTCATACATTTATTTTATGAATTAGACCATGATTTCCTAAATAAACTTTTCACTACTATGCATTTTGATAACAATTATTAGCTACCTAATATGTACTCAAAGAATAATGAACATATAAATTATTATCATTCATTTTTAATGAATATATCTCAAACCAAAACATCAATTTAATTATTTTGTGCTTCAATCAAATTTGTTCAAGGACTTAATTTTTATATTACGATCAATGTACACATGAGTAGTTTCCCTTCTATAAGAGGCATATGCATTCACTTAAAAAATGTTGAGGTGAATTTTCTTAATTATTTAACACACTTAAAAATAAATCATCATCATATTCTACATCTTCTTATCTTTTTAGTTTAAAAAATTAAAATATGCTTTCCAAAAGAAATGATTCAAAAAATAAAAAAGTTCATATGTATCATATGATTGGTATTTCCAATGAATCATCCTTCAAGATTTTTATTTATAAAAAATATATTAAGATACAAGAGCTTTTGGATGTCTTTCTTTAAAGTTTTTAAATTTCTAATATGACTAGTCTTCCACATATTCCCCTATTACATCCAGCTAAATAGATATCAAATAATTTTAATGAGAAGCACTTTTAAAATTCCATAGAACTAATGTAGATTTCATACACAAGTTTACATGGATTTGAAACACGATCTAAAATATTTACTAGGAAACACAATTCATATAGAAGTTCTTGTTGATTGCTCCCACTAACAAAATAAAAATAAATATATATATATTTCCATCGTTGCTTCAACCGAATTAAGAAAAATAAGCTAGCAGTTTACTAAAAGAACTAGTAGTTCATGTAAAGACACCCATTACATTTATTTAAAATATAAATTAAATGGTTCACTTATAAAAAGTCAACTTGCACAACCACCATGAAAGAAATTAAAAATTCGGATCAATAGGGAGATTCTGGTATTTCCACCTATTTGCATTATTATCTTTAAAATAATATTATTTTATCATGAAGAGACACAATGCGATTGAAAATAAGGGCAGTTCTATTCAAATTAATTATGTTACCTTTATCCGGAGGAATCTTATTATATTTCATGTTAGATTGAGCATTTAAATGTACTTTTATATTAGTCTTTTCATCTATATGTATTTATACACCTAATAAGGGTTATATATCTTATGACATGTTTGTTATGACTTTTTAATCTTTATTTTATATTGGTCGTGTGTTTTTTATTTTTTGTCTACATAAAAATCACGTTATATATTGATTTTATGTAAGTTTTCTTATGTTTCTATTATTCATTTTTATACCATTTGTCACATAATATATGTTAAGAGTTATGTTTCTATGTTGCATGATCTTATGATGTTTTTCTTATCATTATCTTCAATAATATTGTTTACATGTTATGATTACCTTGAACATGATATTTACTCTACTTATTTTAACATATCATGCTGATAAAGCTATCATACCATACATATATCTTATATTATTTTAATCATGTGATAATGATTATATATCCTTATTCTATGTCAATGGTTATTATCATGCATAGATCTTAAGATTACATATTATGATCCTTGTCATGCCTACATCTTCTCCATATTAATATGATCTTTTTATTTTGACCATTTTTCTCCTATAATTTTCTTATATTAAGAGAATCATTAAATGCATATGCTTTCATGATTGACATACTTACCTAATACTTATCCTTCTTATATTCCCATCCTTATTTTATGATTTGTCTATATTGTGGGTAACCTTACCCATATATCTTCATTGTTATTTTATTTTTCCATTCCACGATGACAATGGGAATAGGATCCACTACTCATGCCAAGCAAAGTTACTTACATCCACACCAATGTCCTCGTTGAAGAGAGGGTGGATCAAGTAGAACTCAAGTAATAATGTAAGAAATGTTTTGTCAACGATTTAAAAGTTTCTTAAAAAATTAAATAATAAATCATGATTTGAAATAATTGACATAGTACAAATCAATTTATGATGCATTTAAAAAAAAAACATTTCATAATCAAAATTTAAACTAACTTCATCTTAATTTAATATCCACAATTATTAAATTTATAAGAACCATTAACCATAATCTAATTAATCTAGGTTAATTATTTGCTAATTGTTTGCATCTATTTAATTATAGGGTCAGGTGTTATGAGGTGTCGAGTTATGAAAGGCCATCGTAAATAATGGCGGCTATCAATATCGGCGAGGGGAAGATTGTGTCGTCCTTGGGAACGATAAGATTGTCTTCCTTTGATGTTATTGGTTGGAAATGGGACGCAACTGTAACTAATTCCTAATTAATAAATGCGAAATTAATGATGTCGAAGCAGCAATGTAGCTGGTACCGCATCACTGATTAGTATATATACTAGGGGAGGGCAAGGCGTTATGTACTTGTAAAGCGTTTGCAGCAACAATGACGATGTACCTGATGAGTGCTTCCGCCTTCTTTCTCCTTTGCATTTTCTTCACTGTTGTCTCAGGTCTCAATTTTATACTTCCATTTGCAGTTTAAACTTAGCCAGGAAAACATTTTGACATTTATGTAGTAGGAAGAAATAAGGTTGTTAGTATGGTATTCGGTGGCCTGACCACATAATGCGTTTGCAATATATGCAGGGCTGTCAACAATGGAAGATTCATACTGCGTGGGATCATCCAATCTGACGAATGACAGTGTGGGTAAGTAGAATCGTCAGAATAGCTTATTAGGAATTGCTTTGTAAGGAGGTTGATGGGTTTGATTAAATTTGCAGGTTTTTCGAAGAAAATAGGGCAAGCTTGCGCAAAAGAAGTCATAGTAGTGAATCAGGGCGCCAGCTCTCCCATGCCAAACGGACTTCCCACATGGTCTGTAAACATTCTGAATGCGTGCGTAACAGGCTGCTCAATAGTAGAGATCCACCTCTCCTGCGGATGGTTCAGCTCTGCAGTACAGATTGATCCCAAATTATTCAGGCGTTTGAAGTACAACGACTGCCTCGTCAACAATGGGGATCCAATAAAGGCCGGAGGCTCAGTGTCCTTCGTGTATTCACAAACTTATAAATATCCCATGGCAGTCTCTTCTGTTAAATGTGTCCCATGACTAGCAAACACTTACAATGTTATTCTACGCCAGAGGTCTTGAGTGATTGTTTACGGGCTCGAGAGTATTAAATAAAGCACCCAGAGTAGGAGGATGGTTTATTGCATGTACTTTCTGCATTACAGATTTATAATTATTGGTTGCATCTTATTTTATCGCAATGTTTTTTTCAGTTTGGTTTCTCTTTGGAACAGCTATACATCATGGAATTTATTATGTTTACATTGAATAACATATAAATTCCAGCGAATCCATTTGAACCAATAATGCATATAAAGGGCTCTCGAATTTTCGGTGTTTAAGTGGAATATCATATTAACAAACAGAGAATATTAAATATTAATGCATCTCGCATGAACATAGGTTTCCGTGACTATATTGAACATTATACTATAAAATTCAGATTTAAATATTTGATTGCATATCTATTTATATTTATTGAGAAAATTAGGGTTTTGTGAATTGAGGGTTACATTTTTAGTATAGATTTTCAATTATGTTGTGAGAATTTTTTAAAAAATTAACTTTTAGTTCAATTTATAATGCTAAAAAACATGTCTAATTTCTTATATGTTTATTGAATTTATTTGTGAAGAAAAGTAGACTTGTAAGCTTTAATTGTCATGTACATGATGAATGAGGGTAACACTTCTAATAATTCAACATGCAAAGATTGAATAAGATCAAGGATGATAAATAGCTAGATAAAAAATAACGATGTTAAATGGATATGCATTTGTTAAATATGTCTCCTTGTAAGTCTTTGGTTTGACACCTTAATAACTGTGGATAGTTGAAACCTTCTATTTCACATTTAATTGTTGTTTATTGTGACAACTTATGTTCATGTGCCTAAAGAAAAGTGATTTAAGTTAGATGGAAAAGTTTAAAGGTGCAATTATCTACTAACCAATATAATTATCTAATTTGAGATGTAATTTTTAAGGAATTTAGAGCTACTTTTTACACTAAACAACCAAAAGATAAAGGATAGGAAAGGAAAGTACACATTAAGACCAAGAAAGTAGTTGCATATCAAGAAGAACAAAGAGATGTATTTAGGGATGAGGATGAAGAAGAAGAGGATTCAAATTAATATTATAAGTAAATTGTAGAGGTTAGGAAAGATAATCATGAAGAAGTTGAGAAAATTCAAGAACAAGAGGAGCCCCATACTCTTATTCTTAAAAGATCCACAAGACAACAAAATCACAAAATCATGTTGATAGGTTTATCCCACTATATTTATATTATATATTTTATTTATTAATTACTAAAGAGGATCAACGATCCTATAGGAAAGATATTGATAGTGAGCCTTGGATACAAGAAATGCAAGAGGATATGATGGATTTATATTGCATATTTTCTCAAAAGCAGGAATGTCATTGGTTATATAATAATTTTTTTGGATATTTTTGGAGTAGAAGGCTAATTAGAAAGGTGCAAGGTTGGATTGGTAGCCAAGGGCTACTCCTATCTAGAGAGTGACTTGATTTTGGTGAAATATTATCTCTTGTTGCTATATCTTCAATTATATTTATTTTATCCATAGCTTCCACTAAAGATTTTTAAAATGAGAAAATGGATGTTAAAACTATATTTTTGCATGAGGAATTAGAAGAGGAAATTTATATATAGCTTTAAGGTTTTGAGGTAAATGGAAGGAAAATTTGGTTTATAGATTAAATTAGTATGATTATGGTTTAAATCAATCACCTTTAATGTGGTATCAAAATTTTGATTGAATCATTTTGGATTTGAGATTTAAAAGAAGCAATGAATATCGCTTTCTTTATATTAGATGTAATGATAATTATATATGAATTTATACTTTATATGTGGATGATATGTTGTTTTAAAATTAACACCAAAGGTATGATTAATGAACTAAAATATCAACTTTTAGGTGTATTTGAAATGAAATATCTAGAGATAGTAGGTTACATGCTGGGAATTGAAATAAAAAGAGATAAGGTAATATAGTAAGTATGTTAATACCATTTTAAATAGATTTAGTATACAATATTCTAAACTAGTTACGATTCCTTTACTATTTGGCACTAAAATTTTATTAGATATATATCCCAAGAGTGAAAATATTTTTATGGATATGTCTAGTGTGCCCAATGCTTTTGTTATATGGAGTTTAATATATGCAACAATTTTCACTAGGCTAGATATTTCCCAACCAATGTGAGGTTTGAGTAGGTTTATGTATAACCATGGTAGAGAACATAAGAATTATGTTAAAAGAGTGTTTAGAAATTTTCTTGGTACTTTTAATTATTTTTTTATTTTATTCCACTACTAATAATTTTAATAAGACATTTAAAATACAAGGTTTTATTGATTCCAATTAAGTAGGTGATTTAGATAGTAAAAGGTCCACTAGTGGGTATATGTGCTTCTTTTGGAGAAGTAGTGAGTTGGATGAGTGAGATTCATCCCATGGTTACTTTATCCACTAATAAAATAGAGTATATGGCTCCTACCCATGTCTCTAAGGATATTGTTTGGTTAATATATGTTGGTTTTGATAGTAGAACTACTAAGATTGGTTGTCGTAGTTAGAACACAATTTATATTATGAAGAATCTTATGCATCACACATGGAATAAGAACGTGGATTCATAATACCATTTTATTCATGAAATGATTACTAATGGGTATATTGAGCTAAATAATATTAATACTAAAACTATGAGCACAAAAATATTTACATGGTGTAGGGAGATCATGGACCTTGTTCCTAATAATTAGTTGAATTATTTATTCCTAAGGATATTTTTAAAATGTTTAATTTCATTTTGGAGAATATTATAATTAATTTTCCATCAATAGGTTGTAAATTCTATTTATTAATTACTCATAATATTGCTTGTAAATCAAGTATAAGGAATGAGGTATTCACCATTATTAGTAATTATTTTTTACCATCAAGGTTTTAATGTTATGATAATTAATTTTTATTGGAGGTCATTAACTTTATTTTCACCAATTATGAGTTAATTTTTATCATAAGATAATCTTGGAGATTGAGGTGGTTTACCCATGAGGTTGCTATGAGGTTGTTTTGTCAACATGTGTTGCTATAACTAAAGTTAAAAAACCTTTTGGTTTAGAACAATAAGATCCTAGTAAGTAACAAAAACCAAGTACATGTTGATGTGATTTCTAGTCATAGTCACCTTAGATAAAATTCATAATAAAATTTACCTCTCTTGAAGGAAAATAAAATTCAAGAATACAATTCAATCATCCCAGGGCTTCAAATGTCAATTATTGATGTGCAAGGTAACTCAATAGTTAAATGCGGTTATTATTTCAAGAAAGAGACTTACATACTAGATACTATAAAATAAGGTTATATTTAATAAAATAACAACTTAATTCACATATTCTACCCTAAATAAATGCTCTTTGACCTATAATTTGATTAAATTTATATATTATATAACAATCTATGTCATATGATATTTTAATGCTTTGTAACTTTGAACTTTAAATTTCAAATTTTAAAAGAAAAATGAAAGGGAAAGGGAGAGAAAATGAAAGGTTGGAAATTCTAAATTATTCAAAATTCATGCACAAATATACTCTAGAATTATAAAATAGATAATTAAAAGTTTACATTTCACCAAACCCTATCAAAATTACACATAAATAGTGCATTTAATCCAAATGAAAACTTATCAATTTAAAAAAAAGAGATCAAAATACACACAAACATTGGCCCAATATCTTGGTATTTCAAAGGATTGAAAAGAAAATATAAATAACTTGAGATAATTTAAAATGTTAATTATTCAACTCACATCAAATAACAATCTTGCAAGTGTAGACAAAAAAATAAATTAAGCTAGTTCAAAAGATACCATGAAGTAGGAAAAATCTTCAATATTCTCCCCACATTTATCGGCAATTTCCAATGTTCTATTATAATCCATCTTATGGCCTTTTATCTAGTAACATGTAGAAAATAATTACTAATCAATGGTCCAACTTTAAATTCTTAATCAATTGACCAGTTTTAAAGTGACAACATATTCCTCTTTTGAACATAATATTTCATCTTATAGTAATTCTTTGCATATTCCAAAAATATTCTATTCTTTGATGGATAGTGTTCTAATAATTGGTATTTTTAATAGTTATAAGTTAACTCACCTATAAAGAAAATAAATTTAATTAATTTAATATTGTAGATCCTATGGAAAAAATGGATAGTAACTTAAATTGATAACATATGAAAAAATGACACTCTTTCCTTACTTCACCCCTTGAAACCTTAATAAGATAAATTACATTTCCTCAAAGTTTCTCATAAATATTATTTTAAATTATTAAAAGGAAGATATATTATTAAATAAACTTATTCATTTTTTCCTTAGCCTTTTTCACATATTAATTTTTAAAAAGATTTTTTAAAAATATTTAATCATTCACATTTAATTTTTTAAGAGGGGAAGCATATTTTTAATTCTTTAAAACTTAGAAGTTTATACTCTTTATGTTTGATGTACTCTCCCTTTTAATATTTCATATGGTAATATTTAGGTGAAAAGGGAATTTATTCGATTCTCTTTAGAAGCTTATACGATGTTGTGTGATGCCCTTTACTTCATTTTATTTACTAAAAGGAATATTTTCCACAAAAATCTCACTCACTTTATCTTCTTCCAATGGTAGTAAATGTACTTTCACTCTTTTGTTTTTTTTATGGGAAACCAATAGAAATTGGGATGATGTGATTTTAATATATAAAAACTTTTCAATGCCTTTTATTGTTACTTTTTAAATCCTTGTGGTATTTCAACATGGTAATCGTTCTTGAGGATTTTTATCTACTACTAAACTTTTATGAGAATTTAAATTGCTACAAGAATTACAGGAAATGCGATTCCAAGTAATTTTTATGATATTTTATTGTCAAAGAGAATTTTTGCAAGAATATATGTGGCAACTAGATTTTTGGGAATTTTCACTATCTTTTGTGGGAGTTTAATGTTGGCATAACATGTTATTGTTACTACATTGTTAATGCGTTTAATTATCTTTAGTTAAACAAAAAATATGCCTATATAAATCACTTGTTTCTTATTGAATAAGATAATTATATTTTATGCATTTCATATTGTATCAAAGCCTTGATTATGTTGGGTGTATGATTGACACGGCATGAGGATAAATCATTGTAGGAATTGTAGCATGGTATTGAATCTACAATGGATTTTTCATGAAGGAGTGAGGTAGCGACTCCTAATGGTGGATGTAAGAGCATTGCCAATTGCTCTTAGCACAAATCCCATGATGAATATGGTGAATGAAGATAGTGTTGGATATGGTTTTTCAAGGTTAGCATGACTATCTATGATATGTTTCAAAGCTATTTCATGCTACATTGAAAGAAATGCATCTATTTTGTGCTAGAGACAACGAATAGGTGTTTGAGTGTTGTGTGAAGGAGTGTGGATATTCCATGTATTAGAGATTGAGAAATCCACATTTAAGTGTGTGAAGGGGCGTGGATCTTCCATGTATCATGGAATATTATTACTTTGGATTGATGTAAAGGAATAGTGAAGATCATGAAAGAAGACTACATTTTATTTATTTAAGATATACTATTCTACAAGTTGTGAATTGAATGCATATTTAATATTCTCATTCAGAGATTTAAGTTTCTTGTAGTGCAGTATATAGATGAGAATGTTGAATTCCATAATTTTTCATCCATTGCTAGATTCAATCGAATGCCTATGATAAGAGTAAGATAACTTAGGTAATATAAAGTTTTCACTACCTATAATAATTGGTGGTAAAATTTGAGAAAATATAAGCGAAGGAGTTCATTCCATTATTTTTGTGTGGGGTTTGTTAATTTTGGAGGTATAAGTTTGGTTAGTGTATGGGTCCATCATTGGTTGAAATCAACATTAGCTTTGTCTATTTTTTTTTGTAGTGTAATGCATATGACCAAGTATGGTTATAAAAAGGTTTTTTAATGACTCAAGCAATATAAATATTCATATGACCATTTGAAGTGATAGTTGAGGGATAATAAATTTTTGTAACATATGAAGATTCATAAATAGCTACATAGTCATTTGCATGCTTCCCCTATTAGTGGTAACGTGGAGGTAATCTATCTTCTTACTATAGATGCTTGAGGGAGTGAATTTATAATAATATTTGAACTAAGTTTGTAGTAGCTAGATCCAAAGGGGGCACTATAAAGTGTATTCACTATAGCTATAACTTATCTAATAGAAGGTTTAGTTCCATTAATTATGCCTTATGTGTTTATATGCACTACTAGTAATACACTAATGGTATCTATAATAATTATATTCATAGCTTTTCTGCTCCTTTGCTACATCAAGGGTACACCCAAAATAAGCCCATGAGAAGTACCATTTAAACTGCAATGATTGGGACTATCTTTGCAAGAGCTAAAGATCCCTTCAAAGACTCATCTAAGACATCAAATGGATAAAGTGTAATAGGATCACATTGGAGGCTAGTGGCACTAAAATATTGATGAATGCCTATCATCTCAAGTTAGCCTCTCACTTTGAGATGGTTCTTTGCATGAGAAGTATTTTTTCTTTATTTTTTCTTTCCTTGTTAATACTGATGGATTTCAAGAACACATATATTGTGAAGGTTGATTTTTAGAGACAGGTAAGGGATTTGGTGTTGAAATCAATATGGATTGTTTCCAATAAGTTTACGAGTTTACAATTAAGAATTATTTTTGAACATATGTTGTCATTGATGTCAAAGGTGCTCACTGATGTCAAAGGAATTTAGTTAAAATATCTATGAGAATTAAATGAAATGTACTGTTATATAATTTTGAGTTGTAGAAGTATATATTTGTAACTATATTAATAAAGTAGTTGAGGATTATAAGTAGTGTCATACAACATCTATTCATCTTGATAAAAGTAATTGGGAAGTTTGATCTAGAATGTTTTAGGTTGTTACTCAAGACCTAGAGATATTTCTCTGGTAATTCATTTATTTTTAATATTTCTTCTTGAAGGTGTGTTTTGGCTTTGTAGTTTCAATGGAGAGTATGTCTACACATGGCCTATCATATTCCAATTTTTTTGGAAGTTATGTTCAACATGCAATTTTTTTGAAGTATCAAAAGGTTCAATGTGCATGTTTGTTAACTAGTGATGGTTTTGGAACTACGCAACAATAGTTGGTAACATGCAAAATTTGAAGATAATATGGGATCAAAAAATAGTTTCAGTTTAGGGTTCATGTGGAAGCACATGACATCATGTTTCTTTGGTAGTAATAAATTTTATTTAGGACCTACCTATTACACATTTCATATAATTTGAATTTAGTTCCACCTTCTGTCATCTTTTTTAATTACGAATCCTTGGTTGACATGAATGAAGGATTAATGTAATGCATTGTATATGATTGAAATCTCACTTCACATGATAGGTATAAATTTTATGAGAAGGTTGTAAGTGAAAATACATCAGTATGCAAGTGTGAGAAGCACTCATGCAAGCAAGTGTTATTCAATGTGATTTTCATCTCAATCATCTTGTGTCATCATAAGAAGTTCATAAGCAGTTCAAGAGAGTGCCTAAAGAATGTTTAGATCTAGAGTAAGTTTTGTAATTAGCATTAAGATTATGTAAGCTTCATCTTTGTAATATAGTAGAATTGGTGTTCTACTTATTGAGTTGGTGATCAGATCTTTGTATTGGAGATTTGTGTCTCTAGTAAGTTTGTGCCTACAAGTTCAATTAGGGATTGGTGTCTCTAGTAGGTTGGTCCCTACTTCATATTGTAATTCACTTATTATATTCCTACTTTGTGAGGTTTGATTTGGATAGTAGATCCAAGAAGTTATACTCAATGTGGTTCTTCCCATATTGAGTTTCCACGTATATTTAGTGCTATCATGTGTAGATGTGTGTGCTTATGTGGTTGCATGACTATTAGTATCTTTTTATTCATTTTTTATGATTGACGTATGTGTTGAATTAAAGAGTTTTAAATTGATTTGATCTACTGATTCACCCCCCTTCTTAGTATATTGTGTTCCCTTCAATCAATGTCAAAATTGAGTTCATTTGAAGAAGCTTAATTATCTTGAGGTAGATTCAAGATGACACACTCAGTGGCTCAAGAATGATTTTCTGCAAAAGGGATCCAAGACTTGATGGATCAAATTATGCATTTTGGGATGTAAAAATGGAAGCATATTTGATGGTCCTAGGATGTGAGGTTTAGTAATCATTTGTGGATGGATACAATATTCTTGGTAGTGCACCAAGAGATCAGGCAAGGAATGCTATCTTATATGGTTAATCTAACTTTGAATTTGTGAAGGTTATGAACTCTAGAACAATGAAGGAAGTATGGGATATATTGCACGATATCTATGAAGGTGATGGCAAGGTTAAATAAGCAAAGATTCAAACCCATCGATGTCAATTTGAAAGTCTGAGAATGAAGGAAGAAAAAAAAATCACCACTTTCTTACTCTACGTAGATAATGTCAATTTCATTAGAGGTCTTGGTGAAGAATTGGAAAACTATATGATTATGAAAATGGTACTGAGATCCCTTCCTAAAAGATTTGATGCAAAGGTTTCTACTTTTGAAAAAGCTAAAAATTTGAATACTCTATGGATGAGCTGCATGGTATCTTGATTGCCTATGAAATGTGGATTGATAGTGAAAATTATACAAAGAAAGAAGTGGATTTTAAAGAATCTAAGAAGCAAGTTGAATCAAATTGTGATATTGAATCAAATCTAGAGGAAGAAAACTTTCTCAAACACTTATAAAGAGGTTCTAGTAAGTATAAAGGTAATCTATCTTTCAAATATTTTAATTGTGGTGAAGTAGGAAATTTTAAGGCTAAGTGTCCTTATAATACTTTGAAAATGTTGGGAAAAAGTATGGAAATAAATCATTTTAGAAAGGGAATAAGGTTTAAAAGGAAACAAAGGAGTTTCTTCATTAATGAGTAAGTCTACTCTACTAATGAAGAGGATCAAGACATCTTTGGAGATGAAGGAGAAAAGGTTGAATTCATGGCTATGGAAACTACTTAATAAGATACAAAAGTGAATTCTAGAAATTATGATTATGAGGTAGATCTTATGAAAGAGTTCTTCTATGTTTCCAAAGAAGTAAAGAGACTAAAGAAAAAACTTACTGAGGAAGTAAAGGCTAAAGAAAATTTAAATTTGAATCCTGAGAAAGCAAAAAAGATGATCATTGATTTGAAGACTCAAGTGGAAGAAGAAAAATTATTGAAGAAGTTATGACTATAAGATTACTATCAAGACACAAGGACTATGAAAATCTTGAAGCAGAAGTTGTGTCAATAAGGAAAAGAGCTTGAGAAGGTAAATCATTAGTGATAATTGATGTTTGAAAAGAGTATTGAGACTCTGGATTAGATATTGGGAAGTCAGAGATCATTGCATATTAAAACTAGACTTGGTTTGGATGATATTCAAAAGAACAAGATAATCAAGTAGCCTATGAAGTTTTCTAATAAGAATTTGGAAGATATTAGTTTCAAAAGTTCAAATTTTGATAAATTTTCTACAACTAATGAAAGTAAGGCATAGAATGATGGTTTCATCCAAGTGCAAAAGAATGACAGAAGATACGAAAGACAAATATATAATACTGGCTTCAATCATTCCTTTTCTGGTTACTATTTTAAGTGCAATAATTGTGTTCATAAGGTTATGAATTGTAGAACGGATCTCATAAACAAATAATTTTTTTATTAATATTGCATTTGCACCTTAGTACAATTTCAATATTGTTTACCACAAATGCAAAAAAATGGGACACATTTATAATAACTACAAAAGTAATTTTGTGAGTCCACTACCAAAAAAATAGAAATAGATCAAGATGATAGAATAATAATCAGATAAAGTTTGGAAGAAGAAACCAGAGGAGAAGAAATAAAAAAGATCCATGGTAGCTTAGAATCCATTACATTCTCAAAACTAGAAAAGTTTGTTGATCATTGACAATAGTTGTTCAAGTTGCATGATTGAAGATAAAAGCATGTTCATTCATTTCAAGAAGTTCGATGGAGGATCTGTAACTCTTAGAAATAATTCTATTGCTAAGATTACTAGAAAGGGAGCTTTAGGTCTTCATAGTGATAAGACCAAAACTCATGGTGTATGTATGTTGATGGATTGAAACATAATATTTTAAGTGTTAGTCAGATGTGCGAAAAAGGTTACATGCTTTCATTTAGTGCTAAAGGATGTGAAATAAGAAAGGTTGGTACTAGAGAGTTGATTGCAAAATGAATAAGGGATGAGAGTGATGTATACTATCTCAGTGACCTAAATGGAAAAAACTACTTTGTGATACATAGAGAAGAAAGTTGGCTTTGACACAAAAGGCTAGGACACATTAATTTTGATGAAATTGTGAAGATTAGTTTAAAGGGACTAGTCAGAGACATGCCAAAGATCAAGAAGCCTTAGTATACTAGCTACAAACCATGTCATGAAGGAAAAAAAACAAAGAACAGGTATCCTACTAAGGAATACTCTACAACAAGGCTATTGGATTTGATTTATATGGATATTTACAAACCAATGAGGATAAATAATGTATAAGTTGACAAATATTTCATGATGCATATTGATGATTACTCTATAATGACTTTGATTACTTTTCTGAAAGCTAAATCAAAAGATTTTGACAAATTTAAAACATTCAAGGCTATTGGAAATGAAATCTGAAGAACAATCTAGGTTTTGAGATTAGAAAAAGGTGGAGAGTTCACTTAAGATCAATACGGTGAATACTATGAGGAGCATGGGATCCAGAGGCAATTTTTCACTCATAGGAATCCATAGTAGAATGGAGTTGTAGAAAGGAAGAACCAAACTGTATAAGAGATGGCTAAAACTATGTTGAGTCAAGCAAGTTTACTATATATCTACTAGAGAGAAGTAATTCAAATTGTATTGTATATTTTAAATAGGGCTCAAATAAAACCAAGGATTTGTATAACACCATATAAATGATGGAGAGGAAGATTGGCCTCAGTTAGACATCCCAAAATGTTTTGAAGAAAAAGCTACATTAAAAAGGAGGAAGAAAATTTAGGTACATTTGATTCTAGATCTAATGAAGGTATTTTTCTTGGTTACTCTATGGCAAGTAAGGCATATAAATCTTATAACAAAAGATTGAAAAAGATGTTGAAATTATAAATGGAAGTATTGATGAGACAATACAGTCCAATGATCTTCTGGAAGTAGAAGATAATGAAGTATCAATCTACAATAGTGGTGAATATTTAGAAGTTAATTCTGAGAATACAATTACAAATACTCCAACAAGATATGTCTAGAAAGAACAACTCAAAAGACTAGATTACTAGATTATTGGAGATAAGAACAATGGAGTTCAGACCAGGAGAAAGATTGAGAAATCAAATGAATAGGTACTTTTTGTATTACTATCAAATATTGAACCAAGCTCCTACAAAAAGGATGGATAGAAGCTATGGAGGAAGAATTGAATCAAATAGAGAAAAATGAAACTTGGGAACTAGTTCCAAGACCTAAAGGAAAGAATGTTATTGACACCAAATGGGTATTCAAAAAAAAGTTGAATGAAGGACGAGAAGTGATCTGAAACAAGACTAGGTTCATATGTAAAGGTTATGATCAAGTTGAAGGAATTGATATTGAGGGGACATTTTCTTCAGTAGCAAGAATAGAAGCAATTATAATAATTTTGGCCTTATCTTGGAATTTGAGAACTTCAAAGTTTATTAGATGGATGTGAAGTCTGCATTTTTGAATGGATAACTAGAAGAAGTCTACATTGAGAAACCAAAAGGTTTTCAATATTCAGCTAATCTAAGTTTTATGTGTAGCTTGAAGAAGGAACTTTACATACTTAAACAAACACCTAGAGTATGGTAGTCTAGGTTGGATAGGTATCTGCAATAGCAAGGGTTCCAGAGAGGTAGTGTGGATAGTAATTTATACATAAAACATAAGTTGATCAAAAATTGATTGTTGTTGTCTATGTTGATGACATTATCTTTGGCAGAAGTAGTGATGATATGTGCGAGGAGTTCTAGAATGCAATGTAGAGTGAGTTTGAGCTAATGATTGGTGAATTGTCTTTCTTTCTTGGTTTATAAATTTCTCAATCAGACAAAGGCATGTTTAATTCAAAAAAAAAGAACATAGAGGAAAGGTATGTAATTTCAATATGGAAGAATGAAAACTAGTAGGTACACCTATGGCTACCAGATGTAAGTTGAGTAAAGATGATGAATCTCCTATGACAGATCAAAATATGTATAGATCCATGATTATTATTTTTTGTATGTGACTACGTCTAGACCGGATATAAGGTAGGAAGTTGAGATGGTGGCTAGATTTCAAGAAGCACCCAAGGAAACTCATGTTAAAGTAGTACAGAGGATATTCAAGTTTCTAGAGGCTACAATGAATTTTGGTTTGTGGTATCCCAAGAGTGAAATTTTCACTTTGAATGCATATACAAATGAATATTGCATCAGAAGCATAGATGAATGGAAGAGTACAAGTGGTGTAGCTTTCTTTCTTGGTGATAGTCTAGTATCCTAGTTAAGAAAGAAATAAGATTTATTTTCTTTATCTATAGAAAAATTAGAGTACATTACAACTGTTGGAAGAATGAAGAAGAAAATTTCATTATGCAACTTTTTTGTTGTCATTGATGTCACCATGATATATGAGTTGCAACTATAAGTTTAAGTTCTAGCTTGATCCGGTATTCTGAATCGGTATGTAGTTATTATCCTCCGGTATTTTGGTCAGCAATCCTCCGCTGATGATTATCATAACTTGTGGTTTGGGGAAATGATTCTTGGTTGCTAGAAACTTGTATGTTTAAAATCTCATGTGCACAGGTGCTTGTATGGCGAGTTGGCATTATTCTATTGTTGCATTTTGTTATTAGGTCTATCCCTGGCCGACCTAATCAATAACTGATGTTATAATAAATTAATTTTGTATTGTGGATGTATTTATGACCTATCTTAGGTCCATGCCGACATATTGTAGCATACTTCATGGTTGAATTTTTTTTGGAAAACTTTTGTAAAAGATTGAAGCCAACAATTAATATTTTTGGTGAATAAGGGTTGTGCACATCTGATTAGGCCAACCTAATTGATGCTTGCAGATGAGTCAGATATATATACTGGACAGTTTTGAGATTGATTGTGTGAAAGTGGATAGATAAGTATGCGAAGATGATGAAGTGTGTAAAGTTAGTTTACCGAGCATCAAAGGAACTAAATTAGCACTTATTAGGTGTAACTTTATGAGTTCATATTCTGGCTATAAGCCAAATTTTTCTACATTGTATCTTTGTACGCAGTGAGCCTCCCATTTTGACTAGTGAGTCCTGGAAGTGAGCCACCCTTTGTAATATCTTTTAAATGGTTATACTATATTGTGAGCTAATCTTCACCATGGTTTTTACCATTTTGGGTTTTCCACATAAAAATCTTGGTGTTCATGTGTTGTGTGCTTTTAAGTTATGCTAATGCTCTTGTCATTCTTACTGTTATATGCATTGGAGTATTTGGATGGTGTGTGTTTAATAAGTTTAAGATTATAATGATTCACCCCCCCTCTCAGTGTCTTGGGTATTCAACAACAACAACTACATTTTGTACTCAAGTATTTTGGATGAAGTAAAATTTGAAGGTGATGAAGATTGAATTTGATGAAACCATTTCTATTCTCTGTGATAATACTAGTACCATAAAATTTTCAAAGAATCTAGTAATGCACTCAAGGAAAAAGCATATTGCAATCAAATATCATTTCTTGAGGGAGAAGTTTATAGAAAAATAAGTAAAACTAGAGTATGTTGAAACAAAGGAGAAAATAGTCGACATCTTCACAAAACCACTTCCTAAGGAGACTTTTGAGTATCTTCAAGAGAAGTTGGGAGTTGTTGCTCCATCCTCTTGAAACAAGAGGATACTTCAGGTTCAAGTGGAATGTTAAATCCCTATTGCGAGAAGGATTGGTGGTCTTGCAACATGTTTTAGAAGTAGTGCGGTAAGGACTTAGGGGGAGTCTATCTAGGAAACATGTTTCTAGATTATGTAGAGAGTCGAAAAGTAGTTGACCTTTTCCATTGATGTTATAGGGGCAGAAATGGAACTCAAAATGCTATATCTTCTAATGGGAGATCGAAATGAACTAGATAATATTAGATTTTTCTTTGTGTGGCTATAATTTTGTTGTTTTCCATCAAGGACAAAGAGGGAGCTTGTTGAACATATGTTGTTATTGATGTCAAAGGTTCTCACCGATGCCAAAGGAATATGGTAAGTAGATTAGCGCTGCAAGAATTAAATGTAATGTATTGTCATATCATTTTGAGTTGTGAAAGTATATACTGGTAGCTATATTAATAAAATCAGTTGAGGATTATCTATGGTATCATACTACATCTATTCATGTTAATAGAAGTAATCTAGAAGTCTAATCTAGAATGTTTCACATTGTTACTTAGGATAGCGAGCTTTCTTTGGTGATTCTTTTATATTTAGTATTTCTTCCTAGAGGTGTGTTTTGGCTCTACTGTATGAATGGAGAGTATTTCTATGCATCATTATCATATTCCATTTTTTTTGGAAGTTATAATTAGCATGGAAAAATTTGTAAGTAATAGAAGTTTCACTGTGCATGTCTATTAACTAGTGTTGGTTTCAAAACTATACAAAAATGGCTATTAGAATGTTGAATTTGAAGATAAATGGGATGATAAAATAGGTCCAGGTTAAGATTCATGTAGAAGCACATGACATCATGTTTCTTTGGTGGTAAGAAATTAGATTTAGGACCTACCCATTACGCGTTTCATGTAATTTGAATTTAGGTCCACCTTATGTTGTCCTGGTTAATTACAGATCCTTTCCTGACATGAATGAAGGATTGATGTAATTTGTTTTATATAATTCATATCACAATTCACATGATATGATTGAATTTGAAGGAAACATGGTAAGTGAATATACCTAAGGATGCAAGTGTGAGAAGCAACTATGTGAGCAAGTTTTATTCAATGATAGTTGCATCTCAATCATGCTACATCATCATCAGAATTTTATAAGTAGTTCTAGAGAATGTGTGAAGCAATCTCAGATTTGGAGTAAGCTATGTAATCAAAACTAATTTTTTTCAAGCTTCATCTTTGTAATCTTGTAGAACTAGTGTTCTACTTATTAAGTTGGTGTCCATATCTTTGTATTGGGGATTGGTGTCTCTAGTAGGTTGGTTCCTACAAGTTCAATTGGGGATTGGTGTGTCTGATAGGTTGGTGCCTACTTCATATTGTAATTCACTTATTGTATTCCTTCTATGTGAGGTTAGATTTAGAGAGTAGATTCAAGAAGCTATTCTCATCGTGTTTTTTCCCATCTTGGGTTTCCATGTATATCTAGTGTTCTCATGTGAAAACATGTGTTTCCTTATGTGGTTGCATGACAGTTAGTGTCTATTTTAATTCAAGTTTCACAATTGAAATATGTTTTGAATTAAATAATTTTAAATTAATTTGATCTAAGGATTCACCCCCCCTCTAAGTAGATTGCGTTCCCTTCAATTATACCCTTCCAAGGTTCATCAAACAACTTGGATCCCTATGTTTCCAAAGCTCAATATAGTTTTTTGCAAATAATTTGGGAATCAGTGATTTGAGAGTTCAAGAAAAAGGTAGTACAAGAACTTAGGAATTTAGCTCAAAGCTACACTCTTCTAAGGGTCACGAAGTAGCTTGATAGAGTTATATATGATTCAAGATTTAGTTTTTCAAGGAATATATTCTCAAGAATGTATATTTTATTGTAATATGTTGGTTATTTTTTAAGAACCAAACTAACTTCAAAAAATACCTATGGAATTTTCCATTTCCAATACTTAGTACTACAAAGGGATTGGCCAACAAATGAGTAAAATATGTGAGACTTCTACTCCTACACTTTGGGCTCTGCTAAACCTGGGAGGGTGATCCCACAATGTATACTCAATAATTTATATGATTACTACTCAAATACATGGTCAATAACAGATAATTCTCATAAAATTACTCAACAACGTAGCACATCAAATAAGTTGGAAGCTCATTTATTGAAATCCTACACTTAGAGCATGAGAAGATGAAACTCAACAAAAAACAACTACAGTGGTATCCATTTTGAAATTTTATAAAATAAAGTGATTAGCATATGAATCAACTCAGGAACTAAGTTATGAATACTTTGCACGAACCAATGTCTTATTCCAAGCACTGAGTCAATATTAACCTATGCAACTAGAAAAAATATTATCAATAGCAACCTACAATCTCAAGAAACACTGCTTTACAACATTCCCATATTACATTCATGATCATCACTATTTACAAATATCCTAGCAGCTAATTCTTATGAGTTAACAATCTCATCCAAACACTTACATTAATTCGTTGAACTAATAAGCAAGAATGAAATTAAACATCTATTGAGAGACAATATAGACAAACAAAAGGAATCCTAGACTACTTTCATTCATAACTCATAAAACGAGTACAAGGAGAGACAATAGCCATGAAATTGGTATCATTTTGTATTGTATTTGCTATATTGTTATCAAAATTACATACATAATAATAAAACTATGAACTTAAGACAAAAATATGAAACATGCTTGATATTCCTTTTACAATTCATAGTGTTGAATGCAAAACAATGAACCCCCACTTTTTGGCCATGAATTCCTTCTTATAGAAATGAAGGAGCAAAACAAGCCTCAGGCTAGAAAGTACACATGTCAAAATCCCATTGGACTGCTTATAATAAAGATTCCCCTATTTAGTATAAGGAAATTTGGCATCCTTAATAAAGTAATTCTTGTCAATCAAACCCTCTACTACTTGTGAACCTCTGAGAAGCAGTTGGCCCTTAGGTTTATCAATGGTCGAGGGTGGTAACTGGTCCATAATGTCTTTATTTAAAGGTATTTTGGGAGTAGAAGCTTCCCCTTTAGACGAAGACAGTTTCACTTTAGGAGCCATAACACAAGAGATATTACAAGGCAGGGTTTCTGGTTTATTTGAACAAGGCTTACGACTTTTGTAAGTATTTGACATGAATTATGCAATGCAAAATTTAACAAATTATTTTTTATGAATGTCAAACCTTAAAAATGTTAAACCAAGAAAACCCTAACAAACTCAAGAGTTTGAAAAACCACTACTTATCAATAATTCTGATGGGAGGGCAACAATTCACTTACTGGTTTTCTTTGTAGGTTGACACTCCTAGTTCTGACATCAGAAAATATTGAAAATCCACAACACGAACTTCTTGAGTGTGTAGAGTATATTTCACAATGTTGAATTATGCCTTTAAGACAGGTATTAATAATTATGCAACTCCTTACTTCGATAGCTTGATGTCCTTTCAGCTATTAAGGCTCGCTCGTGTGAACCATAATGAATCACTTATCCTCAACTGAGTTTTGAATGCCAGTCGTTGATCTTTTTGGAGTGTTAATTGATTGATGATCTAGATTTAACCAACTTATTATGAAAGATTCAATTGTACACAACCACAATATTTACCAAATGATAGAAAGCCACATGGAACCACTTGCTTGTATTATGCGGGCTCCACCATCTCTTTTTTGTCATAACTAGGATCCACGTGTCTTCTTCCCCTTTCCCCCGCGAGTCATAACTTGTGTGAAACTTTCATCAATGGGATAGCGGGGAGAGGTCGAGATTAAATCTCTCAACTTCTTCATACACACTTCTTAATTACCTGCAGATTTATCCCTCTTACAACATCCACGACCCAGATTAAAAGATCTTCAAACATGTGCAATATATCTACATTAGTAACACAGTTTATTTTCCATGCCCCATGTAGAAATATTTATTTAATATTTTCCCTTGTGCCAATGCTTCCACATCTTTAGGATCACTCCATGTGGAAAATGCCCGCTTCCCTGTTGAGAATCTGGTAGTAAAGGTGAGACCCATACAAAATAGCAAGGAGTAGTCAAGATTAATCCATGTCACTCGCTATCTACCATTGATTCATTTGAAAACTTTGTGATGGACCACTTGACATCATTGGGTCCACTATTTAGACTAGACATGCAACACTCACTTCCAGCCCGTGTGATTATTTTAATGGGAAAAAAAAGAAAACGACACACAGGGAATAGACCAGATGCAGCCACATCATTCATCACCCACCGTTGATTTCCTTTGACAACCAACTACATGCCTTATCAAAGCCATCGGGCCCGCCAACATACAAGACACATGGCCTTCACCCGTGATCCCATGAGAATAAAATAAAAAGTAATAAATTGAAACAAGATCACAGGGAACACATGGAGATTTGTTTGCATCAATCTAATGGTAGTTAGGGGTTCTCATATCTGCACATGCGGAAACTATTAATCTTAAAAGAAGGACATGACTAGGATGATGATATAACACCCATGGAAAAGACATCTTAACTTTTAATAGGAAATACCTAGCCCGACTTAGGAAAAATTAAAGTAATGACCCAACACATGACAATCGGTAAAACAAAACTAGAGGACCAATTGTTGAACGGGTTTCAATGGCACAAGACGTGACTTAAAGGACTAAGAACCAACAACAAAGGGTCAACAAAGAATTAAAATTCTAGTGAGGATATAGACTCAAAAGGGTTTTTCAAATAAGACTTTGAGTAACCAAAACCTTAACATAGTGACAAGGAACAAAACCTTAAGCCCTCAGATACAACTTCAAACTAAGTTTAAGCAAGACTAGAGATGGGACATGAAGAATTTTAGGGGATCCACTAGTGGCTCTGACTAGGGATGCATTTCTCTCATAGGCATGACGAGATCCTAGAATCTATGGTTGAAGCAGACTAGTCAAAACACAGTGAACCAAAACTAGGGAACTACCTAGACTAGGTAGCAGGACTAACCCAAAAAACAACCAAAGCAAACACACCTATACAAAATATACAAAACTTATAGTGTACACATAATCATAACATACTTAGGAGAAGTATGGCTTTAAGAACTTTCCATGTACTGGCAGTTCAAAAAGTTCACCTATAAAGCTTTGAAGGAAATATGAATCCTCACCATTTGTATTGGCTACCAGATAAGGTCCCAACCATAACGCTTCAAACTTTTCATGTTTACCCTTATCTTGAGCCCTTGTATTCCAGGCTAACACCATAGTATTTACCTCAAATTTCTAGGAGAAGCTCTCTTGTCATGCAAGTGTTTGACTTGCAACTATAGTTTTGTAGTTTTAGCATGAGCTTCTCTTCCAGTTTCATCCAATTGCACTGGATTATTGATTTTGTTCTTCATATCTTCACATATATCTCCATCATATTCTTGCACAAACTTATACATCTTTAGTAGGTTATTATGTGGAAACCTAGTATCCAAACCATATACCAAGCCAAATGAAGAATAACCAGTAGCCCTTTTCACAGTCACTCTACCTTCCCAGAGTGCCAACTTCAATTTTGAATCACAAGCCTTTTTGTTCTTCTCCATCACCCTCTTGATGATTTTGATCAAGCTCTTATTGCTAGACTCAGCTTGACCATTTCTTTGATGATGGTAAGGTGAAGAATAGGAAACTTGTATACCATGTTTATCACAAAAATATATGAATTCCTCAGATCTAAAACACATAGCATTATCTGAGATGATTTTTTCTAGGACTCCATATCTAATCATGAGAATATTATTCAATAGGAAATCCACCACCACCTTGCTTGTTTCCTTTTTTGTGGGTATTTCTTCTACCTATTTTGTCAAATAATTAGTGGCAACAAGAATCCATGAGTTCCCTCCACTAGACTTTTCTGTTATCTCTCTAATGAAATCAATTCCCCATTGTTGGAAAGGGGATTGAACAAAAACATGCCTAAGTGGTAAATTCTATGAAAACCTTAGTTTTCCTGCAAACCTTTGACAAGCATCATAAGTTTTAACAAACTTGTGAGCATCCTTAAAGATAGTAGGCCACCAAAATCTTTCTCTCAAAACCACACACTCCATTATGCATTTCCTGCAAGAGTTCTAATGCTTGCTTTCTATCCACACATTTAAGAAATATACCATCTGGGTTTCTCCACCATAGCTCATTGTCAATAATCACATACTTGTTGGCATGCAATTTTAATGTCCTTTTTTCACTCTCAACCATATCTATGGGAAACTACAAAGTTTGTAGATATTGGACAATTATTTGATACCATCTGCATGTTTGCATATCACAGATAGGTGCAACATCAACCATTTCTGCCTGATTAACTTGATTAGCCTCCAAATTAGTTTCTTCCATTAATTTAGCTAGGCCCTATCCTCTTACTAATTTGGTGATCTAGACATCAATGTTGAATTCTTGGATCCTATTAATCCATCTACACCTTCTGCCTGTAGTTCCTTGCTGAGTGAAAATATCTTTTATAGCAACATTTGGTACAAAAGATATGATAGTAGCTACCACTAAGTATGTCCTAAAATTCTTCATAGCCTTAACTAGAGCATATGCTTGCTTTTCCATCATTTCATATTTGAGCTCTGCAACATGTAAAGACTTTCTAAATATTGCAATGGTTTGTTCATAGCCCTCCTCATTTTTCTGTAACAAAACAACAACAATTGTATGAAAAGAAGCAAAAGAAAAAATGTGCATTGGATTGGAGAAATCGAGAGACTTCAATACTGGAGGCTCCTTAATAGATTGTTTAATTATTTTGAATTCCTCGCTAGGGTCCTCACTCCAAAGCACCTTTTCACCCTTCTTCAACTTCTTGGAAATAGGTCTTGTGATTTCTGCAAACTTAGTCACAAACCTTCTTAAAAAAACTATTTGTCCAAAAAATGAATGAATGCCCTTGATATTTTTTGGTTGAGGGATTTTATCTACGGCTACTACTCTTTCAAGTTCTATTCTTACTCCATCCTTAGACAAAATGTGCCCCAATAATTTTCCCTCAATAACCCCAAAAGCACATTTTTTTGGATTCAGAGATATCCTGTACTCTAAAGATCTGACAAATACCTTCTCTAAGTGCATACAATGGTCTTTCTCCTTCTTGGAGTAAGTGGTTAGGTCATCTTGATATATAGCCATAAAAAAATCAATAAAATCAGAAAAAGATACATCCATATCCCTTTGAAAAGTGGCACATTCATTTGTTAAGCAAAAAGGCATTCTTACATAGATGTAGGTACCCCATGGAGTAGTGAATACAGTATTATACTACTCAGAATCCTTCACCTTTACTTGGTTACAACCTCAAAAACCATCCATCATTTACAGTAGCTCATAGCAAGTCACCTTTTGTAACATGGCTTCAATGTTTTTCAATGGGTAGTTATCCTTTAATGATGATATATTCAGGTTTTTGAAATCAACACACAACCTTATATCATTATTCTTTTTCCTCACTGGCACTAGATTGGATACCCATGAAGAGTGTCTAATGGGTTTTATAATTCCAACATATCTCAACTTTACCAAATCCTCTTGCATCTTGGGAGCTATAGTAGGATTGATGGGTATCTTCTTTTTCCTGTGAGGTTTAGCATTCTCCTTTAGAGGAATCTCATGCTAAAACAATTCCTCTATGTAAGCTTTCAGGTCATCGTATGACCAAGAAAAGACATGTCTATATTTTCTAAGCAACGAAATCAACATTTCCTTCACCTTTGGCTTCATTTTCTTTCCTACATACACTTTCTTAGGGGTATTTTTAGTCCCCAAATTTACTTCCTCCAGGTCCTCTGGGTGAACAACAATTTCCTTAATCTTTCTTTTATCTTGACTATCAAAGACCCTTTCAAGTGCTACAAGGCCTTTGGGGATTTTATTTGTCTTCAACTAGATAACCTCTTTTCCAAATACTATGTCCTTTCCATCAATATTTAAAACAAATCCACCAAATTCAATCTCTTGACCCTCATATTCATCAACACAGTTCAAGAATTTGAGAATATCCTCATCATCATTGAAAATCTACCAATTGTGCACATTGTCAGGAATGGAAGGTCTTGTATGCACCTCTACTTTAGAGATACCTATAAAAGTTATATCATTTGGTCTCAATGCAATGTTAGCAAGTAAGTCAACTACTCTGTTCTATGCTCTTTCCATCTAGTCAATTCCAAAAGCATCAAACTGCTGAATGGAATCCCAAACAACATTTCTATATTGCTTAAGTCTGTTATTTTTGCAAGCATACATAGCTCTTACTTGGGATATCACAAGCTCAGAATCACCAATTACCATTAACTTTTTTATTGCGTGCTTCTTAGCCAATCTCAATCCTAGTAATAATGCTTCATATTCTGCCACATTATTCATGCAAACAAAAGAAAATGTAAAAGAGAATTTATATGTACTACCACTAGGTGATACCAGTAATATCCCTACACCAAACCCTTCTTTGGAACTTTCACCATCAAAGTACATTTTCCAAATTCCATTCTTGTTAGACAATCTTAAAACTTCATTTTCTATTGGCATAGGGAACCTATCAATTTCTCTTAATTGTACTTCTTCCATTTTGAGATCACTGATGTCAGTTTCTATAAAAAAAATTGTATCATCTTCAGGAACATGTTCCAACATATGTGGGACCCTTGGTTCTCTCAACACTTGAACATCCTTACCATCAATGGGAAATGTGGCATAAGACATTTCACATTGCATACTACCTCCCATAGATGCACTCCATTTTTGAGATAACAGAGTTCCATAATTAGGTGGGATATACACTACCACCACACTCATCTTAAACTCTTTGTCTGGGTGGGCTGCTAATCTCTATGGAAGTTCATTTATCACACCAGTAACAAGGACTTATCTTGAGTCCATAACATAGTACTTGCCATGAATGCTATCAAATTTCAATCCTAGTGCCTCCATGATTTTAGCTGGCATGATGTTATTTGATGCTCTAGAGTCAATAATACAACTTTTAATAAAATTTTCCCCAACAATTAAAGTGAGAAAAAATGGGTCTATCTTCTTAGGACAAGTAGTTACTGAATTTCCTAAGAAGATATGGGGAATCTTAGTGATAACTCCCTCAACTTCCTTGTCTTTCTTATCTTTCTCACTCAGTTTGGGTGGAGTGGGCACCACTAAATCATTATAGGCTAGAGTAGCACCATTGATAAGGGCTACTGTCTTCTACTTATGTTCCTCTATTCTCATCATTTCAAGAAAAGGCATAGATACTTTCACTTGGCTAAGTAATTGAAACATATCAATAGGAGTACATACTTGGGTAATTCAATTGGGAGCATACCTTGTTCATTTTTGCTCTCCTTCTATTGATTTTTGGGTATCTCAGCCCTATGCTTGGCCTCTTTCTTTGTAACTTCAGGATTTTGCTTATGTTTCTTTATCTTTGTAGAAAGAGATTTGAATTCCTTAGCAGCTTTTGGTTTACCTACCCTTTTAGCCCAAATTTTATCTCCCCTGCCTTCTTTAGCTTTGACTACTTCCATTTTTCCACCAGGATTGTGCTCTTTTCCTTTGGCATTCTACTCCTTTATGAAAGACCAATAGGACTACCTTGTTCACCACCAACTATTCTATTTCTCAAATGATAAGAACTTCTGGCTTGGGCGATCAACATTGCAGTATATTTCAAAATCTCCTCATCTGAAGGCCTTCTTAGTGACACATAATCTTCAATCGCTTCCAAATTATACACCTTAGTATCACTATCGACCTCCTCACCAGAGAGGACTTGCTAATGATATGCACTATCAATTTTCCTTTGATTATCTACATCCACTTCGTAAGAGTCCATATTAGAAGAGCACTCATTGTTAGCAACATCAGAATCACTCATAACAATAAGTACATCAATATCATCCTCATTTTGTTGATCATAGTCTTTAGGAATATCCTCTTCCACCCCAACCATCTGTGCAATTGCACATTGCTGAGGAGAGTGTGACATTTGAAAAACCATACACCAAGGGGTGTCTTCAATAAAATTTCCTGAATTCTTCTACAAAGGGTCCGGAGGTACCTTGTTCTGAGTATTTCTCTGATTATTAGGAACAGGCTTCCCATTGTATCGATTGATATTATATGGGTGATATTGCAACCCAGGTCTTTCATTCCTTTGATAATTTTTTGGTTGAGCCTTTTCTTGCTTTAAATTTTTTTCACTTATAGTTTTCATAAAATTATCAATCTTATCCTCAAAAGTTTTCCCTTTAGCTACTGAACTCTTGTCCTCCTTCTTTGAATTTCTAAGGAGTTTTGCATCATCTCTTCTATCAACTTTACCAGTTTACAGCTGCTAATATTCTCAATATGCTCCACTATCTTGAAGGCTTCCCTTAATTTCTGAGGGTTCTTATCTAGTAGGTTGTAACTCATTTTTGTATCAAAAGCATTGTAGTAATTTACCAAGCACACATGGTCATTCAATTGTAGATGAGGAGGCAACCTCTTCCTAGCCTTTTGAAATATTGTATTGAACTCAACCACAGATTCATTAGGACCCTTATCAATATTATTAAATTGATTCAACAAAAAACTTGAATTAGTCTTGTCACCATATTTCTCTCTAAATATCCTTTTGAATTCCTCCCAAGAGCCAATGCTCTCAGTAGGAAAAATCCTATACCATTCTTTAGCATCTTCAATGAGAGACTGCATAAACAACTTCATCATGACATCCTTTGCCTCTACCTAAAAATCATCTATAACATTAGAAAATGCTTTGAGGTGGTCTACACCACTCAAGGCATTATTACTACAGAATCTGACTAGAGCAGATCTGAAATATTCAGGAAATGAGTTAGGGTAGCCAGGTATTCTAGTGAAACACAACTACTGGTATCTATCTACTTGGAGTGGCCTCCTAGTATGTTGATCCCTATGAACATCCCCTTGTTCATCATCTCTTTTGTTGTCAGATTGATTGCTATCCTCACCCTTTCCACTTTCACCATCACCACTTCCCTTATTGTTTCCTTCATCATCTTCAAAATAAGAATTCTTATTCTTATTATTTCCTCCACCTCCACCACCACCTCCACTAGGAATGTGTCCTTTTGTCTTCTTCTTTTGTGACTCACTATTAGTATGTCCAGAACTTGAAGCTTCTAGAGTGGGTGTGGAAATTTTAAGAAATGCAATATTCCTAGCTATCTCTGCATTATAAGCTTCTATCTCAGCTTTCTTCAAATCTTCTTGCAGTTTTTCATTCTCCAACTGTAATCTCAAGAATTCAGGATCTGGAGGTGCAGTGGATGAAATATTACCTTTTTGGCATTGTGTGTGGGGGTTTCAACAGATGAAGTATGGGTAGTGGTACTAGTATTTAAGGTTGTTTTCTTAGGTTGATCAATGGGCCCCTTTGCATGATCTACAAATGATGTCTTCTTAGCATTAACAAGAGGATCTAAAGCTCTGGTAGTTGAGACAAATGTGGTATAGGTGTCAGTAGCTGAGGCTCTCATCGAGATTGTTATTTCAGGGATATCATTGGTCATTTTAGTAGAAAATTTAAAGACATTTTCTTCAAAGGTCTTACGCCTAGCAGCATCTTCTCTCATCTTCTCCAATCTTTATTTCCGAGCATCTCTCTCAAGTTGCTTAGCTCTAATCCTATCTTCTCTCTCCTTTAACACCCTCAATCTATTCTCTTCTTCTTTAAGCCTTAGGTATTCTTCTTCTATAGCTTGCATATCTTTATCTATATCTTCTTCATTTTCTAGAAGATCTCCAAGCTCACTTGGCGCAGGAGTATAATAGGGTTGGTCAATAGGATCTTCCTCAAGAGAAAGGTGCACTTGTATATTAGGAGCTTCACCTCTTGGCTTAAAATTATTACCATTAAAAACTGAGCCAACTCCAAGAGTTAAAGGCTCTGAAAACTTCTTATTTTTACCCCAAAACTCCCATCTATCCTCCTGTCTTGAGATGTTAAGCTTGTTATCAAACACTTTCTCAACATGAAAACTTCCTTGGTCTATGTTAGACCCTTCAAATTCATTTTCCTTTTCCTGGACACCGACACTACTTACATCAATTTATTAAAAGTAGGATAATCGATAGACTTACTTGACTCAGAGCTCTTCTTTACCTAAGCGGGTTGCTTTTCTTTTACAAGCTTAGATTATTCCTTGTGCTCAGGATGCTTCTTTGCACAACTTATGGTCTTCTCCATGATGTAAAATATGTTAGAATCCTTCTTCTTATGTTCCTTTTGAAAATTTATCATTATACTGGTATTAGAGATGTCAAAGTCACCACCCAAAATATTGGGAAATAAAAAGTGATTGCACTTTGACTTTGTATTTCTAACCTCATAAAATATTTTAAACATAACCTGACATAAGGTGACATAATGAACTAAGACCTGACGCATAAGACTGGGTATGACATGACTTCTTACAATAAAATTTAAACCAATTATTCTTCAGAGAGTAAAGAATAATATAATAAACTACTCGACTCTATCTATACCAAATCTGAACTTAGAGACTTTGGACTTAGCTAGTCCCTAGTAGAGTCTCCAATCTATTGGTTATTTTTTAAGAACCAAACTGACTTCAAAAAAATACCTATGGAACTTTCCATTTCCAATACTTAGTACTCCAAAGGGAATGGCCAATGAACAAGTAAAAGTTGTGAGACTTCTACTCCTACACTTTAGGCTCTATTAAATCTGGGAGGGTGATCCCACAATGTATACTCAGGAATTTATATGATTACTACTCAAATACATGGTCAATAATAGATATTTCTCATAAAATTACTCAATAACATAGCACATCAAACAATTTGGTAGCTCATTTACTGATATCCTACACTTAGAGCATGAGAAAATGAAACTCAACACAAAAAAACTACAGTGGTATCCATTTTGAAAGTTTATAAAATAAGGTGACTAGCTGATGAATCAACTCAGGAACTAAATTATGAATACTTTGCACAAACTAGTGTCTTATTCCAAGCATGGAGTCAATATCAACCTATGCAACCATACAACATATTATCAATAGCAACCTACAATCTCAAGAAACACTGCTTTACAACATTCCCCTATTACATTGATGATCATCACTACTTACAAACATCCTAGCACCTAATTATTATGAGTTAACAATCTCATCCAAGCACTTACATTAATTCATTGAACTAATAAGCAGGAATGAAATTAAACATCTATTGAGAAACAATAGAGACAAACAAAAGGAATCTTGGATTACTTTCATTCATAACTCATAAAACGAGTACAAGGAGAGACAATATCCATGAAATTGGTATCACTTTGTATCGTATTTGCTATATTGTTATCAAAATTACATACATAATAAAAAAACTCTGAACTTAAGACAAAACCCTAAAACATGCTTGATATTCCTTTTACAATTCACAGTGTTGAATGCAAAACAATGAACCCCTACTTTTTGGCCCTGAATTCCTTCTTATAGAAATGAAGGAGCAAAACAAGCCTCAAGCTAGAAAGTACACATGTCAAAATCCCATTGGACTGCTTATAATAAAGATTATCCTATTAAGTATAGGGCAATTTGGAATCCTTAATAAAGTAATTCTTGTCAATCAAACCCTCTACTACTTGTAGACCTCTAAGAAGTATTTGGCCCTTAGGTTTATCAATGGTCGAGGGTGGTAACTAGTCCATAAGGTCTTTATTTAAAGGTCTTTTGGGAGCAGAAGCTTCCCCTTTAGACAAAGACACTTTTACTTTAGGAGCCATAACATAAGAGGTATTACAAGGAATAGTTTCTGGTTTATTTGAACAAGGCTTATGACTTTTGTAAGGGTTTGACATGAATTATGCAATGCAAAACTTAACAAATTATTTTTTATGAATGTCAAACCTTAAAAATGCTAAACCAATAAAACCTTAACAGACTCAAGAGTTTGGGAAACCACAACTTATCAATAATTCTAGTGGGAGGGAAACAATTCACTTATTGGTTTTCTTCCCAAGTTGTCAACCTTGGTTCCGACGTCGGAAAATATTGAAAAATGACAACACGAGCTTCTTGAGTGTGTAGAGTATTCTTCACAATGCTGAATTATGCCTTTAAGATAGGTATTAATAATTATGCAACTCCTTACTTCAGTAGCTCGATGTCCTTTTAGCTATTAAGGCTCACTCGCGTGAACCAAAATGGCTCACTTTCCCTCAGTTGAGTTTTGAATGCCAGCCATTGATCTTTTTGGAGTGTTAATTGATTGATGATCTAGATTTAGCCAACTTATTATGAAAGATCTAACTATACACAACCACAATATTTACCAAATGATACAAAGCCACATGGAACCACTTGCTTGTAGTATGCAGGCTCCACCATCTCTTTGTTGCCATAACCAGGGTCCACATGCCTTCCCCCCTTGCCCCCGTGAGTCATAACCCGTGTGCAACTTTCATCAACGGGATAGCGGGGAGAGGTCGATATTAAATCTCTCGGCTTCTTCCTACACACTTCTTAATTACCCGCAACTTTATCCCTCTTACAACATCCATGACCCATATTAAAAGATCTTCAAATACATGCAATATG
>VDFB02373365.1:304931193-305077941 GCA_007258455.2 Sequoia sempervirens | reverse complement strand
AACAATAAATGCACTGTCCCCATTTCTGATAGGAGGGATAGTAAAGATGACACAAAATATGTACCAGATTTGACCAATCAACAAGACATAACAGATGATTGGGTACCTTCAACAAATCTCCTTTGGGAAGATTCAAGAGATTTAATAATTGATAGTCCTCCTATCTCATTTGCAATAGATAGTGACTATATGAATGCAAGATTGACTACGGATAGTGTCTCCATCCCAGCTGCAACGAATGGTGATAATTCAGATAATTTTGTGATTGAGCAAATTGCTAGAGGAGAAGAGCCTCTTCCAAATCTTGAGGCTTCTACATCACGAGGCTCCAACAATAATTCAGAAATAGACTCTCATGAGTTTGAATGGGATTCACTCTCAGATGCAATAGTTGACTTGGATATGGATGTTGTCCACGCTTATAGTTCTCAACCTGATGTAACTGACGAGTCATGTGTTAGATTAGAAGATTGGAACCCACATGTCACATTAGTAGACGATTCTTCGCTTGCTAGGATAAATTATGATTTAGACACTTTAGAGGGAAACTTGACAAATTCCAATTCTACAGTCACCAGAGATGACATCACCTATATCCTTAATCTTGAACCGGTCATCAACCTACCCCTTGTTCACCCCAACCTTATTGATTGGTCTCAACGTTACCAAGAGCCTCAACTCTTGACATTTCACAATGACTATGAGCTCACCTGCTATCTAAATGCCATTGAACCTGTAGTCTCTTCCACCAGTGAACCGGCTACCAGTATGATAGAACCTGACATCAAGTACCTTAGTCACAAGATAAAAAGAAAAGAAAAAAAGAAAAAGAGTTCTGATGGCGAAAACCACTATGTGGCCGGTGTCAGAACAAAAATAAAAATAAAAACTGATATCAAAGGTAGAAAAACCTCCCGAGCACCTAGGATGAGGGTACTTGATAGTCTCCCAAGCTATTTCCAGGACAAATCATCAGTATTGGTTGAACCTACAGAAGCTGTTAATTTGGGCACAGAGGAAGTTCCAAAAATTGTACACTTGGATAAATCTTTATCACCTGAAGAAAAGAAAGCCTATACTGAGTTCCTCCAAAAGAAGGAAATTAACTTTGCATGGACATACTTAGACATGCCAGGGTTGGACACTAATCTCATTATGCATCATTTGTCCATAGCTCCAGGTGTGAAACCAGTCAAACAGAAGTTGAGAAAAATGCACCCTCATATAGCTCTTTTAGTGAAAGCTGAATTAGAAAAGCTCCTTGGTGCAGGATTCATTAGAACCATAGACTATGCTGACTGGATTTCCAACATTGTACCTATTTCTAAACATGATAAAACCATTCGAATCTGCACAGACTTTAGAGATCTTAACAGAGCATGCCCAAAGGATGATTTTCCACTTCCTAACATAGACATGATAGTGGACATTGATGGATGGTTTTTAAGGTATATCGGATCAAGATAGCTCCGAGGATCAGAAAAGGCGCATTCACATGTGCCTAGGGTACTTATTGTTGGAATTTCATGCCCTTTGGATTGAAAAATGCAGGAGCTACTTACCAAAGAGCTATGACAACCATCTTCCATGACATGATGCATAAGAATATGGAAGATTATGTGGATGACACCCTGGCTAAGTCTAAGAGAAGAGGAACACATTTGGCTAATTTAGAAGTGATTCTAGATCGCATGGAACAATTTCCCTATCTTAAACAGTTGATTGATTTTGATGCATCCTCTTTATTGAGGCAGATTCTCTTCCTTCTCTCCATTTCTTTCCATTTCTTCTAAACTTCTATCTTCCATTCGATTTCACCCCACTTCTTTCCTTCTAATTCAACCTTAGGGCATAATTTTCTTGCTGATCTACCTGGGTTCTGTAATTCTTATATTTTTCATCTTACATCAAGAACCTTATCTTTTTGTTTGATTTGATCAAATTTTTCAATTTATTATTTCTCCTCTATCTCATTCGATTCCCACGATCACGAGGCGTTACTATCAAACTTGTCATGATTCAACTTTATCAATTTATCAATTGCTTCTCTTGGGAGCCTTGGCGAGATTCTTATCTCTCACTTTGGATGTGATCCCAGATCGACCTCTTCATGTTCAAGGGCCTTTGTTTAAGTTGTCGGATGTGATCCAGGTGAGCCTCACATCACGAGGTTGTTTCTGTGATCCCAAATCGATCTCGCATTGCAGCTTCATTCTTTGGTGCATGTGATCGAGTCGACCTCATTAGTCAAGAGGCCAAATGTATGCAACCTAAAATGGTCACCTAGACTTTGGGCCCCATTTATTTAATTTGTCAACATCAACTTTTTGAATCAATGATTGTCGCATTTTCAAATCAAATTTCTTAATCAATTCATAACTATTTCAAATGTTTCAATTTTTCCTAAGGTTTGAATGCTTCATTAATTTTAAATTTAATCAAAAGAAATAAATCCTTTTAATAAATAAAATAATGTTATTTAATTAGAGTTAATATTACTTAAATAAAATGATGCTATTTAATTAAATCTATTTTTAATTAAATAATTTTATTTTTATTTTATTAATATTCATTTCTAAATTACATAATCTTATTTATTTTATTAATATTCATTTTCTAAATTACTAATCTTATTTTATTTTATTAAAAGAGATATTATCATCTTAAATTAAATAAAATAAATGAAATATCCTCTCAAGAATATCCTGTGATGAAAAAATGGAAACAAATCAGTTAAAAGGGAAATAAACTAAAAAAAAGAATTCCAATCAAGATTTGTTTCTATTTTTCTATTTATCCCACATTGCTTCTGAATTTTCCTTCAATTCCACTTTTGCCTATAAAATGAGCCCTCTCATTCTCATTTTCAAAAAGCATGCAATTTTACATCGGACTTATACTAAATTTTCTTGAATTTTATCATTTGAGATTACACATTAGTTTGATTTTATAAGCATCTTAGTTTTAGAGCATATAGTTTAATATTACATTTTAGCTTAATCTTCATAGTAGATTAATTTGCAAAGTAATTCATTTATGGCATTGCATGTAGATCAATTTTCATTTCAATAAATTAGTTTTGTTTATTGCATTTTATAGTCATTTAGATTAGTTTTCATTGTTGCATTGCAAGAACAGGATTCATGGAGATTGGCATTCTTGCTTCTCCTCTTTGAATCTCTCATTCTGAGACTGTATTTGCAGGGGTAACTGGGTCAATCTGAGGGCCACAATATCAATCCTTGCTCTTCTCGGATAGAGAGCTGTGAATTGATTTGCAAGGACTCATTATTGAGTATCCTTGCATGCAAGGATTCACGTAAGTATAACATATTTTCGCTATACAATAGCAGTTCAAGAGAGTGCCTAAAGAATGTTTAGATCTAGAGTAAGTTTTGTAATTAGCATTGAGATTATGTAAGCTTCATCTTTGTAATATAGTAGAATTGGTGTTCTACTTATTGAGTTGGTGTTCAGATCTTTGTATTGGAGATTTGTGTCTCCAGTAAGTTTGTGCCTACAAGTTCAATTAGCGATTGGTGTCTCTAGTAGGTTGGTCCCTACTTCATATTGTAATTCACTTATTATATTCCTACTTTGTGAGGTTTGATTTGGATAGTAGATCCAAGAAGTTATACTCAATGTGGTTCTTCCCATATTGAGTTTCCATGTATATTTAGTGCTATCATGTGTAGATGTGTGTGCTTATGTGGTTGCATGACTATTAGTATCTTTTTATTCATTTTTTTATGATTGACGTATGTGTTGAATTAAAGAGTTTTAAATTGATTTGATCTACTGATCCACCCCCCTTCTTAGTAGATTGTGTTCCCTTCAATCAATGTCAAAATTGAGTTCATTTGAAGAAGCTTAATTATCTTGAGGTAGATTCAAGATGACACACTCAGTGGCTCAAGAATGATTTTCTGCAAAAGGGATCCAAGATTTGATGGATCAAATTATGCATTTTGGGATGTAAAAATGGAAGAATATTTGATGGTCCTAGGATGTGAGGTTTAGTAATCATTTGTGGATGGATACAATATTCTTGGTAGTGCACCAAGAGATCAGGCAAGGAATGCTATCTTATATGGTTAATCTAACTTTGAATTTGTGAAGGTTATGAACTCTAGAACAATGAAGGAAGTATGGGATATATTGCACGATATCTATGAAGGTGATGGCAAGGTTAAATAAGTAAAGATTCAAACCCATCGATGTCAATTTGAAAGTCTGAGAATGAAGGAAGAAAAAAAATCACCACTTTCTTACTCTAGGTAGATAATGTCAATTTCATTAGAGGTCTTGGTGAAGAATTGGAAAACTATATGATTATGAAAATGGTACTGAGATCCCTTCCTAAAAGATTTGATGCAAAGGTTTCTACTTTTGAAAAAGCTAAAAATTTGAATACTCTATGGATGAGTTGCATGGTATCTTGATTGCCTATGAAATGTGGATTGATAGTGAAAATTATACAAAGAAAGAAGTGGATTTTAAAGAATCTAAGAAGCAAGTTGAATCAAATTGTGATATTGAATCATATCTAGAGGAAGAAAACTTTCTCAAAAACTTATAAAGAGGTTCCAATAAGTATAAAGGTAATCTATCTTTCAAATATTTTAATTGCGGTGAAGTAGGAAAATTTAAGGCTAAGTGTCCTTATAATACTTTGAAAATGTTGGGAAAAAGTACGAAAATAAATCATTTTAGAAAGGGAATAAGGTTTAAAAGGAAACAAAGGAGTTTCTTCATTAATGAGTAAGTCTACTCTACTAATGAAGAGGATCAAGACATCTTTGGAGATGAAGGAGAAAAGGTTGAATTCATGGCTATGGAAACTACTTAATAAGATACAAAAGTGAATTCTAGAAATTATGATTATGAGGTAGATCTTATGAAAGAGTTCTTCTATGTTTCCAAAGAAGTAAAGAGACTAAAGAAAAAACTTACTGAGGAAGTAAAGGCTAAAGAAAATTTAAATTTGAATCCTGAGAAAGCAAAAAAGATGATCATTGATTTGAAGACTCAAGTGGAAGAAGAAAAATTATTGAAGAAGTTATGACTATAAGATTACTATCAAGACACAAGGACTATGAAAATCTTGAAGCAGAAGTTGTGTCAATAAGGAAAAGAGCTTGAGAAGGTAAATCATTAGTGATAATTGATGTTTGAAAAGAGTATTGAGACTCTGGATTAGATATTGGGAAGTCAGAGATCATTGCATATTAAAACTAGACTTGGTTTGGATGATATTCAAAAGAACAAGATAATCAAGTAGCCTATGAAGTTTTCTAATAAGAATTTGGAAGATATTAGTTTCAAAAGTTCAAATTTTGATAAATTTTCTACAACTAATGAAAGTAAGGCATAGAATGATGGTTTCATCCAAGTGCAAAAGAATGACAGAAGATACGAAAGACAAATATATAATACTGGCTTCAATCATTCCTTTTCTGGTTACTATTTTAAGTGCAATAATTGTGTTCATAAGGTTATGAATTGTAGAACGGATCTCATAAACAAATAATTTTTTTATTAATATTGCATTTGCACCTTAGTACAATTTCAATATTGTTTACCACAAATGCAAAAAAATGGGACACATTTATAATAACTACAAAAGTAATTTTGTGAGTCCACTACCAAAAAAATAGAAATAGATCAAGATGATAGAATAATAATCAGATAAAGTTTGGAAGAAGAAACCAGAGGAGAAGAAATAAAAAAGATCCATGGTAGCTTAGAATCCATTACATTCTCAAAACTAGAAAAGTTTGTTGATCATTGACAATAGTTGTTCAAGTTGCATGATTGAAGATAAAAGCATGTTCATTCATTTCAAGAAGTTCGATGGAGGATCTGTAACTCTTAGAAATAATTCTATTGCTAAGATTACTAGAAAGGGAGCTTTAGGTCTTCATAGTGATAAGACCAAAACTCATGGTGTATGTATGTTGATGGATTGAAACATAATATTTTAAGTGTTAGTCAGATGTGCGAAAAAGGTTACATGCTTTCATTTAGTGCTAAAGGATGTGAAATAAGAAAGGTTGGTACTAGAGAGTTGATTGCAAAATGAATAAGGGATGAGAGTGATGTATACTATCTCAGTGACCTAAATGGAAAAAACTACTTTGTGATACATAGAGAAGAAAGTTGGCTTTGACACAAAAGGCTAGGACACATTAATTTTGATGAAATTGTGAAGATTAGTTTAAAGGGACTAGTCAGAGACATGCCAAAGATCAAGAAGCCTTAGTATACTAGCTACAAACCATGTCATGAAGGAAAAAAAACAAAGAACAGGTATCCTACTAAGGAATACTCTACAACAAGGCTATTGGATTTGATTTATATGGATATTTACAAACCAATGAGGATAAATAATGTATAAGTTGACAAATATTTCATGATGCATATTGATGATTACTCTATAATGACTTTGATTACTTTTCTGAAAGCTAAATCAAAAGATTTTGACAAATTTAAAACATTCAAGGCTATTGGAAATGAAATCTGAAGAACAATCTAGGTTTTGAGATTAGAAAAAGGTGGAGAGTTCACTTAAGATCAATACGGTGAATACTATGAGGAGCATGGGATCCAGAGGCAATTTTTCACTCATAGGAATCCATAGTAGAATGGAGTTGTAGAAAGGAAGAACCAAACTGTATAAGAGATGGCTAAAACTATGTTGAGTCAAGCAAGTTTACTATATATCTACTAGAGAGAAGTAATTCAAATTGTATTGTATATTTTAAATAGGGCTCAAATAAAACCAAGGATTTGTATAACACCATATAAATGATGGAGAGGAAGATTGGCCTCAGTTAGACATCCCAAAATGTTTTGAAGAAAAAGCTACATTAAAAAGGAGGAAGAAAATTTAGGTACATTTGATTCTAGATCTAATGAAGGTATTTTTCTTGGTTACTCTATGGCAAGTAAGGCATATAAATCTTATAACAAAAGATTGAAAAAGATGTTGAAATTATAAATGGAAGTATTGATGAGACAATACAGTCCAATGATCTTCTGGAAGTAGAAGATAATGAAGTATCAATCTACAATAGTGGTGAATATTTAGAAGTTAATTCTGAGAATACAATTACAAATACTCCAACAAGATATGTCTAGAAAGAACAACTCAAAAGACTAGATTACTAGATTATTGGAGATAAGAACAATGGAGTTCAGACCAGGAGAAAGATTGAGAAATCAAATGAATAGGTACTTTTTGTATTACTATCAAATATTGAACCAAGCTCCTACAAAAAGGATGGATAGAAGCTATGGAGGAAGAATTGAATCAAATAGAGAAAAATGAAACTTGGGAACTAGTTCCAAGACCTAAAGGAAAGAATGTTATTGACACCAAATGGGTATTCAAAAAAAAGTTGAATGAAGGACGAGAAGTGATCTGAAACAAGACTAGGTTCATATGTAAAGGTTATGATCAAGTTGAAGGAATTGATATTGAGGGGACATTTTCTTCAGTAGCAAGAATAGAAGCAATTATAATAATTTTGGCCTTATCTTGGAATTTGAGAACTTCAAAGTTTATTAGATGGATGTGAAGTCTGCATTTTTGAATGGATAACTAGAAGAAGTCTACATTGAGAAACCAAAAGGTTTTCAATATTCAGCTAATCTAAGTTTTATGTGTAGCTTGAAGAAGGAACTTTACATACTTAAACAAACACCTAGAGTATGGTAGTCTAGGTTGGATAGGTATCTGCAATAGCAAGGGTTCCAGAGAGGTAGTGTGGATAGTAATTTATACATAAAACATAAGTTGATCAAAAATTGATTGTTGTTGTCTATGTTGATGACATTATCTTTGGCAGAAGTAGTGATGATATGTGCGAGGAGTTCTAGAATGCAATGTAGAGTGAGTTTGAGCTAATGATTGGTGAATTGTCTTTCTTTCTTGGTTTATAAATTTCTCAATCAGACAAAGGCATGTTTAATTCAAAAAAAAAGAACATAGAGGAAAGGTATGTAATTTCAATATGGAAGAATGAAAACTAGTAGGTACACCTATGGCTACCAGATGTAAGTTGAGTAAAGATGATGAATCTCCTATGACAGATCAAAATATGTATAGATCCATGATTATTATTTTTTGTATGTGACTACGTCTAGACCGGATATAAGGTAGGAAGTTGAGATGGTGGCTAGATTTCAAGAAGCACCCAAGGAAACTCATGTTAAAGTAGTACAGAGGATATTCAAGTTTCTAGAGGCTACAATGAATTTTGGTTTGTGGTATCCCAAGAGTGAAATTTTCACTTTGAATGCATATACAAATGAATATTGCATCAGAAGCATAGATGAATGGAAGAGTACAAGTGGTGTAGCTTTCTTTCTTGGTGATAGTCTAGTATCCTAGTTAAGAAAGAAATAAGATTTATTTTCTTTATCTATAGAAAAATTAGAGTACATTACAACTGTTGGAAGAATGAAGAAGAAAATTTCATTATGCAACTTTTTTGTTGTCATTGATGTCACCATGATATATGAGTTGCAACTATAAGTTTAAGTTCTAGCTTGATCCGGTATTCTGAATCGGTATGTAGTTATTATCCTCCGGTATTTTGGTCAGCAATCCTCCGCTGATGATTATCATAACTTGTGGTTTGGGGAAATGATTCTTGGTTGCTAGAAACTTGTATGTTTAAAATCTCATGTGCACAGGTGCTTGTATGGCGAGTTGGCATTATTCTATTGTTGCATTTTGTTATTAGGTCTATCCCTGGCCGACCTAATCAATAACTGATGTTATAATAAATTAATTTTGTATTGTGGATGTATTTATGACCTATCTTAGGTCCATGCCGACATATTGTAGCATACTTCATGGTTGAATTTTTTTTGGAAAACTTTTGTAAAAGATTGAAGCCAACAATTAATATTTTTGGTGAATAAGGGTTGTGCACATCTGATTAGGCCAACCTAATTGATGCTTGCAGATGAGTCAGATATATATACTGGACAGTTTTGAGATTGATTGTGTGAAAGTGGATAGATAAGTATGCGAAGATGATGAAGTGTGTAAAGTTAGTTTACCGAGCATCAAAGGAACTAAATTAGCACTTATTAGGTGTAACTTTATGAGTTCATATTCTGGCTATAAGCCAAATTTTTCTACATTGTATCTTTGTACGCAGTGAGCCTCCCATTTTGACTAGTGAGTCCTGGAAGTGAGCCACCCTTTGTAATATCTTTTAAATGGTTATACTATATTGTGAGCTAATCTTCACCATGGTTTTTACCATTTTGGGTTTTCCACATAAAAATCTTGGTGTTCATGTGTTGTGTGCTTTTAAGTTATGCTAATGCTCTTGTCATTCTTACTGTTATATGCATTGGAGTATTTGGATGGTGTGTGTTTAATAAGTTTAAGATTATAATGATTCACCCCCCCTCTCAGTGTCTTGGGTATTCAACAACAACAACTACATTTTGTACTCAAGTATTTTGGATGAAGTAAAATTTGAAGGTGATGAAGATTGAATTTGATGAAACCATTTCTATTCTCTGTGATAATACTAGTACCATAAAATTTTCAAAGAATCTAGTAATGCACTCAAGGAAAAAGCATATTGCAATCAAATATCATTTCTTGAGGGAGAAGTTTATAGAAAAATAAGTAAAACTAGAGTATGTTGAAACAAAGGAGAAAATAGTCGACATCTTCACAAAACCACTTCCTAAGGAGACTTTTGAGTATCTTCAAGAGAAGTTGGGAGTTGTTGCTCCATCCTCTTGAAACAAGAGGATACTTCAGGTTCAAGTGGAATGTTAAATCCCTATTGCAAGAAGGATTGGTGGTCTTGCAACATGTTTTAGAAGTAGTGCAGTAAGGACTTAGGGGGAGTCTATCTAGGAAACATGTTTCTAGATTATGTAGAGAGTCGAAAAGTAGTTGACCTTTTCCATTGATGTTATAGGGGCAGAAATGGAACTCAAAATGCTATATCTTCTAACGAGAGATTGAAATGAACTAGATAATATTAGATTTTTCTTTGTGTGGCTATAATTTTGTTGTTTTCCATCAAGGACAAAGAGGGAGCTTGTTGAACATATGTTGTTATTGATGTCAAAGGTTCTCACCGATGCCAAAGGAATATGGTAAGTAGATTAGCGCTGCGAGAATTAAATGTAATGTATTGTCATATCATTTTGAGTTGTGAAAGTATATATTGGTAGCTATATTAATAAAATCAGTTGAGGATTATCTATGGTATCATACTACATCTATTCATGTTAATAGAAGTAATCTAGAAGTCTAATCTAGAATGTTTCACATTGTTACTTAGGATAGTGAGCTTTCTTTGGTGATTCATTTATATTTAGTATTTCTTCCTAGAGGTGTGTTTTGGCTCTACTGTATGAATGGAGAGTATTTCTATGCCTCATTATCATATTCCAATTTTTTTGGAAGTTATAATTAGCATGGAAAAATTTGTAAGTAATAGAAGTTTCACTGTGCATGTCTATTAACTAGTGTTGGTTTCAAAACTATACAAAAATGGCTATTAGAATGTTGAATTTGAAGATAAATGGGATGATAAAATAGGTCCAGGTTAAGATTCATGTGGAAGCACATGACATCATGTTTCTTTGGTGGTAAGAAATTAGATTTAGGACCTACCCATTACGCGTTTCATGTAATTTGAATTTAGGTCCACCTTATGTTGTCCTGGTTAATTACGGATCCTTGCCTGACATGAATGAAGGACTGATGTAATTTTTTTTATATAATTCATATCACAATTCACATGATATGATTGAATTTGAAGGAAACATGGTAAGTGAATATACCTAAGGATGCAAGTGTGATAAGCAACTATGTGAGCAAGTTTTATTCAATGATAGTTGCATCTCAATCATGCTACATCATCATCAGAATTTTATAAGTAGTTCTAGAGAATGTGTGAAGCAATCTCAGATTTGGAGTAAGCTATGTAATCAAAACTAAATTTTTTCAAGCTTCATCTTTGTAATCTTGTAGAACTAGTGTTCTACTTATTAAGTTGGTGTTCATATCTTTGTATTGGGGATTGGTGTCTCTAGTAGGTTGGTTCCTACAAGTTCAATTGGGGATTGGTGTGTCTGATAGGTTGGTGCCTACTTCATATTGTAATTCACTTATTGTATTCCTTCTATGTGAGGTTAGATTTAGAGAGTAGATTCAAGAAGCTATTCTCATCGTGTTTTTTCCCATCTTGGGTTTCCATGTATATCTAGTGTTCTCATGTGAAAACATGTGTTTCCTTATGTGGTTGCATGACAGTTAGTGTCTATTTTAATTCAAGTTTCACAATTGAAATATGTTTTGAATTAAATAATTTTAAATTAATTTGATCTAAGGATTCACCCCCCCTCTAAGTAGATTGCGTTCCCTTCAATTATACCCTTCCAAGGTTCATCAAACAACTTGGATCCCTATGTTTCCAAAGCTCAATATAGTTTTTTGCAAATAATTTGGGAATCAGTGATTTGAGAGTTCAAGAAAAAGGTAGTACAAGAACTTAGGAATTTAGCTCAAAGCTACACTCTTCTAAGGGTCACGAAGTAGCTTGATAGAGTTATATATGATTCAAGATTTAGTTTTTCAAGGAATATATTCTCAAGAATGTATATTTTATTGTAATATGTTGGTTATTTTTTAAGAACCAAACTAACTTCAAAAAATACCTATGGAATTTTCCATTTCCAATACTTAGTACTACAAAGGGATTGGCCAACAAATGAGTAAAATATGTGAGACTTCTACTCCTACACTTTGGGCTCTGCTAAACCTGGGAGGGTGATCCCACAATGTATACTCAATAATTTATATGATTACTACTCAAATACATGGTCAATAACAGATAATTCTCATAAAATTACTCAACAACGTAGCACATCAAATAAGTTGGAAGCTCATTTATTGAAATCCTACACTTAGAGCATGAGAAGATGAAACTCAACAAAAAACAACTACAGTGGTATCCATTTTGAAATTTTATAAAATAAAGTGATTAGCATATGAATCAACTCAGGAACTAAGTTATGAATACTTTGCACGAACCAATGTCTTATTCCAAGCACTGAGTCAATATTAACCTATGCAACTAGAAAAAATATTATCAATAGCAACCTACAATCTCAAGAAACACTGCTTTACAACATTCCCATATTACATTCATGATCATCACTATTTACAAATATCCTAGCAGCTAATTCTTATGAGTTAACAATCTCATCCAAACACTTACATTAATTCGTTGAACTAATAAGCAAGAATGAAATTAAACATCTATTGAGAGACAATATAGACAAACAAAAGGAATCCTAGACTACTTTCATTCATAACTCATAAAACGAGTACAAGGAGAGACAATAGCCATGAAATTGGTATCATTTTGTATTGTATTTGCTATATTGTTATCAAAATTACATACATAATAATAAAACTATGAACTTAAGACAAAAATATGAAACATGCTTGATATTCCTTTTACAATTCATAGTGTTGAATGCAAAACAATGAACCCCCACTTTTTGGCCATGAATTCCTTCTTATAGAAATGAAGGAGCAAAACAAGCCTCAGGCTAGAAAGTACACATGTCAAAATCCCATTGGACTGCTTATAATAAAGATTCCCCTATTTAGTATAAGGAAATTTGGCATCCTTAATAAAGTAATTCTTGTCAATCAAACCCTCTACTACTTGTGAACCTCTGAGAAGCAGTTGGCCCTTAGGTTTATCAATGGTCGAGGGTGGTAACTGGTCCATAATGTCTTTATTTAAAGGTATTTTGGGAGTAGAAGCTTCCCCTTTAGACGAAGACAGTTTCACTTTAGGAGCCATAACACAAGAGATATTACAAGGCAGGGTTTCTGGTTTATTTGAACAAGGCTTACGACTTTTGTAAGTATTTGACATGAATTATGCAATGCAAAATTTAACAAATTATTTTTTATGAATGTCAAACCTTAAAAATGTTAAACCAAGAAAACCCTAACAAACTCAAGAGTTTGAAAAACCACTACTTATCAATAATTCTGATGGGAGGGCAACAATTCACTTACTGGTTTTCTTTGTAGGTTGACACTCCTAGTTCTGACATCAGAAAATATTGAAAATCCACAACACGAACTTCTTGAGTGTGTAGAGTATATTTCACAATGTTGAATTATGCCTTTAAGACAGGTATTAATAATTATGCAACTCCTTACTTCGATAGCTTGATGTCCTTTCAGCTATTAAGGCTCGCTCGTGTGAACCATAATGAATCACTTATCCTCAACTGAGTTTTGAATGCCAGTCGTTGATCTTTTTGGAGTGTTAATTGATTGATGATCTAGATTTAACCAACTTATTATGAAAGATTCAATTGTACACAACCACAATATTTACCAAATGATAGAAAGCCACATGGAACCACTTGCTTGTATTATGCGGGCTCCACCATCTCTTTTTTGTCATAACTAGGATCCACGTGTCTTCTTCCCCTTTCCCCCGCGAGTCATAACTTGTGTGAAACTTTCATCAATGGGATAGCGGGGAGAGGTCGAGATTAAATCTCTCAACTTCTTCATACACACTTCTTAATTACCTGCAGATTTATCCCTCTTACAACATCCACGACCCAGATTAAAAGATCTTCAAACATGTGCAATATATCTACATTAGTAACACAGTTTATTTTCCATGCCCCATGTAGAAATATTTATTTAATATTTTCCCTTGTGCCAATGCTTCCACATCTTTAGGATCACTCCATGTGGAAAATGCCCGCTTCCCTGTTGAGAATCTGGTAGTAAAGGTGAGACCCATACAAAATAGCAAGGAGTAGTCAAGATTAATCCATGTCACTCGCTATCTACCATTGATTCATTTGAAAACTTTGTGATGGACCACTTGACATCATTGGGTCCACTATTTAGACTAGACATGCAACACTCACTTCCAGCCCGTGTGATTATTTTAATGGGAAAAAAAAGAAAACGACACACAGGGAATAGACCAGATGCAGCCACATCATTCATCACCCACCGTTGATTTCCTTTGACAACCAACTACATGCCTTATCAAAGCCATCGGGCCCGCCAACATACAAGACACATGGCCTTCACCCGTGATCCCATGAGAATAAAATAAAAAGTAATAAATTGAAACAAGATCACAGGGAACACATGGAGATTTGTTTGCATCAATCTAATGGTAGTTAGGGGTTCTCATATCTGCACATGCGGAAACTATTAATCTTAAAAGAAGGACATGACTAGGATGATGATATAACACCCATGGAAAAGACATCTTAACTTTTAATAGGAAATACCTAGCCCGACTTAGGAAAAATTAAAGTAATGACCCAACACATGACAATCGGTAAAACAAAACTAGAGGACCAATTGTTGAACGGGTTTCAATGGCACAAGACGTGACTTAAAGGACTAAGAACCAACAACAAAGGGTCAACAAAGAATTAAAATTCTAGTGAGGATATAGACTCAAAAGGGTTTTTCAAATAAGACTTTGAGTAACCAAAACCTTAACATAGTGACAAGGAACAAAACCTTAAGCCCTCAGATACAACTTCAAACTAAGTTTAAGCAAGACTAGAGATGGGACATGAAGAATTTTAGGGGATCCACTAGTGGCTCTGACTAGGGATGCATTTCTCTCATAGGCATGACGAGATCCTAGAATCTATGGTTGAAGCAGACTAGTCAAAACACAGTGAACCAAAACTAGGGAACTACCTAGACTAGGTAGCAGGACTAACCCAAAAAACAACCAAAGCAAACACACCTATACAAAATATACAAAACTTATAGTGTACACATAATCATAACATACTTAGGAGAAGTATGGCTTTAAGAACTTTCCATGTACTGGCAGTTCAAAAAGTTCACCTATAAAGCTTTGAAGGAAATATGAATCCTCACCATTTGTATTGGCTACCAGATAAGGTCCCAACCATAACGCTTCAAACTTTTCATGTTTACCCTTATCTTGAGCCCTTGTATTCCAGGCTAACACCATAGTATTTACCTCAAATTTCTAGGAGAAGCTCTCTTGTCATGCAAGTGTTTGACTTGCAACTATAGTTTTGTAGTTTTAGCATGAGCTTCTCTTCCAGTTTCATCCAATTGCACTGGATTATTGATTTTGTTCTTCATATCTTCACATATATCTCCATCATATTCTTGCACAAACTTATACATCTTTAGTAGGTTATTATGTGGAAACCTAGTATCCAAACCATATACCAAGCCAAATGAAGAATAACCAGTAGCCCTTTTCACAGTCACTCTACCTTCCCAGAGTGCCAACTTCAATTTTGAATCACAAGCCTTTTTGTTCTTCTCCATCACCCTCTTGATGATTTTGATCAAGCTCTTATTGCTAGACTCAGCTTGACCATTTCTTTGATGATGGTAAGGTGAAGAATAGGAAACTTGTATACCATGTTTATCACAAAAATATATGAATTCCTCAGATCTAAAACACATAGCATTATCTGAGATGATTTTTTCTAGGACTCCATATCTAATCATGAGAATATTATTCAATAGGAAATCCACCACCACCTTGCTTGTTTCCTTTTTTGTGGGTATTTCTTCTACCTATTTTGTCAAATAATTAGTGGCAACAAGAATCCATGAGTTCCCTCCACTAGACTTTTCTGTTATCTCTCTAATGAAATCAATTCCCCATTGTTGGAAAGGGGATTGAACAAAAACATGCCTAAGTGGTAAATTCTATGAAAACCTTAGTTTTCCTGCAAACCTTTGACAAGCATCATAAGTTTTAACAAACTTGTGAGCATCCTTAAAGATAGTAGGCCACCAAAATCTTTCTCTCAAAACCACACACTCCATTATGCATTTCCTGCAAGAGTTCTAATGCTTGCTTTCTATCCACACATTTAAGAAATATACCATCTGGGTTTCTCCACCATAGCTCATTGTCAATAATCACATACTTGTTGGCATGCAATTTTAATGTCCTTTTTTCACTCTCAACCATATCTATGGGAAACTACAAAGTTTGTAGATATTGGACAATTATTTGATACCATCTGCATGTTTGCATATCACAGATAGGTGCAACATCAACCATTTCTGCCTGATTAACTTGATTAGCCTCCAAATTAGTTTCTTCCATTAATTTAGCTAGGCCCTATCCTCTTACTAATTTGGTGATCTAGACATCAATGTTGAATTCTTGGATCCTATTAATCCATCTACACCTTCTGCCTGTAGTTCCTTGCTGAGTGAAAATATCTTTTATAGCAACATTTGGTACAAAAGATATGATAGTAGCTACCACTAAGTATGTCCTAAAATTCTTCATAGCCTTAACTAGAGCATATGCTTGCTTTTCCATCATTTCATATTTGAGCTCTGCAACATGTAAAGACTTTCTAAATATTGCAATGGTTTGTTCATAGCCCTCCTCATTTTTCTGTAACAAAACAACAACAATTGTATGAAAAGAAGCAAAAGAAAAAATGTGCATTGGATTGGAGAAATCGAGAGACTTCAATACTGGAGGCTCCTTAATAGATTGTTTAATTATTTTGAATTCCTCGCTAGGGTCCTCACTCCAAAGCACCTTTTCACCCTTCTTCAACTTCTTGGAAATAGGTCTTGTGATTTCTGCAAACTTAGTCACAAACCTTCTTAAAAAAACTATTTGTCCAAAAAATGAATGAATGCCCTTGATATTTTTTGGTTGAGGGATTTTATCTACGGCTACTACTCTTTCAAGTTCTATTCTTACTCCATCCTTAGACAAAATGTGCCCCAATAATTTTCCCTCAATAACCCCAAAAGCACATTTTTTTGGATTCAGAGATATCCTGTACTCTAAAGATCTGACAAATACCTTCTCTAAGTGCATACAATGGTCTTTCTCCTTCTTGGAGTAAGTGGTTAGGTCATCTTGATATATAGCCATAAAAAAATCAATAAAATCAGAAAAAGATACATCCATATCCCTTTGAAAAGTGGCACATTCATTTGTTAAGCAAAAAGGCATTCTTACATAGATGTAGGTACCCCATGGAGTAGTGAATACAGTATTATACTACTCAGAATCCTTCACCTTTACTTGGTTACAACCTCAAAAACCATCCATCATTTACAGTAGCTCATAGCAAGTCACCTTTTGTAACATGGCTTCAATGTTTTTCAATGGGTAGTTATCCTTTAATGATGATATATTCAGGTTTTTGAAATCAACACACAACCTTATATCATTATTCTTTTTCCTCACTGGCACTAGATTGGATACCCATGAAGAGTGTCTAATGGGTTTTATAATTCCAACATATCTCAACTTTACCAAATCCTCTTGCATCTTGGGAGCTATAGTAGGATTGATGGGTATCTTCTTTTTCCTGTGAGGTTTAGCATTCTCCTTTAGAGGAATCTCATGCTAAAACAATTCCTCTATGTAAGCTTTCAGGTCATCGTATGACCAAGAAAAGACATGTCTATATTTTCTAAGCAACGAAATCAACATTTCCTTCACCTTTGGCTTCATTTTCTTTCCTACATACACTTTCTTAGGGGTATTTTTAGTCCCCAAATTTACTTCCTCCAGGTCCTCTGGGTGAACAACAATTTCCTTAATCTTTCTTTTATCTTGACTATCAAAGACCCTTTCAAGTGCTACAAGGCCTTTGGGGATTTTATTTGTCTTCAACTAGATAACCTCTTTTCCAAATACTATGTCCTTTCCATCAATATTTAAAACAAATCCACCAAATTCAATCTCTTGACCCTCATATTCATCAACACAGTTCAAGAATTTGAGAATATCCTCATCATCATTGAAAATCTACCAATTGTGCACATTGTCAGGAATGGAAGGTCTTGTATGCACCTCTACTTTAGAGATACCTATAAAAGTTATATCATTTGGTCTCAATGCAATGTTAGCAAGTAAGTCAACTACTCTGTTCTATGCTCTTTCCATCTAGTCAATTCCAAAAGCATCAAACTGCTGAATGGAATCCCAAACAACATTTCTATATTGCTTAAGTCTGTTATTTTTGCAAGCATACATAGCTCTTACTTGGGATATCACAAGCTCAGAATCACCAATTACCATTAACTTTTTTATTGCGTGCTTCTTAGCCAATCTCAATCCTAGTAATAATGCTTCATATTCTGCCACATTATTCATGCAAACAAAAGAAAATGTAAAAGAGAATTTATATGTACTACCACTAGGTGATACCAGTAATATCCCTACACCAAACCCTTCTTTGGAACTTTCACCATCAAAGTACATTTTCCAAATTCCATTCTTGTTAGACAATCTTAAAACTTCATTTTCTATTGGCATAGGGAACCTATCAATTTCTCTTAATTGTACTTCTTCCATTTTGAGATCACTGATGTCAGTTTCTATAAAAAAAATTGTATCATCTTCAGGAACATGTTCCAACATATGTGGGACCCTTGGTTCTCTCAACACTTGAACATCCTTACCATCAATGGGAAATGTGGCATAAGACATTTCACATTGCATACTACCTCCCATAGATGCACTCCATTTTTGAGATAACAGAGTTCCATAATTAGGTGGGATATACACTACCACCACACTCATCTTAAACTCTTTGTCTGGGTGGGCTGCTAATCTCTATGGAAGTTCATTTATCACACCAGTAACAAGGACTTATCTTGAGTCCATAACATAGTACTTGCCATGAATGCTATCAAATTTCAATCCTAGTGCCTCCATGATTTTAGCTGGCATGATGTTATTTGATGCTCTAGAGTCAATAATACAACTTTTAATAAAATTTTCCCCAACAATTAAAGTGAGAAAAAATGGGTCTATCTTCTTAGGACAAGTAGTTACTGAATTTCCTAAGAAGATATGGGGAATCTTAGTGATAACTCCCTCAACTTCCTTGTCTTTCTTATCTTTCTCACTCAGTTTGGGTGGAGTGGGCACCACTAAATCATTATAGGCTAGAGTAGCACCATTGATAAGGGCTACTGTCTTCTACTTATGTTCCTCTATTCTCATCATTTCAAGAAAAGGCATAGATACTTTCACTTGGCTAAGTAATTGAAACATATCAATAGGAGTACATACTTGGGTAATTCAATTGGGAGCATACCTTGTTCATTTTTGCTCTCCTTCTATTGATTTTTGGGTATCTCAGCCCTATGCTTGGCCTCTTTCTTTGTAACTTCAGGATTTTGCTTATGTTTCTTTATCTTTGTAGAAAGAGATTTGAATTCCTTAGCAGCTTTTGGTTTACCTACCCTTTTAGCCCAAATTTTATCTCCCCTGCCTTCTTTAGCTTTGACTACTTCCATTTTTCCACCAGGATTGTGCTCTTTTCCTTTGGCATTCTACTCCTTTATGAAAGACCAATAGGACTACCTTGTTCACCACCAACTATTCTATTTCTCAAATGATAAGAACTTCTGGCTTGGGCGATCAACATTGCAGTATATTTCAAAATCTCCTCATCTGAAGGCCTTCTTAGTGACACATAATCTTCAATCGCTTCCAAATTATACACCTTAGTATCACTATCGACCTCCTCACCAGAGAGGACTTGCTAATGATATGCACTATCAATTTTCCTTTGATTATCTACATCCACTTCGTAAGAGTCCATATTAGAAGAGCACTCATTGTTAGCAACATCAGAATCACTCATAACAATAAGTACATCAATATCATCCTCATTTTGTTGATCATAGTCTTTAGGAATATCCTCTTCCACCCCAACCATCTGTGCAATTGCACATTGCTGAGGAGAGTGTGACATTTGAAAAACCATACACCAAGGGGTGTCTTCAATAAAATTTCCTGAATTCTTCTACAAAGGGTCCGGAGGTACCTTGTTCTGAGTATTTCTCTGATTATTAGGAACAGGCTTCCCATTGTATCGATTGATATTATATGGGTGATATTGCAACCCAGGTCTTTCATTCCTTTGATAATTTTTTGGTTGAGCCTTTTCTTGCTTTAAATTTTTTTCACTTATAGTTTTCATAAAATTATCAATCTTATCCTCAAAAGTTTTCCCTTTAGCTACTGAACTCTTGTCCTCCTTCTTTGAATTTCTAAGGAGTTTTGCATCATCTCTTCTATCAACTTTACCAGTTTACAGCTGCTAATATTCTCAATATGCTCCACTATCTTGAAGGCTTCCCTTAATTTCTGAGGGTTCTTATCTAGTAGGTTGTAACTCATTTTTGTATCAAAAGCATTGTAGTAATTTACCAAGCACACATGGTCATTCAATTGTAGATGAGGAGGCAACCTCTTCCTAGCCTTTTGAAATATTGTATTGAACTCAACCACAGATTCATTAGGACCCTTATCAATATTATTAAATTGATTCAACAAAAAACTTGAATTAGTCTTGTCACCATATTTCTCTCTAAATATCCTTTTGAATTCCTCCCAAGAGCCAATGCTCTCAGTAGGAAAAATCCTATACCATTCTTTAGCATCTTCAATGAGAGACTGCATAAACAACTTCATCATGACATCCTTTGCCTCTACCTAAAAATCATCTATAACATTAGAAAATGCTTTGAGGTGGTCTACACCACTCAAGGCATTATTACTACAGAATCTGACTAGAGCAGATCTGAAATATTCAGGAAATGAGTTAGGGTAGCCAGGTATTCTAGTGAAACACAACTACTGGTATCTATCTACTTGGAGTGGCCTCCTAGTATGTTGATCCCTATGAACATCCCCTTGTTCATCATCTCTTTTGTTGTCAGATTGATTGCTATCCTCACCCTTTCCACTTTCACCATCACCACTTCCCTTATTGTTTCCTTCATCATCTTCAAAATAAGAATTCTTATTCTTATTATTTCCTCCACCTCCACCACCACCTCCACTAGGAATGTGTCCTTTTGTCTTCTTCTTTTGTGACTCACTATTAGTATGTCCAGAACTTGAAGCTTCTAGAGTGGGTGTGGAAATTTTAAGAAATGCAATATTCCTAGCTATCTCTGCATTATAAGCTTCTATCTCAGCTTTCTTCAAATCTTCTTGCAGTTTTTCATTCTCCAACTGTAATCTCAAGAATTCAGGATCTGGAGGTGCAGTGGATGAAATATTACCTTTTTGGCATTGTGTGTGGGGGTTTCAACAGATGAAGTATGGGTAGTGGTACTAGTATTTAAGGTTGTTTTCTTAGGTTGATCAATGGGCCCCTTTGCATGATCTACAAATGATGTCTTCTTAGCATTAACAAGAGGATCTAAAGCTCTGGTAGTTGAGACAAATGTGGTATAGGTGTCAGTAGCTGAGGCTCTCATCGAGATTGTTATTTCAGGGATATCATTGGTCATTTTAGTAGAAAATTTAAAGACATTTTCTTCAAAGGTCTTACGCCTAGCAGCATCTTCTCTCATCTTCTCCAATCTTTATTTCCGAGCATCTCTCTCAAGTTGCTTAGCTCTAATCCTATCTTCTCTCTCCTTTAACACCCTCAATCTATTCTCTTCTTCTTTAAGCCTTAGGTATTCTTCTTCTATAGCTTGCATATCTTTATCTATATCTTCTTCATTTTCTAGAAGATCTCCAAGCTCACTTGGCGCAGGAGTATAATAGGGTTGGTCAATAGGATCTTCCTCAAGAGAAAGGTGCACTTGTATATTAGGAGCTTCACCTCTTGGCTTAAAATTATTACCATTAAAAACTGAGCCAACTCCAAGAGTTAAAGGCTCTGAAAACTTCTTATTTTTACCCCAAAACTCCCATCTATCCTCCTGTCTTGAGATGTTAAGCTTGTTATCAAACACTTTCTCAACATGAAAACTTCCTTGGTCTATGTTAGACCCTTCAAATTCATTTTCCTTTTCCTGGACACCGACACTACTTACATCAATTTATTAAAAGTAGGATAATCGATAGACTTACTTGACTCAGAGCTCTTCTTTACCTAAGCGGGTTGCTTTTCTTTTACAAGCTTAGATTATTCCTTGTGCTCAGGATGCTTCTTTGCACAACTTATGGTCTTCTCCATGATGTAAAATATGTTAGAATCCTTCTTCTTATGTTCCTTTTGAAAATTTATCATTATACTGGTATTAGAGATGTCAAAGTCACCACCCAAAATATTGGGAAATAAAAAGTGATTGCACTTTGACTTTGTATTTCTAACCTCATAAAATATTTTAAACATAACCTGACATAAGGTGACATAATGAACTAAGACCTGACGCATAAGACTGGGTATGACATGACTTCTTACAATAAAATTTAAACCAATTATTCTTCAGAGAGTAAAGAATAATATAATAAACTACTCGACTCTATCTATACCAAATCTGAACTTAGAGACTTTGGACTTAGCTAGTCCCTAGTAGAGTCTCCAATCTATTGGTTATTTTTTAAGAACCAAACTGACTTCAAAAAAATACCTATGGAACTTTCCATTTCCAATACTTAGTACTCCAAAGGGAATGGCCAATGAACAAGTAAAAGTTGTGAGACTTCTACTCCTACACTTTAGGCTCTATTAAATCTGGGAGGGTGATCCCACAATGTATACTCAGGAATTTATATGATTACTACTCAAATACATGGTCAATAATAGATATTTCTCATAAAATTACTCAATAACATAGCACATCAAACAATTTGGTAGCTCATTTACTGATATCCTACACTTAGAGCATGAGAAAATGAAACTCAACACAAAAAAACTACAGTGGTATCCATTTTGAAAGTTTATAAAATAAGGTGACTAGCTGATGAATCAACTCAGGAACTAAATTATGAATACTTTGCACAAACTAGTGTCTTATTCCAAGCATGGAGTCAATATCAACCTATGCAACCATACAACATATTATCAATAGCAACCTACAATCTCAAGAAACACTGCTTTACAACATTCCCCTATTACATTGATGATCATCACTACTTACAAACATCCTAGCACCTAATTATTATGAGTTAACAATCTCATCCAAGCACTTACATTAATTCATTGAACTAATAAGCAGGAATGAAATTAAACATCTATTGAGAAACAATAGAGACAAACAAAAGGAATCTTGGATTACTTTCATTCATAACTCATAAAACGAGTACAAGGAGAGACAATATCCATGAAATTGGTATCACTTTGTATCGTATTTGCTATATTGTTATCAAAATTACATACATAATAAAAAAACTCTGAACTTAAGACAAAACCCTAAAACATGCTTGATATTCCTTTTACAATTCACAGTGTTGAATGCAAAACAATGAACCCCTACTTTTTGGCCCTGAATTCCTTCTTATAGAAATGAAGGAGCAAAACAAGCCTCAAGCTAGAAAGTACACATGTCAAAATCCCATTGGACTGCTTATAATAAAGATTATCCTATTAAGTATAGGGCAATTTGGAATCCTTAATAAAGTAATTCTTGTCAATCAAACCCTCTACTACTTGTAGACCTCTAAGAAGTATTTGGCCCTTAGGTTTATCAATGGTCGAGGGTGGTAACTAGTCCATAAGGTCTTTATTTAAAGGTCTTTTGGGAGCAGAAGCTTCCCCTTTAGACAAAGACACTTTTACTTTAGGAGCCATAACATAAGAGGTATTACAAGGAATAGTTTCTGGTTTATTTGAACAAGGCTTATGACTTTTGTAAGGGTTTGACATGAATTATGCAATGCAAAACTTAACAAATTATTTTTTATGAATGTCAAACCTTAAAAATGCTAAACCAATAAAACCTTAACAGACTCAAGAGTTTGGGAAACCACAACTTATCAATAATTCTAGTGGGAGGGAAACAATTCACTTATTGGTTTTCTTCCCAAGTTGTCAACCTTGGTTCCGACGTCGGAAAATATTGAAAAATGACAACACGAGCTTCTTGAGTGTGTAGAGTATTCTTCACAATGCTGAATTATGCCTTTAAGATAGGTATTAATAATTATGCAACTCCTTACTTCAGTAGCTCGATGTCCTTTTAGCTATTAAGGCTCACTCGCGTGAACCAAAATGGCTCACTTTCCCTCAGTTGAGTTTTGAATGCCAGCCATTGATCTTTTTGGAGTGTTAATTGATTGATGATCTAGATTTAGCCAACTTATTATGAAAGATCTAACTATACACAACCACAATATTTACCAAATGATACAAAGCCACATGGAACCACTTGCTTGTAGTATGCAGGCTCCACCATCTCTTTGTTGCCATAACCAGGGTCCACATGCCTTCCCCCCTTGCCCCCGTGAGTCATAACCCGTGTGCAACTTTCATCAACGGGATAGCGGGGAGAGGTCGATATTAAATCTCTCGGCTTCTTCCTACACACTTCTTAATTACCCGCAACTTTATCCCTCTTACAACATCCATGACCCATATTAAAAGATCTTCAAATACATGCAATATGTCTACATTAGCAACACAGTTTATCTTCCATGCCCCATGTATAAAGGGTATGTGCAGGATCATCATGGAAAAAACAAGCCCTTAAGTGGCAAAAATTTTAGAAAAATCAGAGTTAGGCAACTTGACGTAAAAATTTGAATAAGTTATCTATATTATTTCAAAAATATGTAAGAATAGAATCTGTAGAAAATTGAATGTAGTTTCTAAACTACTAGGTTTTTAATAAATAAATAAATCTATTTGGTGAAAATTTAAAATTTCAATATAGTAGTACTTCAATTTGGGAAAAATAAGAAGTAGGTGTCGACCACCTAACCACAATAAAATGATAATATTTTTTATAAGATTTTAGATATAAGTAGAGGACTCATGTCCCGATGTGATGCATATTTTTTGTAATTTTTTTCCAAGTAAATAATTATTTATGAATTTTTATTACAAATTTTAAAAAATATAAAAACTCGTTTCTCTTACCACCTTAACTTGGTCAAAACTTCATGAAATTCAATTTTTTTTTAATCCTATAGTATATGAAGCATAGAATGTGATGCATGTTTTGAATTCAAAAAATGTGATACCATTTAAAGCTATAGATGTTTTTCAATCAGCCTATCAATCAGGACTTTAGTTGTAATTTGAATAGAAAATGAATAATTTAATTACTTATTAAATTCAAAGTAAAGAATAATTTATATTGGCGGAAATTTGAGAATCTCCTTTAAAAACCCTTCGTTTCATCAATTTTGGGTAAAAAAAAAGTCTTTAGCCACATACCCATCATATTGCCACTTTTTGGCCCATCATGATCCTGCACATACCCTAAATATTTAATTAATATTTTCCCTTGCGCCAATGCTTCCACGTCCTCTAGATCACTCCATGTGGCAAATTTTTGCTTCCTCGTTGAGAATCTGGCAGTAAAGGTGAGACCCATACGAGATAGCGAGGAGGGGTCAAGATTAATCCATGTCACTCACTATCGACCGTTGATTCATTTGAAAACTCTATGATTGACCACTTGACATCACTAGGCCCACTGTTTAGACTAGACACATGACATCTTCCCACCAACCCGTGTGATTATTTTAATGGGAAAGAAAGGAAAACGGGCTTGTGGGGAACAACCCAGATGCGGCCACATCATTCATCGCCCACCGTTGATTTCCTTTGACAACTAGTTGCACACCTTATCAAAGGAATCAAGCTCACCAACATACAAGACGCATGGCCTTCATTCGTGAGCTCGTGAGAATAAAATAACAAATAATAAATTGAAATGGGTGTGCAGGGAACAATTAAGATTTTTTTGCATCAATTGAGTGGTAGTCAGGGTTTCTCATATCTGCACATGCCGAAACTGTTAATCTTAAAAGAGTGACCTAACTAGGACAATGACATAACACCATGGAAAAGACGTCTTAACTTTTAATAGGAAATACCTACCCTGACTTAGAAAAAATTAAACTAATGACCCAACACATGACAACCGGTAAAACAAAACTAGAGGGTCAGTTGCTGAATGGATTTCGATGCCACCAAACATGACTTAAAGGGATGAGGACCAACAACAAAGGGTCAAAAGAGAATTAAAACCCTGGTGAGGGTATAGACTCAAAAGGGTTTTTCAAATAAGGCTTTGAGTAACCAAAACCCTAGCATAGTGACAAGGAACAAAACCTTAAGCCCTCAGATACAACTTCAAACCAAGTTTAAGCAATACTAGAGATGGGACATGAAGAATTTTAGGGGTTCCAACATAATCAACAATCTTTTCTATGTAAGCGTTGAGGGGGGTTTTGTTGGCAAGGTGAAGTTTGAGGTTTTGATGATACATTTACAATAATAATGTAATAAGGGGGGAATGTTGGAATAACATGTTATTTTTATTACATTGTTAATGGGTTTAGTTATATAGTTTAACTATCTTCAGTTAAACCAACCATATGTTGAATAAGACAATTATGTTTTATGCCCTTCATTTTCTAGGAAAATGAACATGACAACTATTATAGCATTTTATTATGTAAATGATCATTTCAAGATCCTGTCTTAGTAGTGAATATTTAGTGAAGTCATGCTTCAAGTGGATAATAAAGAAAAACACACAATATATCACACAACATTGCACTTGTGAAAAAAATCATCCCCCATTCTTCTAAAATGCCCACATATGAATGTTTTAAATTTAAAAAGCTTTAAAATTTTATTAAACCTCATTTTTTAAAATTTTATTTAAAATTTAAAATTTATAAAACTTTTAAATATTAGGAATGAATGAAATATGCTATGAATGTTACAATTTGTTTATTTTATCATGTTATCTTTCTATGAATTGTTAGAATCGGAATTTGTTAAGTGAACAAGACATTATGAAATTTCTTTTCTTAATCAGATATTAAGAAATTTCTTTAGTGAAGTGACCTTGAACAAATTAAAATTGGAAACCACAAAAGTGAATAAATTTCAAACTTTGATGAGCTTCTAGAGGAACATGGGCATGATTTTAAAGCTCTTTTCATTTATAGTGAAATCTCACCGATGGTATAATCAATTCTAAGACCTGGAGGATTTGGAGGGACTTGATAACACTATGAGGTGGTCTAAAACCTAGTGAAAAGAGGGGGTTCCTCATTTTTCTAAAATAAAAAGTAGTGCATGTTGTGAAAAGGCACAACAATACCCAAATATAGTATGTTTTTTGCAACACACATTAACCTTTGTAATTAATGTTCTATTTATTCACAAAGGGGCATTGAGATTGAAACATAGAAAAAGAGGTTCACTTAAATGGGGTTTCACCAAATGCATGAACCTAATTTTTCTTAGTTTTTTGATGTATGTTTCATTCAATTATGAGAGACAAAATGCATAAATAAAAATAAAAAATAAATCCTAACTGTTATAACAACAATAAGGGAGGTTTTAAGATGCTAAAACAATGTGTATCATGTTGAAAAAGTGTTGTTTCAAGGGTCACTAAGGACTCATTCGCCCAGTGGTGAATGGGTCCCTGCTAGGGTTCTGGAAAAGTTATTTCTGGGTTCTATTCTTCAATGTTTGTACTCCTAGCTCCTAGGTGTTTAGCTCTTGAAAATTAGAAATAAATTTTGTAGCTTATTTTTTGTGATCTTGCAAGATACATGGCAACTTTTGTTATAATTTTTCAATTTTGACAACTTTGCAACTTTTTTTCTCCACTTGATCTTCAACGTATAAACATGTAATCACACATGAAAAAGGAGAAAAATTGTTGATTGTTAGGGAATAGGGGTTTTCCTTAGTCAAACCTTGTGTAGGTAATCAAACCTTATGATGAAACAATGAAACATGAACATGAACATGAAACATAAAACATGAAACATGAAACCGTGGACACAGAAAAAGTAACCCTTTTACTTTTTCTTGTTTTGTCCCTCCTTGTGCTCATTTGGCTTGATTTCACCTTGATTTAATGTTGTAATGTGGCCCACACATTCACATTAGTTCTTGAATCTTTATGAATCATTAAGACTTTATGATTTCTTGTAAAGGTGTTGTGATACATTTTCATACTTTTCTAGACTCTTCTTACTATAATTCACTTACATACCCTCTTTGTATCACTTACCTAGTCTTATTTTAAAGTGTTGTAAAGTCTTGTAACAAAATTTCATGCTTTTCTAGACTTGTCATCACCAAATACACCTTTCTTATGCTTTATTTGGCCCCTTTATGCACTTACAGGTCTTAATTAAGTGTATTTTTGAATACAAACCCAACAAACAACATTTAAGAAAAAATAATTTCTAACATGCATTCACATGCCTTGAGTGGGACCCATTCGCTACTAGGGGCGAATGAGTCCCTCTTAGCACAAAAATCAAAATAAACTTAAATTATAGGTGGGTTTTTATTCCTAAAGACCTAAGGTCAGCCTGTGATGTTGTATTTTTAGAAAATTAAGTCATAAGTGTGTATAAATACATGATTTTCTATTCATTTTAACCCCCATTCCATACATTTCATTCATGCATCATAATATTCAAGCATTCTAGCATTCTCATCACTTAATCAAGCATTCGAGCATCTTGGAGCAACATATATTCAAACTTCAACATCAAGGGTTTGGTGAGTTTATGACATTGGATGTTATTTTTTCATCATTCCTTTCTTATTTCATTTCATTTCATAGGGTTTGATTACCAAAGTGGAGTTTGACCAAGGAAAACCCCTATACTCTAATCCTTAACCCTTTTCCCCCTCTTTGCATGGGTCTTTGTAGGTCTTGTAGGAATATTTGTGAAGAAGAAAGGTGTCAAAAAGGTATTGCAAAGTCATCAAATCCATTCAAGTCAACATAACCCTAATTGAAGCTTGGAGACCTTTTTCAGCCCATTTTTTGTAGATTCAAATCTAACAACCTGACAAACAGAAAAGTACAGACCAAGAACCACAGAGCTAACCTTGGACTTCACAAATTTCTGTAGGTGGACTAATTCTCCATATGTGGTGAATGAGTCCCATTTCTAGGCTGGAAAAAGAGTTTTATGAAGTTCTGTATTCCCGACATCCCGAAACCTGTTCTGGTAGATTTTATAAAAAAACAAGACTGATTCACCATCTATGGAAAATGAGTTCTAGTTGGCTTTAGCATTGAATTCTGCAACATTCCAGAACCTTCCCAGATCTTCTTTTAGCCTCCAGGTGCACCTCATTTAGTTTCATTCAATTCTTTTTTTATTTGTTTATGTTTCTAGTTCATGTTTGCATATGACACTGTGTTTTCAAACAAGTTGCATTTCTTAGTTTAGCATTAATAATCACCTTTCTTTTTCAATTCTTTACATTTATATCATCTCATTTAGGAATATTACACCCACATCACATCAATCTTTGAATGTAACATTGCATTTTGGACCAATTATTTGTCCTTTTAGGTGAAAATCCCTAGAAGGACCACAAAGCATTGAGGTGCCAAAATATTTGTTTATAGAAATAATGATACCTTGGATGAAGTCTTGTAATGTAAATTATAATTCTAGCATGAATTGGCTATGAATAATGTGGATCTTGATCTTGAGTTTAATGTGAAACAATTCTTGAATTAGATCTTGAATGCTACATCAGCATGATAGCTCAACTATATGCATGATGCACTATGCCTTTGACATGATGATATGACCTTTAATTTTTGGAATAAAAGCTTGATAATATTCCCTTTAATTCCTTCTTGAATTCTCTTGAATTCTCTATAATTCTCTTGTTTTTGATCTCATGAAGTCACATAAAGATTCTAGGTGAAACTATGTAAAATAACCTTATATTTATACTTATATTAAGATTTAGTCCTGAAATTCAAATAACACAAGCCAACATTAGATATAGGATTAAAAAAAACTAAAATACTACCACAAATAAGTTCCAAAAGGGGTGTCCTTAGTTAAGGAGGACCCATTCGCCACCTTGGGCAAATGGGTCCTAGCATAGTTTACTAAGACCAAGTTTTAGGGAGGTGAAATAACATGTAAAAAGGGGTCCTCAGACATAGTGAGGACCCATTTTCCAGGTGGTGAAGGGTCCCATGTCACTATCATAGGACTCAAACCTTTCTAAATTAAGTGTTATGCAACATTATTAATGAGTGTTAGGATTTATCCTTCAAAAACTATAATAAATAAGGCTTGGATTTGAATTGAAGGGGCCAATTACGCTCTAATTAACGTCAATTAATAAATAAATCCATAGATTAGTGTGTAAGTGTAATAAAACAATTCACAACACCCTAAATAAGGAACAATTAAGTCCATTCTATCATTCATTACTCATTCCCAAACTAAGCGTGAAAAAGGGTTACTTTTTCTGACACTACATTTTTCCTCCAGTTTAGTGAGAGATTTCCCCCATGAAAAACTCACACTAATGTATAAATTCAAGTAACTTAAGTATGCAAAAATGAAAAAGATACATGATCATACCCTAGATCAAAGATGAAGAAAAAGGAAAAAAAATAAAGGATCAAGCTTTGATATTTCTAACATGATGTAGAACACACCTGCTTGTCAAAAACAAGGATCAAGCTTTGAAAATCTATCCAACATGATGTGGACCAAGTATAGGTTATTTTTCTATAACAAGGATGCTCACTCTGGGGTGGTGGAGCCTCAGGCTGTCCACTAGGTGAGTTATTGCAATGAGGTGGAAAAATGGGAGAATCATATTACCCTCCCATACCATGTACTGAAGTTATCATCCTAATAAGTTTGATAAGGCACCACAATGCTATGCACTTATGAATGTTATGTCTATAGGTTTTAGTTAAAGGGGATTTTTCTTCATTCATGTAAGGTCTTCTTCTTAAGGAACATTGTGCCTAATGTCTCCAAGAGAGGAAAAGTCAAGAATATCAGATCACCACTTATGGGATGCCTCGTTCGCATCATGCCACTAAGGGAAATTGTACGCTTAGAAATATCACACTTTTGGAGGACATCAAACCCAATGACACCACCAAGAAAAGTACACATGATAGGAAAATAGAAAATCACACCATGAAATATAATTTTTTTTTGAAAGATGTCATTGATGTATGCCCCCACTTTAAAGTGGTTGCTAACACCATTGTTGTGAGAAACTACTTTAAAGTAGCCAATGCTTAATCCTAAGATATGAGAGCTTTCATTAGAAATCTCTATGCCAAGTCATATGTTTCTAAAATAAAGCTCAATCATGTAAAAGGAAGGAGGGGTTGCCCCAAAAAATACATAAGGGATCTATGAATTCAGGGTCAATATATCTTTGCTACAATGTTGTTATAGAGCTTGGAACTATCATCATTCCCCAAATACTCATAGAAATGGAAGAATGACACAAAGAGAGCAAAAAAAAGAAAAGAAAAATCCTTTGGGTCAACATGGAAGAGACCTAAATGTCTCGACACCTTGCATCATCCCAAAAAGGAAAACATAAGACAAAGGAAAAGAATACAATGTTTATGACATAAAGAAGAATGTAGATACATATAGAGGAATGCACAAAAAGAGAGAGATACATCAAATGAAACATCACGGGGGATCACATTATGCAAAAGCAATCACATACAAGAACATGAAAAAGAAAACAAAGAAAAAACTAGTAAGGCACATGCGAGTCAACCTATAGCAAGTCATCTGCATCCCAATCTTTGTCAGTATAAAAGGAAGGCATACAACTAGCCAAAGGAACAATGACAGGTGTCGAACTAGGGGAAGCACCAAGTTCAACACCCTTATTAGGAGATTTGTCATTTAAGCTCATAAAAGAGGAAAAAAATGTATTCAATTCATTATGCACTTAGTTAATCAATCTTTGTAATGGGAATATCATCATCTAGATTAATCACAAAAGGAGGTCAAATAAAAATTTCTCTGGAAGGTTCTTGTTTATGTTGTGGCGAGGGTATAGAGTCATCATGCATTAATTCAGGTAAGTTTAGATTTTGATTTTCTATGTTGTTCATTGTCTTCTTGAGTTTGTAACATACGAGCAATAGCATGACATCTACACCTACGCTCTCTATCACTTCAATTTCCTTTAAATCTATTTTCAATTTGCATTTGTGTAGGAGCGGGTTTGTCAACTATAAGTTTCTTCTCTTCCTTGGGAGGAATAGAAGAAAGAATAGGAGGCTGTTCAACTACTATCTCTTTAGCTTTGTAAACTTTTTAATTTTTGGATGCACAACAAGATTGTTTTGGTTATCTCATGGTCTCTTATAAGAAATTGTAGGGGTTTTTTTCATAGGTTTCTCTTGGATGCTTGGAAGGGATTTTGGTTCAATCATTGTTTCATTAAGGATAGATTGCTCAATGACAGGTTGAGGCATGTTTCTAAGGGATAATTCTGCTATATGCTTTACCTTGAACTTTTGATAGGATTTAAAAAATAGTTCCTCACAAGGTCTAATAGGTTCAATAGGCTCGGCCCAAGAGAAATCTAATGAAAAATTTCCTCAGGATGACGTAGAATTAAACCCATTGTGATGCACAATAAAGATATCATTGAGAAAGGGAAACTTTAAACATTTATGCACACAACCAAGGGTACAACATTCATGGAGTGAAGCCATGGATAACCTAGCTTCACACGTAATTGGTTCGATTTTGGTATGATTGTGAATGAGACATTTAACATTTTCGGTCCAAATTTTAAGGTGAGATCTATCAAGGCCATTATAGGACAAGAAAAACCATTATGTGTCTTTATCCATGCTTTCAGTTTGTCATATGTATCTTGATAGAGTTCCTACATAAATATAAATTCTTTAGTCATCACATTCTCTCCATAGATGGGATCAACTAATATCCCATTAGTAGGCTTGTTATTGATTCTTCCAACTATGTAAAGAGGACCATCAGGTGCATGTTTAAGTATCTCGTTTTGTGAAAAATCAATATCAAGAGGCCTTTTAGTTGAGCCCTTACGAGGTTTAGCTTCAATAAATGCTATTATTTCTGCTTGTTCATATATATGTTTTCATCGTTCGTACCAAAATTCATCACATCATTCTTGGTTTCACTAGCTTTGACAAATGAAATAGTGTGTTTCAACATGGGATTGGTAAAGATTTATAAATTTTGGTTAGGATGGGCTACAAAATTATTACCTTGATCATTCACACCCCCAATTCAAAGTTGATAATTGTTAATAAGGTCTTGCACAAGATGTTTAAGATGCTTACAGTATTTCATACCATGTCCATGGGTATGTACAAGATCATCATGGAAAAAACAGGCCCTTAAATGGCAAAAAATTCAAAAAAATAAGAGTTAGGCAACTTGATGTAAAAATTTGAATAAGTTATCTATATTATTTCAAAAATATGTAAGAATAGAATCTGTACAAAATTGAATTTAGTTTCTAAACTACTAGGTTTATTTAAAAAAATGTATTTGGTGAAAATTTGAAATTTCAATCAAGTACTTGTATTTAGGGAAAAATAAGAAGTAGGTGTCTGTACACCCCTAACCACAATAAAATGATAATATTTTTATAAGATTTTAGATATAAGTAGAGGACTCATGTCCCAATGTGATGCATATTTTTTGTAATTTTTTCCAAGTAAATAATTAATTATGAATTTTTTATTACAACTTTTAAAAATATAAAACTTGTATGTCGACCACCTTAACTTGGTCAAAACTTCATGAAATTCAATTTTTTAATCCTATATTATGCAAGCATATAATATGACACATGTTTTGGATTCAAAAATGTGATACCATTTGAAAGCTATAGATGTTTTTCAATTAGCCTATCAATCAGGACTTTAGTCATAATTCAAATAGAAAATGAATAATAATAATTTATTAAATTCAAAGTAAAGCATAATTTATATTGGTGGAAACCTAAGAATCTCCTTTAAAAACCCTTTTCGTTTCATCAATTTTGGGTAAAAAAAAAGTCGTCAACCACATACCCTACACATACCCATCATATTGCCACTTTTTGGCCCATCATGATCTTGCACATACCCCCATTTTTTTGGTAATAATGAAAATAAGAGTTTCTTCAAAATCCTATGGGAAATGGTAGATTAGGATCGTGTTCTTTAACAGGAGGTAAGGTAAGAATGTTCTTTTCTATGAGCTACAACATGATATTATGAAGGGTATTGGGTAGAGGAGTGAAATTTCTATCCTTATCCCCAAAGGAAAAAGGACTTGTTGTATTTATAGTAGCCACTTGGTTATTAGTTTTTTGAATTCATTGAGGGGAATTAAGCTGTAAAAATCCCCTATTCTACTTCTTGAAGGGTTGGTAGTTATTTTGAGTTGTGGATTCATACTTTTCAGGATGATTAGGGGGATTTTTCACATCATGATTGCAAGTTGTATTTTGATAATCACAAAGGGTTGGACATGACTATGTAAAGGATGTAAATTTCAAGATTTCAAGTTTTATTTGGAGTTTGTGAATTTTCAATAAACATTCATTGAATTTCAATATCGAGAATCTTAATGTTTACTTCTGAATAAAATGTTTGGTATCTTGATATGAAATCAGTCACTTTATCATCACCCTTTTGTTTGCATGTCATTAAATCAGCTAGGGTCATCTTGGGACCCATGTGAATATGGAAGTGGTTTTAAAATTCATCAATAAGTTCATTGAATGAACCGATTGAATCATTCAATGAAGAAGAGAACCACTCTAAAGCAGTATCCTTCAAGGATCTAGGGAATAACTTAGCCAAAAGTTTAGCTTCAAAGATGAAATAACTACACAAAGTTGTAAAAGAAGAAAAATAGCTAACATGATCTCCTTTCCTACCATATTTCTCAAATTGGGGAACTTCTATACCTTATGGCATTTGTGCTCTCAATATCTCCAAGGATAGCGAATTGGTTTTGATGTATTGTGAAGGTTGACCATTGGTGGTTTGATTTAGGGTTGCAACTTGTTACTGAAGGGATTTCATACTTTACAAAATTGTGTTAAGGAGAGTATCATTGTTATTGTAAGGTGGAGGGGAATAGGGTGGAGTGGTAAATGTATGTGGAGGGAAAGTGAATTATAAGTTTGTGAAGGAGGATGGTTGAGGAGATATGGGATTCAAATTCACAATGCTAGAAGGATTCCCTATGGAAATACCTAAGGAAGTGTTCACTGCTAGTAGGTTGAGTACTAGTGTATGTAGGAATTGAAATGGGCATTGTAGAAGAAGGGATTGAAGCTCCACTTTGGCTTTGAGTACACCCCAAAGCTTGAGTGGAACTAGTGATGGTTGGGATGGTGTTGTTAATATTAAGCACATTGGTTGTAGGCATGGAAGTCATGGGAAATGAACTTTGCATACTATGATCCATAGAGGGTTGATTATCAATACTTCTAGGAAGAGAGCTAGAAAACCCAAGATCCACAGTGATTGAGATATCCAGGAATGACATGAGACTCGAACTACATCTTATAATAGTATTGCTAATAGGACATCAAGTTGTAAAGCTCATACAATTTTTACAAACTTAATGTGAAAACCCAAAATGGAAAGAGGAAATGCAATGACCTAGAATGAAATGCAATTTTTAGATTCTAAATAATGCAATTTATTGATTTAACTATGCAATAGACTAAAAATGAAATGTTGTAAATGAAATTTTGAATTTTGAAAATACACTAAATGAAGAAAATTAAGCTAGATCTAATGAATTTAATGAAACAAAAAATCACAAAACGAAAACACAGATGTAATCGAAGCAAATAAAAGCATAAAATAGGAGATTTCACATTCCAAAAATACAGATCAACACCTGATCAGGGACTCATTCGCCCTAGGGTGAATGAATCCCAGATGAGGGTTTTTAAAATGATCTTTTACTAATTTTTAAGCTTTTTCCAATGAGTTTTAGATTTAGGTCTATAATGGTAAGTTTCAAGTTCAAATTTCTATAAATGCAATGTGAAATGTAAGTGGAAAATGTGACAAAATGATGAATTCAAAGACCTAGTTTGAAATGCAATTTTATTTTGATTTTCAAATGTAAATTTATGTGATCTAACTGATATGTAATATGCATAATTTTTTTTGTATTTTTTAGATTTAAGGAATGGAATTTAGAACACAATTCTAGACCCCTAGATGAATGCAAATTTGAATGTAAAGTAAGACACCCTAAATGAGATATAATTCAATGAAAATGAATGAAAATGAATGCAAGATCTAACCTAGGATGAAAAGAAAGACTCCAAGATCAGAAAATTTCAATGTTCAATATGTCAGGTTCACCAAAATGAAACATAGAAAAAGAGGTTCACCCAAATGGGGATTCACCAAATGGATGAACCCAATTTTGGTTATGTTTAGATGTATTTTTCATTCAATTATGAGAGACAAAATGCATAAATAACAATAAAAAATCAATCCTAGCTGTTATAATAGAAATAAGGGAGGTTTTAAGATGTTGAAACAATGTGTACCTTGCTGAAAAAGTGTTATTTCGAGGATCACTGAGGACTCATTCGCCCAATGGTGAATGGGTCCCTGCTAGGGTTTTGGAAAAGGTGATTTCTAGATTCTGTTATTCAATGTCTGCACTCCCAACTCCCAAGTGTTTAGCTCCCGAAAGTTGGAAATAAATTTTATAGCTTTGTTTTTGTGATCTTGCAAGATTAATGAAAACTTTTGCAACTTTTCAATCTTGACAACTTTGCAACTTTTTTTTTCCACTTGATATTAGACATATAAACCTATACTCACACATGAAAGAGGAGATTTTTTTTTGATTGTTAGGGAATAGGGGTTCGCCTTGGTCAAACTCTGTTTAGGTAATTAAACCTTATGATGAAACAATGAAACATGAACATGAACATGAAACATGAAACAATGATACCTTGGATGAAGTCTTGTAATGTAAATCATAAATCTAGCATGAAGTGGCTATGAAGAATGTAGATCTTGATCTTGAGTTGGATGTGAAACAATTCTTGAATTGGATCTTGAATGCTACATCAACATGATAGATCAACTAGATGCATGATGCACTATGCCTTTGACATGATGATATGACCTTTAACTATTGCAATAAAACCTTGATAATATACCCTTGAATTCCTTCTTGAATTCTCTTGAATGCTCTATAATGCTCTTGTTTTTTATCTCATGAAGTCACATAAAGATTCTAGGTGAAACTATGTAAAATAACCTTATATTTATACTTAACTTAAGATTTAATCCCAGAATTCAAATAACACAAGAAAACATCAGATCTAGTATTCAAAATCACTAAAATCTACCACAAGTAAGTTAAAAAAGGGGTGTCCTTAGTTAAGGATGACCCATTCGCCACCTTGGGCGAATGGGTCCTAGCACAATTTACTAGGACCAAGTTTTGGGGAGGTGAAATAAAATGTAAAAAAGGGGTCCTAGGACATAGTGACAACCCATTCGCCAAGTGGAAAATGGGTCCTAGGTCACTATCCTAGAACACAAACCTTTCTAAATTAAGTGTTATGCAACATTATTAATGAGTGTTAGGCTTTATCCTTTCGAAAATGCAATAAATAAGGCTTGGATTTGAATTTAAGGGGCCAATTAAGCTCTAATTAACCTTAATTAATAAAGAAATCCCTAGATTAGTATGAAAGTGTAATAAAAAACTTTACAACACCCTAAATAAGGCACAATTAAGTTGAAATTTTATCATTAATTACTCATTCCAAAATTGTGTTGGAAAGGGTTACTTTTTTCATGCTACATGGATATGATAATCAACTTAGACATCCCACTTATGGGATATAATGCTATATAATTAAGAATTAAAAGGTGGTAGTAAGATGAATCAATTAGAAAAATGAATTCTATTTATACAGGTGCTGAAGAATTGAAGATAAGTGAGGTGAAAGGAAGGATTCTATGCAATCTCAATTTTAAACAAAATTACAAACTTGGGCCTCTCTTCTTTGTGAATTTTTTTTTGCACAAGTGTTTCTCCATGTAAACACTATGTTATGTGTCTTTCCTTTTGTTCCTTATTTTTCTTGTGTTGCTAATTTATTTTCTTGAAATATCAATTTGATTTTATATTGTCAAGATTAATTTTATGGTTGAATTAAAATTTCCATATTTAATGTTCAACTTCATTTATAATAAATATCATCCACATATATTAAATATCAAGGAAAATTAGGTTACAAAATACAAAAAAATGATCGGGTGTTGCCACAAAAGTGTGTCTCACTTTTGGTACATCCTGATTTTTTTCCTGAAATCCAATATTTTTAGAAAAACTAATGATTTAAGCTTTGAGAGGTTCCATATAAAAGTTTTCTATTGAAGAGGGTTAGACAAGACCCCCTTAGATCAAACCCTCTTGGATATAACCCCTCTAGTATTAAATCATACCCACAATGGAGTCTCCTTCACACCTATCAAAATATTGTCAAGAAAACACTTTTTCTTTACCTTTTGAGGGATTAAATAAAGTAATTGAGAAATTATATTTTACAAGATCATAGCCCTCGAAATGATATTTCCAACAAGTATAATTTTGATATGTTTTCGTTTTAAAATGTATTTATTTTTTATTTTTTACTAAACATAGGTTTTTCACCAAACATCAAGTTCTTCGTTCTATAGAGGTGGAAAAATAGTAAACCAGTGCTATAATTTTTTTACAAAAAATTCATTTTCCCTAGGTATTGATGTCCTTGTTTCACCAAAAAAAATGGATCTTGATAGATACACAACAATTCATGTTTGACAACATACACCTATGTCCAAATTATAATTATAGTGACTTAAAAATTAACAAAAAAAAAAATGTAACAAAAAATTATGAAAACATATCCTTGCCCTAGATATTGATGTTAAGAAGATTTATATATATTAAAAACTTGAATTTTATCCTTTAGATATTTTTTTATGTTTGACGACATAAATGTTACTTTCTAAAAATGTTGTTTACTATTTAAGACTAGTTATTAAAGGAGATGTTGAAAGATTCATGATTTATTTCATAATTTTTTAAAGAATATATATTTAGAATCTACACACAAATTGTCACAAATCACTAGTTCACATCATCTTCAAATTCTTAATAGTTTAGCTACTATAGGTATCAAAAGGTGAATATTCAATTAAAAATAATGATATACATGTCCATCTTGACCAAAAAGTGAGACAATATTGTGATTTTAGTCAATTAAATTTGTGAGTAATTAGGATTGATATTTTAAAGTAACATTGATTTTCATATCTTAGATACTACTAGATTTGTATAAGTATTGAATTTTTTATTTTTAATCTCTATCTCTATCACCAAAAGATGTATACTAATTCTCTAATTAGGTATAATTTCTATTGTTCTCCTCTATCTCAATGTCTAAGTTCCTTTTACATCATCAATACAATGTGTGAGGTCATATTTAATAACTCTTCTAGGTGCTTCCTCTATGTGCCTAGATTTCATTATATAGTGTTACATGTCTCAATGGTCAAAAAAATATAATCACTTCTTCAAGGATCTCATATTTTATTCATGTTTCTAAGATCTCTTAAATTTTTTAAGCCTACAAGCTCATACTAGCTCACTTTCACTTTACATGCCTCTATGTATGTTATTTCTCCTTAGTTGGTTCCTTTAGTTAAAAATTCATACATCTCTTTTAGGACTATATAATACTAATCTATTGGATTAACATTTTTTTGTAATTACATCCAAATAACCCTTTTATTTTTTTTCATATGCTTATGTATTGTACTATTCCTTTACAATAATATTTTAGAATGTTCTTAATGATTTCCCAACTTACTCTTTTGTATTTTTATCATCTATATTGTTGATGCTAGAAGCTATAACGTTATACTATAAAATTATATAGGGCCCTTTTACCTTTCATTAAAAAAAAAGCTTTATTGAATAAGACAACCATATTTCTTTTTTTGTGCTACAACATACTCAAGACCCTAATATTCCATCATGAAATCTTTAGTGAAAATTTAATTCCTAAAATATATTTTTTACTAATATAAAAACCAAATCCCTTTTTGAATAAAACATTATAAGGTATAAAAATGAGTTTGATTTACATTGTTTCTTATATGAAATTAGTAGAACTATACAGTTATAGGTATTCTCAGTTGTAATCCTCATTGTATAGATATGCTCATGAATTTCTAGAATATCATTCAATCAAGCATATTTGATTCTTCATATGGTATCAAAGTGAAGAGAAAATAGCATGAAGTTGGTGATCAATATTTACATCATGATGTGAAATAATTGTGGACTATGATGCATGAAGTAAACTCTAGAGCATTTAAATTATATAGGCGCGTGATAGTTTTATGAAGGATAGTGGTATCCATAGGTGGCATTATCAGAGTGGGAATGAGGAAGGTTAATTAATCTACATCAATCAATATTTTCTATTTTGAGGGTAATAATATCAATAATCATTTTTATAGTTGTGGAGAGTATTGTAGGTAGTTGTGTAAATTTTAACATATCTATGTGAGGGATAGAAGAGAAAAATCAAATTACCAACATTGTATTCTATGCGGTAGATTGGTGCATGTAAGTTATTTTTCTTGCATAATTTGTTGGGTGAAGTTTATAGTTATGTATCTTTTTCTCATTTTTGGGACTACCTTTATAGTTCAAAAAAAGTGAAGAAAATAAGATTTTGATGTTGTGTAGAGCACATTTGAAGAGTTTTTGATGATTTGCAATTTATTCACATAGAGGATATTGAAGAACTATGAATAAATTTAATGGTTTGGAAAGTTTATAATAAAGATGAATAGATTGATGGACATGCCTGAAATGGAATATTTCTTTAGCTCTATGGAGAACATTGAATGAGAGTGGATGGAACTAAATAAATGAGATATTTTTTGAACATCCACAATACTAAGAGGTGGGGTTAATCAATATTCTCTTAAACCATTAAAAAATTAAACATCCAATTACCAAAACATATTCAACTATAGTAAGGAAAAAAAGAATGAACATCAACATCACATAATGCACATGAACACCAAGATCTTTACGTGGAAAACCCAAAATGGGAAAAACCATGGCGAGGATTAGCTCACAATATATTATAACTAGTTATAGTATATTTACATAAGTTCTCACTACATATGGACTCACTATGCAAGTGGATTCACTGCCCACAAAGAAAAATATAGAAGAGAGATTGTGGCTCATAACCTATTTTGAACTGTTACAATTGCATCTTTCATATGCATGAGATACAGTTCTAATGAAGCTTAATAAACTAACTTTACACAGTTCATCTAATTCATATCTAACTCTCCGACTTTCTCTACATTCACATCACTTATTCTTCAACTCAACATTCACAACTTAACTTCGCATTGCTACATGATAAAATTAACATGTAGAATCTTTGCATTACACATCATGTGTTAATATTATGTCTCAAAAAACTAAAAATGTCTAACATATATATATACATCATCCCTAAATGTCTCAACACATTCCATCATCCCCAAAAGGAAAACATAAGACAAATGAAAAAGGTAAAATGTTTACGACATAGAGAAGAAAGTAGGTACAAATAGAGGAATGCACATGAAGAGAGAGAGACATAAAAAAAAAGCACAGGGGATAAATTTACACTCATGAAATCACATAAAGAAACATGGATAAGAAAATAAAGAAAAAGACTATTAAGCCACATGCAAGTCAACCTATAGTAGGTCGTCTGCATCCCAATCTTGATCAGCATATACTGAAGGTAGACACTTAGCCAAAGGGACAAGGACAAGTGACAAACTAGGAGAAGCACCAAGTTCAACACTCCTTTTAGGAGAATTGTCATTTAAGCTCATAGAAGAGGAGAACAATGAATTCAAATCATTATGCACTTGTTCATCAATCCTTGCAATGCCAATATCATCATTTAAATTAATCATGATGGGAGGTTGAATGATAATATCTCTAGAAGGTTCTTGTTTACGTTGTGGTGAAGTTATAGAATCATCATGTATTTCTTCATGCAAGATCAGATTTTGATTTTCTATGTTGCTCTTTTCTTCTTTAGTGTGTAACATACGAGCAATAGCATGACTTATATGCCTACACTCTCTAGAATTTTTTTTTCTTCACAATCTATTATCGATTTGTGATTGTAAAGGAGCACATTTGTCAACCGTAGGTTTCTTTTCTTCCCTTAGGGGAGGAATAGAAGGAACCATGATAGGAGGTTGCTCAATCACTTTTTCTTTAGCTTTGTAGACTTTTTTTGATTTAGGAGGGATAATGGAATTTTTTTTATTATCTCACAATATCTTATAGGAAATGGTAGGTCGATTTGTAATAGGCTTCTCTTGGATATTTGGAAGGGATTTTGGTTCAATCATGGTTTCATCTAAGATAGGTGGCTCAATCACAGGTTGAGGCATATTTCTAAGGGATAATTCTACTATATGCTTTGGCTTAAACTTTTTATATGCTTTGAAAAAGTAGTCCTCACAAGGTCTAATAGGTTCAATAGGCTCAGGCAAAAAGAAATCCAATGAAAAGTTCCAATGGGAAGATAGAGGATCAAAGCCACTATGATGCAAAGTAAAGATCTCATTGCCAAAGAGAAACTTTAGACATTTATGCATGATCGATAAGACGACATTCATGGAGTGAAGCCATGGATAGCCTAACTTCATATAAAATTGGTCTGACGATGAGATGATGGTGAATTCAAGAAATTTAATGTTTTCAGTCCAAATTTTAGAGGGAGATTTATCAATCCAATTGAAGGGAAAGAAAAACCATTATGCACTTTGATCCATGCTTTCGGTTTGTCATATGTATCTTGATAGAGTTCATTCACAAATAGGAATTCATTAGTGATGATGTTCTCTACATAGATGGGATCAATCGATATCCCATTGGTAGGATTGTCTTTATTCTTTTAGCTATGTAAAGAGGTCCATCAAGTTCATCTTTGATTATGCCATTTTGTGAGAAAGCAATATCATGGGGCATTTTTGTTTGGCCCTTACAAGGTTTAGCTTCAATAAATTGGCACCATTCTATTCATTTCATTCTCATTTTCATCTCTTTTCTTTTCATCATTTGTTTCAACATTCATCACATCATTCTTTGTTTCACTAACTTTGACAAATGAAATAGTGTGTTTTAGCATGAAATTTGTAAAGAATTGTAAGTTTTAGTTAGGAGGAGCTATAGACATATTACCTTAATCTTTCACACCTCCAATTAGGATATTATTAGAATCAATGAGGTCTTGCACAAGATGTTTAAGATGCTTACAATATTTTGTATCTTGTCCATTTTATTGGGGGTAATGGCAATAAGTGCTTGATCTATAGTTTTAAGGTAATGGTTTATTAGGATCAGGAGCTTTGATAGGAGTTAAGGAAAGAATATTCTTCTTCATGAGCTCTAGCATGTTATTATGAAGGGTGAAAAGTAGAGGGGTAAATTTTCTATTCCTATCCCCAAAGGAAAAAGGGGTTTTCATCTTTATAGCAGCCACCTGGTTATCAACTTGTTGATTTGGTTGAGGGGAATTAAGTTGTAAAAATCCCCTAGTTTGTTTCTTGTAAGGTTGGTAACTATTTTGAGGTGTGGATTCAAAATTTTTAGGACAACTAGGGGGTTTTTCACATCACAAACAAAATCCGAATTCTAATAGTCATGAAGGGATATGCATAACTATGTGAAGGATGGGAATTTCAACATCTCGAGTTTGATTTGGAATTTGTTTTGTAAATTAGCAATAAACATTCATTGAAGGTTGGGATCAAGAATCTTAATATTTATTTGTGAATAAAGCATTTGATATCATGCTATGCAATCAACAAATTTCTTAACATCCTTTTGTTTAAATGTCATTAAATTAGCTAGGGTCATGTTGGGACCCCATGTGAATGTGTAAGTGGGGTGATCCCACAATACTGGTTTACAAGTTTTGGCCAAACTGGACACTAGAATATTTTTTTCTAACTAAATCTTTACTTTTAGGCACCTATAATGGCTAAACTGTGGGGAATTTGAAGATGATGCAAACTAGTGATTTGTGAAATTTTTCCTATAGATTCTAAATATATTTTTTTCAAAATTTTTGGAATCAGATTGCAGTTCTTTTTCCATCTCCTTTGAAAACTAGTTTTTTTTCATTAAACAACATTTTGAAGGAGTGACACTCACCGTATAACGCATAACTTTTTTTCCATGAAGGATAAAATTCTATTTTTTTTGAATTTAGATTTTTAACTATGATATCTAGTGCTTCCAATTGGTTTGATAGTTTTTTATTGAATATTTTTTCCTTAATCAATTTTCAAAGTCAAACCAATTACAATTCAGACATAGGAAGACCGTATAACGTGTAACTTTTTTTGTATGTATCAAAATTTAATTTTGTTTTGTTGGATAAAGGGCTTCAATATCTAGTGCACTCATATTTTTTAAATTTCTTTTTGATAATTTGCTATTTTTCCACATGTGCAGAATATAGAGCTTGATTTTTGGTGAAAAACCTATGTTTAATAAAACTAAATAAACAAATACATAATAAAACTAAAACATATTAAAATTATATTCATTGGATAGCTCATTCTAAGGACTACCATCATCCAGTTGGGTCTGTGAATTCTCCTCCATTTTCATCCTCAACCCAAGCTTCAAAGCGAAAAATTTTGGACTTTTTTGGTGCTTGAGGGTGAGAAGGTGGGAAAAGGGGGGTTCGGGCGAACCAGGAGGGGTTTGAGCGAGCCCCTAGGGGTTCACTCAAACCAAGGTTCATTCGAACCCCTTTCAAAATATGTTTTCTGTGTGTTTTTGGTGGGAATGGTGGGACCTCACATTTAATTGGTTTGCTTGAAACGGGGTTCATTTGAACCCTCTTTTGGTTCGCTTGAACCAAAGGGTTCATTCGAACCCTCTTTTGGTTCGCTTGAACCAAAGGGTTCATTCAAACCCTCTTTTGGTTTTCTTGAACCAAAGGGTTCATTCAAACCCTCAAAAACCAATTTTTTTTGCATGGGGTTGTTTTTCGCAACTTTTCCTTCCTCACTCGAATTGTAAACCACTTTTGTGGGTTTACCCAGTGGGTGTAAAAAGGAATCAATAAGCTCATGGAATGAGTTTATTGAGTTATTTGGTAAAGAGAAAAACCACTCTAAAGCAGTATCCTTCAAGGATCTAGGGAAGATTTTATCCAAGAGCTTATATTCAAAGATGAAATCACTACATTAGGTTGTGTAAGAAAAAACATGGCTGACAGGATCTCTTTTCCCACTATATTTCTCAAATGTAGGAAATTCTATACCTTGTGGCATTTGTGTTCTCAATATCTCCAAGGATAATCGGTTGGTTTTTATGTATTGTGAAGGTTGGCCATAGTTGTTTTGATTTAGGATGGCAATTTTTTGTTGAAGGATGACATGTTTTGCAAAAGTGTGTTAATGATGGGATCATTGTTGGTATTGTAAGATGGATGGGAATAAGGTGGAGTGGTGTACGTTTGTGGAGGGAAAGTGAATTGTAAGTTTGTAAGGGGAGATGGTTGAGGAGATATATACTTGAATGCACAAAGCTAGAAGAACTCCAAATAGAAATTCGTAAGGAAGTGTTGACATGGCTAGTAGGCTAAATGGTTGTGGTAACTTGAGTACTAGTGTATGTAGGAATAGAGATGGGTATTGTAGAAGGATGAATTGAAGTTCCACCTTGGATTTGAGCATTCCCCAAATCTTGTGTACAAGTAGTCATGGTAGGGATGGTATTGTTAACATTAGGCACATTAGTTGTAGGTAAGGAAGTCATTGGATATGAGGTATGCGTGTTATGATCCATAGGGGTTATTTATCAACACTATTAGAAAGAGAGTTAGAAAACCCAAGATCCATGATGAATGGTGTATTGTGGGATGACATGAGTCTCGAACTACATCTCACAATAGTATTACTAATAGGAAACCAAGTTGTAAAGCTCATACAAGTTTTACAAACTTAATGCCAACCCAAAATGGAAAGAGGGTAAAATGCAATGCAATGACCTAGAATACAATTTTCATATTCTAAACAAGATAATTTGCTGACTACACTATGAAAAAATGTTAAAATTAAGTCTTGTAAATGAAAATTTAAAATCACACAATACACTAACTATATCAAATTAAGATGGATATGATCAAATTGATGAAACAAAAATTCTGCAAACAGAAATAGAAATCTAAAAACAACAAATAGGAATGCAGAAATGAATGTTTTAATGCCCAAAAAATTAGAATGTGACCTTGATCAGAGACTCATTTTCCCTAGGGCGAATGGGTCCTACGTAAGGGTTTGAAACAAAATTTTATAGATTTTTCAGTGATTTTTAGAAGTTTCTAGATTCTTGTCTGATACAACTTTTTTTAGTTTTAATTTTCTATGAATTCAATGTAACTGAATGCAAGTGCAAAATGTGACAAAATGACAACCTAGAAAATCTAGTTTGATATGCAATTTTTGTTTCAATTTTCAAATGCAAATGAATATGATGTAATGCTATGTAAATGATATGCAAGATGACTAATTTTTTTATATTTTTAGATTTGAATAATGAAAAATATGTAATCCTAAAACCCTTAAATGAAATGCAATGTTGAATGCAAACTTGACACCCTAAGTGAGACCTAATTCAATACAAAGAGATGCAAATGAATGCAAGATCTAAATCTATGATGAAAGAGGACTCCAAAATATAACTCAAGTTTAAAAGGTTGGGTTCACCAAAATGAAACATAGAAAAATAGGTTTGAATTTAAAATGAATTGATAACAAAGAGAGTATGATGCACCTATTTCTCTAATTTTATTCAAAATGTGTGTTATAAAATGAAAATGAGAAACAATAATCAAATCTAACCAAAATAATAGTAAAAAGCTAGATCTAGAAAGGGGAAAATGCTATGAACCTTTCACCCAAAGTCACCTTTTAAAGCTCAATGAGTACTCATTTTCCCTATGGTGAATGGGTCTTGGCTAGGGTTTTTGAAAAATGCTTTGTGGGTTCTCTTCTTCTAGGTCTGCACTCCCAAATTCCAGGTGTTTATTATCATAAATCTAGAAATAAAATATGTAGAAGAGTTTCCATGATCTGATAACTTTTCTTGCAACTTTGCAACTTTCTTCAAATTTTACCTTCAATAGATCTTCAACCTAAAATCTACAATCACACATCCAAGAGAGAAAAAAATGTTTGTTTTTAGGGAATGGGTATTTTCCTTCATCTAACCCCATTTTGGTAATTAAACCTTGAAATTAAATAGAAAAGCATGAAGGAATGATGAATGAACAATAGTATGTAACAACTCACCAAACCTTATTTGAAACCTTAGAGTACAAATCTATAAACTAGCATGAAGTGGACTCAGTGAATGCAGATCTTGATGATGAAACCTGATGTGAAACAATGCATTTGATGTGCTCGAATTGATCTTGAACACTACATCACCATATTAGCTCAAATAAAATGCATGATGCAATAAACTTTTGACATGATGAATGAATCTTGATTGCAAAAATAATCTTCTATAAATATGTCCTTGAATTCCTTGAAAATTCTCTTGAATACTCTATCAATGCTCACTTGAATATCCTTAGCTTGTTTGAGATCTTCTAGGTGAAACATAGTGAAATAACCTTGTATTTATACATATCTTATCATTAATTACTAAAATTCAAATATCACAACTGACATTGAATTGTGGATTTGAAATCATTAAAATACCATCAAAAACATATTTTGAAGGGGTTTACTATGTCTAAGTGAGGACCCATTTCCATAGGGTGAATGGGTCCTAGGCCACTTACCTAGGACACACATTACTAAAGGTTGAACATTATGTAAAAATAGGGTCCTAGATCTAAGGGAGGACCCATTTTCTCTATGGTAAATGGGTCCTAATTCACTTAACTAAGACACACATCTTCCAAATTTAAGTGTTGTGAAATGGAATTTATGAATGTCAAGATTTATCCCTCAGAAATTTGTATTTAATTAGGCTTGGATTTGAATTAAGGGGGGAAATTAAGGAAAATTAACCTCAATTAATTAATAAAGCCCTATATTAATATGAAAGTGTTAAGGTACACCTTACAACATCAAAAAAAGGCACAATTAAGTCCATTTAATTTTAAAGGGCCCTAAACTTAATGTGGATATGAAATTCATATTACAACAGTAAATTAATGCAACATTAAGCTCATTTTATTATTAATTATTCCCAAATTAAGTGTGAAAAAGGGATAATTTTTCCTACAATTCAAGTAAAATGAAACAATCAACAAGAAATTTATATTTATACTATTGTTGAAGGATTGAAGACTAATGAGGAGGAGGGAAGGATTTTATGTGATCTCAATTTTGAAGATAATACAAAATTGTTACTCTCTTCTTGGTGAACTTTCTTCCCAAAATGGTTTCTCCATGCAAACACTATGTTATGTGTTTTTTCTTTTATTCCATATTTTTTTTTTTTTTATAATTTTATTTCATGTAATCTCCATTTGGTTATATATTGTTAAAATTATTTTTATAGTTGAATTCAAATTTCAGTATATAGTGCTCATCTTCATTTGTAATACATATCATCCACATATTCAATGCCAAGGTAAAATAGGTTACAAAATATGAAAATAAATCAAAATTGTGAGTAATTGAAATTGATATTTTAAACTAATCTTGATCTTTTGCATCTTACATACTATTAGATTCACACTGAGTATTTAATTTTTTATTTTTAATATCTATGAATTTTTTCTTTTTCTATCACCTAAAATTGTTTAATAATGCTCTAATAGGGTATACTTTTATTGTTAAGTGTCTTCTACATCATTAATACAATGTGTGAGGGCCTATGTATTATAGGTTCTTTGTCTATTTTATTTCATCTTATTTTTAGTGCTACATGTCACATTGATCGAAAAACGTAATCTTTTCTTCAAGGATCTCATATTTCTATCCATGCTTCTAAGATCTCTCAAAATTTATAATCCTACAAGCTCAAACTAACTCACTTTCTAACATTTTGCATGCCCCTCTGTATGCACTTTCTCCTTGGTTACTTTATTTATAAGTTTGCATATATCTTTTAGGATTAGCTATTACTTACCTATTGGATCAACATTTATTATAATTATATCCTAATAACCCTTTTATTATTTATCATATGTTTATGTTTTGTGCTAGTCCTTTGCAACAATATATTGGAGTAGTATTCTTAGGAATTTTCCTCCTTATCCTTTGGTATTTTTCTCACTCATATTGTTGATACTATTTAAGCTATAATATTAGAATCCTTTTATAATATAAAATTATAGCAGAATCTTTCATGTTTCATCAATAAAAAAATTGCTTCATATTATAATTAGGACAACCATATATTTTTTACCACAACATAGTTAAGACTCTAATATTCCATTTATGAAATTTGTAGTGAAAATTTAATTCCTATTTTTTTACAAAGATAAAAACAAAACAATTTTATAATAGAACATTCTAAAGTATACAAAATAATTTCAATTGGAAATTAAAAAAAAAAGTATAAAGATATAACAACTAATGCTAGGCTACAAAACAAGGAATTCCACCTAAAGACTAAATCTAAGCAATGTCAAACTCTACCCTAGACAAATAACCTTAACCCTAATGTGTGACTAAGAGAAAAATATGGGAAGACATTTGTTACTCCTTTAAATAATATTACATTAAACACAATTCTCTAGGTCCTTAGACTAAGAAGTTAGAAGAAACGTGGATTCTTTAATGGAGATGTAATTCATTGAGGACCCTAAATAAGAAAAAAATGTTTGTGTTGTAAAAAAATTGAGGAAGGCTAATGAGAAATTAAATTAAAACAAGAAATAAAAAGTCAAGAACGATAGAAGTCCCACCAAAAAGAATTGAGAGAGTTGGAGGATCCATAGTAGACCCTATAGGAACCACCATGGGAGTAAAAATAATTTAGATAGGTTCAAAATGAGTTAAATGCTTCAATACTAAGTCAATGATCTAAGAATTTACACTATAAGTTTTTGTGGGAGGATATTATACGACCATGTAGGAAAGATTCACTTAAGGATAGTGTAAGATTTACTGTTAAATATAGAAAAGATAAAATGAAATATTAGGAAAGCACGACATGAAAATAAAATAATATGCTAAAATGAATTTTATTCTATATAGAAAATAAGAATGCATCACAAATACATAAAGATCCAATTCCATAAAGATCCAATTCTTTATATAGAGAAAGGAAATGCATGAGCTAAGTTAGGATCTCACATAAAGCATGGAGTTCAACTGGAGTTAGCCTATGCAATAAAGAAAAAATGCTTATCTAAGAAGAAAGCTTATCTAGGAAAGCTTATCCAATAAAGCAATAAAGATTATCTAAGAATAAATTATTATCTAAGAAGGAAATTTTATCTAAGAAAGCTTATCCAAATCTAGAGAAAATAAAGTAAATAGCTAATAAACTAATTATTAAAATAAATAAATGTAACTAGATAAAAATATGCTAAGTAAGCTTAAGTTTGTAAAAAGGAATCTTTTACACTAATAGACATCATGATGATAATCAATAGCTAAATTTCATATGGTAAACCAACATTTATAATATAATAAAATGATATTATATAGTTGATAAGATTTATTCTGAGGGTGATCTCTAAATTGCAAGAGAATATCCCTAGGGAGAGCCTTTGTAAGGTAGATATCCACTAAGATGTGAGTGAAGGAGGTATGAGAATAGTTTGAATTGGATACATCAACCTTGTAAAAGTAACTAAGATCAATGCCAATAGCTTGAAAAATATAATTTCACCAAAATTCATGGAGTATTTAGGATAATATAATCAAAACAAAAACAATTATGGAAGAGTTAATCAAATGATAGAAGAAATAAGTGTAGGGTAAAACTAATAAATAATGATGGTCCATATCTAGGATCATTCATCCCAAATAGTAGATCCATTTCACCAAATGAATTGAATTTCACTACAAATAACCCCTTGGAATAGGGTTAAATTTCTACTCTAACATCCTAAATATGAATCCAATGTTTGGAAATATAATGATGCAAGCTTGGGAGTGAAGGCCACATTGGACCAAATTTACATACTAGACACTTATTAGATAAAAATATCTCATTAACCATAAGAACCTATGCATCAATCACTATGGGAGTGTATAAAGCATAAGGGATGACATCAATTTCATTCAAGGAAGAAGGTGAAAGTAATCACATAAGTATTGCCACTCATATCAAGAATATATGAGGAAGGTAAAGAGTCATTCACTATGCCAAAAAAAACCAACACTATAAGTACACTCATCATGTAGTGAAGACATAAGTGACAAATGGATAGATCCACTTATAAAATATTCTTGAAAACTATCCATCAATTTGTGAAAATATATTTTATCAATAATTATAATTTCTGAATCCACTACTAGTTTACTAATTATAGAGACACAATAGTTGGAACCTACCATTGTAACCATGATAAGGGTAATAGGGAATGACAAAAATATATTTTTGTAGAAAAATGTGGGAATTTTAGATTTAAGTAGGAATGAATTATTTGAAATTTAACTACAAGTAAATCCATATGGAAAAAATGTTTATATAATAAGTGCATGTTAAAATTTAATCCTAACATGGTTGTTTAGTACTATGTGTATTATCAAAAATTGTACTCCCTTCTTGGAGATAGTACATTTTCACACTTAGTTTGGACCTATTTTAGTACCCTTCCATTCATGTACCTTAAATAATAATTAATAGGAACTTAAGAAACTTTATTACGTATCCCAAGGACTATTTAAACTAAAATCTTGACAAATTCAATAAATACATTTAATATTTCAACCCCTCGACATTCTCTCACCCGAAAAATCTAGGGTGGGACCCATATGCAACCTTGGGCGTATGAGTCCTATTTGGGGCCTTTTAGGGTTTGAGCGGGAAATCAAGGTTTTTAATTCAAATTTTACAAATGTCGGCATTTGGGATCTAGTAAATGGTAAATTCGATATGATGCCTATAAAATCTAAGTCTCACATTCATTTTTAAAACTAGATAGAGCAAGATAAGCAAGCAAGTAAGCAAGAGATCACAAGCATTTGCATTCAAGGACAAGGAGCAAACAAAGTTGATGTATTGGAGCAACATTATAGTATTTTGTAGGTCTTCAATCTCTCTTCCATTTCAATCGCATTGCCAAAGATTGATGATGGTCACCTATGGAGGATCATGATGGATTCTAGGTTGGAAAGATGCAACTAGCCATTGAACCAAGCCTAATGACTTGTTTCCTAAGTGATTTAATCTTCCATTATCACTCTACTTTCTACCTAAATGAAGGTACATGTATTCTTATGGCTTATTAGGGTGATTGGAGTTCTCCCAATGTGAGTCATCATAATTTTCTTGTTTCATTTATGCATCCTATTCTAGCACATTAGAGTAGGATTTTATTACATTTTAGCTCTCATAATCATAAACACACTTAAGATTAGGGATTTCACACACATATCCATTTCAAATATATACTTTCTATCAAGGTTTAATTACCAAACTAGGGGGTTTGACAAAGAAAAATCAACCATAAGCAATCAACCCAATATTTTGTTTTAGAGATTTTTCATAGGTTTGGATCTAGAAGTGAAGTTTGAAATATATAGGAAGGAAATGTAGAGATAGGAGAACAACTTCAAATTCTACTTTTTTTCGAAAGGAAGAGTGGGACTCATATGCCCAACTAGGGTGTATTAGTCATAGTATACCCTTTTTGAAACCTTTCTATAGATCTTTCTCAGTCATTAGAAGATTCTAGAGTCTACCCTGAAAACCCTGTAGCAGGACTAAATCACCCAACCTAGCATATGAGTCCTGGTGGAATCTAAGACAATAATTTCTAGGCCTTTTTAGACCTTGTTTTGGCCTCTCCACTCCTCCAGATACTTTTCTATTTCATTTTTTTTGTCAATCTGATTTCATGCTTTCAAGTTTCTATGGTTTTGTGCATAAGTGTTTGTATTTTTCCTTTGAAGCTTCATTTAATTTTGAAACCCTATCTAATTTCAATAGGCATCCCCTAGCCCATTCCTCAATCAAGCCACTTGGTTGAGGGATCTAGGTTTCCTAATGAACTAAAGTGTGAAATAGGTCTAACTTCCATCTCCGAAAATATGGAACACCCATTTCCCTTGTGTTCATTTTTGTGAACCCGACCTTTGAATGGTTGAATTTTTTATTTGGATAACATTGTAGTCCTAGATCTAGATTGCATTAAATTTGAATTAGATTTGCATTAGTTGAATTACATTTAGGGCTTCTAAACATTGCATTAGTGAAAAATGCATATAGGTTGCATTTTTTCATTAGTCCTTGGTTAGGTTTGAATCTACATTTTATTGCATTAAAATCTTCTCATTTGTGCTTCTAGTTATTGTCTTTAGATTACTATTTTAGTTTGCAGAATTCCTATCATTGACAATCTTTCCGTAATTAGTTTCATTTCAAGCACATGTTTCAATTATGGATAGAATTAGATTACTACACTTTTGTTTCATTTCTAGCATTATTTCATAGTTTGATAAGATTAGATTACATTTGGCATTCATTAGAAAATAAAAATAAAAAACTAAAAAAACCAAAACAACCATAAACCAATGAATCCCTTGGAGAAAGCATAGTTATTTGAGTATGCCAAATCTATTTTTCTAAGTTAACCTATCCTTCAAGCCCTTTAGGAGTGATTAATTTGACATGTTATATTAAGTCCTTGAAGATTTCATCTTGCAAGGCTCATCCACTAAAGCTTGTTATAGCAAACTGAAACAAAGAGAATTTAATGTTTTCCAACCTCAACTCATCATTTACCCACCCTCAAACCAATCTCAAACTAAAAAAAAACCTGCCCTCATCCTCAAACCACCTATGAATAAGGTTTCACAACAATCGAGTTATAATACCATCACTCATACATATAACACTAGAAACAATCCACAACTAACACAAACAACTTCAACATCCCTCCCTTTGCCTTAACCCATCTTGCCTAGTTCTCCTCATTTTGCTTCACATAGTGGGAAGGAGTATGATCTTGTTGAACACCTTAAGAATACTCCTACAAAGATAACCCTATGTGATCTAATTCAAATTTTACCTAGTTATTATACTATGCTTAAAATGGCCTTGCAACAAGTTGTGGTTCCCTATAGTGCAAATCCAAGTGATGGAGCAGCTCTAATTGAAGGAATGAATGTGGTTAACATTGAAATTACCTTTCATCAAAATGAGTTACCTCCCTTAGAAGTGAGAAATAAAAATGAAGCCTTCATGATAATAGCCATCTTTAATAAGATAGGGATAAATTGAACCCTTGTCGACAATGGCTCAACTCTTAATGTATGTAGTGTCAACCGTGTGGATAAACTTGGCATGGATTAATCAAGAATTGAACCTGATTCCTTATTGATTCAAGGATTTGACAATGTAGGAAAGCAACCGCTTGGTACATGATCACTTTGTCTATTAAAGTTAGAAAGGCCACATTAAAAACTCCTATCCATGTTATGCCTCATGATCTTTCATACAATCTTCTTTTTGGAAGATCATGGATTCATGAGATGAATGCAGTGCCTTCAACTCTTTATTGTACATCATGAAGTATGTCTATAACAATAAAGTGTACCAAATCGAAATAGATGCTAAGCCCGAAAGTTTCTTACAAATTGAAAAAGGAATGGTAAGTCCTCTAAAGACATTAAGCCCAACTTCAAAGATAGAACCTATGAAAGAAAAGCAACAAGAGATGGAAAAAGTGTTGAAGTTATTTGAAGATGATTGTCATTCATTAAATTGCACACCTTCGTTCATGGGAGAGTACAACATTTTAACAAAAGTGGAGAAAGGAAAAGAAAAAGAGAATACAATAATATCAACACAACATATGGAAGAACCATCAAAGGATGAAGATTCAACATGCATTGAAAAAGACAACACTTACACAACTAACTTTGAAGAAAGTAATTATAACCCACCACCGACATCAAAATAAATGAATGAGCTTTATAGAAAAGGATATCAACTCTTAAAACAATAGGTTACAATGGAAAGGGATGTGGTGTCAATGGGCAGGGAATTCATGTTCCTATTGTACCTTATCCGTAAGAAAGCATAATAGGTCTCATATATCTTCCTTCAAAGATTACAAAAGCATAAAAAAATCCTTTACTTAATGTCAACATTGTTACACAAGATACTCCTAAAACAACTCTTACATTGAAGTATCCTAAATTTATAGACATGACAAGTACTGATATGACTTTGGACCAATTTCAAAATGATGAAGCTATAGCACAGTTTTAAGGATTCTGTGATCATTTTCCAAGGAATCTTCACAAGAAGCAAAGTTTTCATGCTTTAAGTGCACAAAAATCCTTTGTAGATAATCAGAAAACAAGTGACAATGAAGAAAAAGAAGATGAAAAAATATCAGAAAATTGAAATCAAAGTGCATTACTTATAAGATATACAATCAATGTGCCAATGGACATATTCTAATGAAGAAAAAGTGATTCCAATAGGAATATGCCTTGATGATGATGAACATGAAGATCACACAACATTGTTACAAGAATTTCATGAAATATTTTCTTGGAAATATTTAGACATGCCTGGTATTGATCCTAAGATCATGATGCACAACATAGTCTTAGAAAGTGATGCCAAACTAGTAAGACAAAAGATACGTAAGATGAATCCTAAATTAGGTTTGTTGGTCAAAGATGAAATTAAGAAGCTCTTAGATGATCATTTTATTCGACCTATAGATTATTCACCATGGATTTCAAATATTGTAGAAGTGGCTAAACCTGACAATCATATTACCTGATGTGTATGAATTTTCATGATTTGATCAAAGCATCTTTAAAAGATTACTTTCACCTTCCTAATATTGACATGATAGTTGATTCAACTAAGGGCCACACTCTAATATCAATCATGGATGGTTTTTCACGATATAATCAAATTTTTATTAACCCTCAAGATCAATACAAGATAGTTTTTATGACACCTTGGGGAACATTTTGTTGGGTTGTAAATCCTTTCAGACTAAAGAATTTTGATTCAATGTATCAAAGAGCTATTAAATTGATATTTCATGATTACATACATAGAATATTGGAAGACTTTGTTAATGACAACTTGGAAAAATCCTTGACTCATGAAGACAATGTTAATATTCTTTGGAAAATATTTGAACATATTCACAAGTACAATATGAGGTTGAATCCGAAAAAGTATATTTTTTGAGTTGAAAGTGGAAATATTTTAGGTTTCATTGTGTCACACAGACAAATAGAGGTGGAAACAAATAAAATTGATGTCAACATAAAAATGCCACCTCCTAGAAATATTTCATGATTGCGTAGTTTTCAAGGAAAGATTCAAGCTATTTGTCTCTTTGTTGCATCCTTGGCGGATCAGACCTTACCTTTTACCAAACTTCTCAAAAAGGAAGTGGAATTTAATTGGAATGAAGATTGTAAGAAAGATATTGAAGAATTAAAAGAGTACGTATCCAACCCTCCAATATTATAACTAGCAATCCAAGGAAAACCTTTCATTCTTTATATATCGACATCTTCCCATGCTCTCGCAGTGTTGTTGGCTCAAAAAGATGAAGATAATTAAGAGCATCTCATTTATCACATTAGCAAGATGATGATTGATTATGAAAATTGATACACCATTCTAGAGAAACAATGCTTAGCCCTTGTGTTTTCCACTAGTAAGTTGAGACATTCAAGGGTGATCCCACAATACTGGTTAACAATTCCATTGAGGATGGAAAATTGCAAAAATGCTCCCATGATTTTTTTTTTTGGATTTTAGGGGTTTGCACGAACTGGGGTGTTTGTATGAACCCCAGTTCAAGTGAATCCTATTTAATGATGGGACCCACTATTTGGAAATTTTTTAAAATGAAGACAATGGAAAATTCAAAAAAGGGGGGGTTCGCTCAAACCAGGGTCCATACAAAAACCCCTTCAAGAGAACCCCAAAGGGGGGTTCGATTGAACTAGGGGACCCATATGAACCCCTCCTTTTCCCCCCTACCCCTCCTCTTCTTCAAAATCTCTATAAAATGTTTCCTTTCAATGCTCGGGTTGAGGATGAAAATGAAGGAGACTTCACAAACCCAACTAGATGATGGTAGTCCTTAGAATGGGCTATCCATTGAATATAATTTTAATATGTTTTGGTTTTATTATGTATTTTTTTTGTTTGATTAAACATATGGCTTTGATTGAAAAGTAAGCTATTTGTTCTGCACATGTGGAAAAATATTAGATAAAATTCTGAAAAATATGTTTGGGCTAGGTATTGATATCCTTGATCTAGTGAATTTTTTTTAAAATTTTGATACATACAAATTTTTTTATGTTGTATACCTTCTGCCTATGTCTGAATTATAATTGGTTCGACTTTGAAACTTGATTAAGGAAAAAAAATCCAATAAAACACTATGAAACCAAATGAACTTTCTAGATATCTTAGTTACAAATGTAAATGCAAAAAAAATAGAATTTTATCCTTCATAGAAAAAAAGTTATGTTGTCTACGGTGAGCATCACTCCTTAAAAATGGTGTTTAATGATAAAAAATAGTTTTTGAATGAGATGGAAAAAGAAATGCAATCTAATTCAATATATATATATATATATATATATTTAGAATCTACAGAAAAAATGTCACAAATCACTAGTTTGCATCATCTTCAAATTCCTCATGGTTTAGCAGCTATAGGTGCCCAAAAGTGAAGATTTAGTTAAAAAAAATTAGTTCAATGTCCAGTTTGGCCAAAAATTGTAAACCAGTATTGTGGGACCACCCATTACTTGCTCAATTCCGAAGTACATGTGGTGACTAAGTTCGACCCTTTAAAACATCTCTTCAATAAAATAGACTTATCAGGATGCTTAGCCAAATGGGTAATATTGTTAATTGAGTTTGACCATAAATTTTTCATACAAAAAGTAATTAAGGTATAAGCCTTGACCAACCATTTAGCTAAAGGTCCTTCACCATTAGCATCACATAAAATTTACTTGCTCCCTGTTGATAATTTGTTGATGATTGAAACTGATACACGAGAGTTATATTTTGATGGCTCTAAGTGTAGAACTGGCTCCAATGTAGGGGTTATACTAGTCTCGCCTACAGGAAAGCCTATTTCCTTGTCTTACTACCTAAACTTCCTATGCACAAACAACATAATAGAGTATGAATCTTTAATTACTAGAATACACATCGCTTTAACTCTGGGAGCTCGAACATTAATATATTTGGTGATTCACAGTTAGTCATTAAGAAAATAAACAGATAATATCAAGTGAAGCATGAAAAATTATCAAAATATAAGGATCTCACAATGACTCTCTTAGAAAAATTTTATTCATATACCATTTGATAATATCCCATGAAAAGATAATCACCATGCGGATGCAATGGCAAGTGTGGCTTCCCTTGTATCTCCTCAAGATCCTTCAATAGATTTCACATTCATTGTCCATACAATTATGCAAACATCAATAAGAGGATAAGGTTAAATAAGTGTTATTAACCATCATAGAAACCTCCAATGAATGGTACACACCAATATTTAATTATTTGAAAGAAGGTACCTTTCCTGAGCCAACAACTAAAAATATTTGAGCCTACCTTCAAAAACTTGCGTCTAGATATATAATTTTTGCAGACGTTCTATATAGAAGGTACTTTGATGGTCTTTTGCTTAGATTCCTTAAACAATTTGAAATCCCTATAGCACTTACAGAAGCTCATGCGAGTGCTTTTGGAGGCCATTTTCGAGGAAGATCATTAGTTTGAAAGCTAATTCACATAGGATATAATTGGAGACATATGGAGCAAGATTGATTTGAATATGTTAAGAAATGTCACAAATGTCAAGAACATAGCAATTTGATTCATGCTTCTACTTTCGAGCTTCATGCACAAGTTCTTTTATGACCATTCTCTGTATGGGTTTTGGATCTTATTAGAAAAATATCACCACCCTCTTCCACTGGGCATACATTTATAATTACCACAATAGGTTATTTCATGAAATGGGTGGAATCCATTCCCCTTCGGTCAACAACTACTGATGTAATATGTCATTTCATATTGGAACACATCATTACTCATTCTGGACTCCTTTCTCCGTTGGTTTCAGACAATGGGACACCATTTAAGAATAATGATGTGAAGAATTTCTTAGAAAAATTTAACATCCAACATCATTTTTCAACAACCTACTACCCACAATCTAATGGTCAAGTTGAATCAACTAATAAGACTCTTGGGAAAATCCTAAGGAAAATAGTAAGCAAACATAATAAGGATTGGCACATATAGTTAATATATGCATTATGGGCTTATCGTACTAGTAGTAGAACAAAAACCCGAAATACTTCTTATTACCTTGTTTATGGTATCGAGGTGATAATTCCCTTGGAGTTAAAGATTCCTTTATTAAGAAGCACTATTCAAGGACTTATTGATAACAATATTTATAAACAACAATGATTGCATCAGCTTGAAATACTTGATGAACAACACATCAATTCTCTTGAGCATCTCCAAGCTTACTCTAGATGAATGCAATGTAGTTACAATGATCATGTCCTCCCTCATTCATTTAGTAAAGGTGATTTGGTGTTATTTGAGAATCAACGTAATGTCAATGCTGCCTTGACTAAAAAAGGAAAATTCAGCCCTAATTGGTTTGAACCTTACGTAATTAATGAAAGTTATGGGTCTGGAGCATACATGTTAACAAAATTAGATGGTAAACCTCTTAAAGAACATATTAATGCCACACATTTGCACTGATACTATGTCTAACCTTCCTTCTTGAATAATGTGAATATTAGAGAAGTGATGTTGGAGTTAGTAGACACTATGCTATTTTCTCTTGCATTGCTTCATTCTTGATAAACAATTATTCATGTGTCTTGAATATTAAATTAATTGTTCAAATTAGGCTTGGGTTGTTACTTTAAGTTTCATATTAGGATATGTGCAGGATCATGATGGGCCAAAAAGTGGCAATATGATGGGTATGTGTAGGGTATGTGGCTAAAGACTTTTTTTTACCCAAAATTGATGAAACGAAAAGGGTTTTTAAAGGAGATTATGAGCTTTCCACCAATATAAATTATGTTTTACTTTGACTTTAATAAATAATTATTATTCATTTTCTATTTGAATTATGACTAAAGTCTTGATTGATAGTCTGATTGAAAAACATCTATATCTTTCAAATGGTATCACATTTTTTGAATCCAAAACATGTGTCACATTCTATGCTTCGCATACTATAGGATTAATTTTTTTTTTGAATTTCATGAAGTTTTGACCAAGTTAAGGTGGTCAAACATAAATTTTTTTATATTTTTTTAAATTTGTAATAAAAAATTCATAATTAATTGTTTACTTGGAAAACAAATACAAAAAAATATGCATCACAGGACATGAGTCTTCACTTATATCTAAAACCTTATAAAAAAATATTATCATTTTATTATGGTTAGTGTGGTTAGGCAAACACCTACTTATTTTTTCCCTAAAATTTAAGTACTATTGCATTTAAATTTCAAAATTTCCCCAAATAATTTTTATTTTTGAATAAACCTAGTAGTTTAGAAACTACAATCAATTTTCTACAGATTCTATTTTTACATATTTTTGAAAAAATATAGATAACTTATTCAAATTTTTACATCAAGTTGCCTAACTCTAGTTTTTCTAAATTTTTCGCCACTTAAGGGCTTGTTTTTTTCATGATGATCCTACACATACCCTCTATTCAAGTTAATCTTGTATGTGGTGTTAGATTAGATCCTTATATGCATTTAATGTTCTACAATTAGATCATAGGTGCATTTAATTTATAATAACATACTCAATCATAATGTTGCATCTAAGAAAAGCTAAAATAGTTTTAATTAGATCCAATAAAACATGTTAGATCATGGATATATTTAATAAATAGTCTTACAAAGATTATTTGATAAATCACATTGCCATCTAACTTAAACAAAAAAACATAAGCAACCAAATGTAAATGATCATATATATATATAAGAGAGTTTTAACTACATATTCTCAATAATACAATGCTATTGTGGCCTGTGACTACTAGACCCCTTGGGGCTCGACGATGGCATCCATTGTGAGATAGTGGTATGCGATCATGATCTACTCATGGATCTCAGCACATCTTGTAGGCCCTCCACTCATCCAACAACCCTAGCCTCCCATACAACAACCTCCATATGCTCTTGATATATGTGGTCTCTTTCCACCTACATCTTGACAACCTCTCCACATAGTCTCTTGAGCTCTGTTTGATCTCAATATGATCAAAGCCGATCATAGGAAACCTGCAGTGCTAATAGCTCATTGATGGCTCAATCAACATTCCTGGTAGCACTCTCATACATTTCTCTCAACCTCACAAAAGGATCAAATAGATGTGCATGTTGCTCTACGATCAATGAGCGAATGTACTATGTAGCGACAACTTCATCTGAGGGAAAAGGAGGAACCATCTCTATGAAAACCCATCGGTAGAGATCATATAGCTCTCTCATAGATCCTACAAGATGGAAATCATAAAGATAATCAGTACACATCATGACATATATATAAATGAAAAATGAGAACATAGGCATAATCATAAAACAATAATAAATAATGTGTTGTCACCTAGATCTCCAACCTACTATGTAAAAACAACTCCATCATGTGTAGGAGGTATAGAAGATCTACTACTATCCCTATGCTCATAAGTGCTGGCACATGCTATGGCTACTGACTGTGATCTAGTAACCAGTGTAGGAAGTGAATCTCTCCACTCTCAGGCACCTGGAACATCATTTGTTGTATCATTGTCGTCACTCATCAGTTGGATCTCCTCCTCCTCCTCCTCCTCCTCGTTTTCCTCATCCTCATTCTCATCCTCATAGTCTAAGTTCTCCTCATCCTAATCCTCTACCTCATCTGCAAACAAGTATTTAGTCTTGATCTCCTTTCCTATCTCTTCCTCATCATCCTTGTGATTTGGAAGAGGTCCTGCATAACCTATAGGTTGATCCATAGGAAAAACTAGAGTTGTTCATGTCGTGGCCCACCACTCTTGGTAAGCATTTGTAACAACCACATCATCAATTTCAAATATTAGGGGAATGTCGAGATCCTCATCATCTAAATCACTAGACACAACATCCTTGACTATAAGTCATTTGGTATCTCCAAGTCTACGGGCACTCTGTATTGATCATCTATAAAAAGGTCATGGTGCTAGTGGGACCTGTATCTATCGAAACTACCTCATGACATGATCATAGTAGAAAGGTCTTACTACGTAATCGTGCCTCCCCAGTAAAATTCGGTCCCTCTACATCCTAGTCAATAGTTGTGTCTCATCTGGCCATTGAGGTATCAAGAGGTAAGGTATCCATAAGATCTCCTAATCAAGACGGTCGAGATTGAATCTCCATTATAATAAATCCCCATACTGGGCCATGCTCATTTAAGCAGATAGTTGAAGGAGCGTGGGTAGCCCATGGTGCCAATAGTAGGAAATATTGTCAGTCTAGTACATGTGATATGCTCTAGGCACCAAGCCTATAATAGTGTACAATGTACCATACTATCCACCTCCTAATAGGAAAATCACCCCAAGTCATAATAGAGATGTGCTAGCCTACTGCGACCCCAAGCATAGATGGTCCTATGTTGCTCCATCTCCTAAATCATGTGTATGAGTCCTCCATCTAGGTGTTCTCCTCAACCATTTGGGACTAGTACTAGTTTTGTAGTCATAATCATAATCTACCTAAGGAGTGGTGATCTTGCATGAAGTATCCATCTTAGCTCAATTCATGGTCCCAAAATCCTTTCCTTAATCAGACCTCCAAGAAAATACTGAATGTCTACCCTCATCTCTTGATAAGATCGATCCTTTACAAAGTGCATGATCTCACTTTGGACACAAAGCCAAAGAATATGATGCACTTCCTCTAGAGTAATGGTCATCTCATCAATGGGTAGATGAAAAGTGTAGGTATCTGCATCCCATCTCTCTACTAATTCCATAAGCATGGCATCATGCTATCTCATGGGTGGCATGAGATAGGTCCAATATATGCCCATCTCCTCTAATGTATCTACATCCTCCTTTGATAGCTTTGTAACAAGTTCTCATAGGAAAAAAAATAAATTTCCTCCTAGACGCCATTGAGATCGAGGAGGAACCTAACAAAAGGCATAAATATCACCTATAAGCATCCTAAAAATCTTAAATCTATACATCAACAGTCAAAAAGTGTGCTAAGGTTGCTCTAGGATACTTTTGTGTCTGTCCTAGACACTTTATTCCATTTTTGGGACACTTTGCAACAAAGTGGGACACTTCACAAAGAAGTGGGACACTTTGTGAAGAGGTGGGACACTTTGCAAAACAAATGGATGCTTTGCAACTTCTTTTTTCTAGGGTCCTAAATATATCTCACCCTGTATGTTGCATCTCACCCTGTGCCACCTCGTTGCATAGGATCTCGAATCTTGAAGGCACGTAAAGTCATATGCTTAGCATCTTCAATCACTCTCCACCAAAGTCAAACTACAAAAAGGTAAAAGAAAAAATGATCACAAAATACCTAACTTTGTATTTTTATATACTCAATAAGAATATTTACATGTTAAGGTAAAAATATCTTTTATCATAGTCATTAGAATATTGGGCGCTAGTGAACTCCATTTTCAATGTCGTTTGTTGTGTTGGATTCACAATTCGACTCCCACCCTCATCAAATGTCTATCACTATGTGGTATGGTACTTGGAAATACCCTATGATATGACTTATGCAATTCGATGTGCTTAGACTAATACATTGATTCCACCTCCATAAAGCAAGTAGAATCAAGGGGGGGCATACATCTACCCTAGAATTCAATTTCTTGAAAAAGTTAGATAAGAGGATTTTTGAATGAATAACGAACTGGTTTTGTAGGATGTGGTTTCCAGCATTATGGTTTTGCAGACAACTACAATGGGGGCTTCATTCTCCCATGTTTTGTGAATGAATCCAGATGAGTATCCTTTTATGAGATAAAGTTTACTTTTCAAAGTAATTTAGCTTGCATGTACACATAGTGTCATATGGGCACTAAAGTGGGGCTAAATGTAGTGTCAAAAATTGTACTCCCTTCTTGGAGATAGTAAAATTTCACACTTAGTTTGGACCTATTTTAGTACCCCTACATTCATGTCCCTTAAATCATCATTAATAGGCCCCTAAGACCCTTTATTATGTATCCCAAGGCTTATTTCAACTCAAATTCTTAAAAATTCAATAAATACATTTAATATTTCACCGCCCCTGACATTCTCTCACCCAAAAAATCTAGGGTACGACCCATACACCACCTTGGGTATATGAGTCCCGTTTGGGGCCCTTTTTAGGGTAATTCAAATTTCACAAATGTTAGCATTTGGGATCTAATAAATGCAAATTAGATAGGATGCATATTAAATCTAAGTCTCACATTCATTTTTTAAACTATATAGAGCAAGATAAGCAATCAAGTAAGCAAGATATCAAAAGAATTTTCATTCAAGGACAAAGAGCAAGCAAAATTGAAGTCTTGGAGCATCATTATAGTATTTTGCAGGTAGGTCTTCAAGTTCACTTTCATTTCAAGATCAAACATTTCCAAAGATTGATGATGGTTTCCTATGGAGGATCATGATGAATTCTAGGTTGGGGAGATGCAACTAGCCATTGAAGCAAGCCTAATGACTTATTTCCTAAGTGATCCCATCTTCCATCATCACTCTAGTTTCTACCTAAAGGAAGGTACATGCATTCTTATGGCTTATTAGGGTGATTGGAGATCTCCCAAAGTGAGTCATCATCATTTTCATGTTTCATTTATGCATCATATTCTAGCACATTAGAGTATGGTGTTATTACATTTTAGCTCTCATAATCTTAGACACACTTAAGATTAGGGATTTTACACACATTTCCATTTTAGATCTATACTTTCTATCAAGGTTTAATTACCAAACTAAGGGTTTGAGCAAGGCAAACCTTGCACAAGAAATCAACCCAATATTTTATTTTGTAGATTTTTTGTAGGTTCAAATCTGGAAGTGAAGTTTGAAAGATATAGGAAGGAAGTGTAGAGATAGGAGAACAACTTCAAATCCTACTTTTTCAAAAAGGAAGAGTGGGACTCATACACCCAACTAGTGTATTATTCCTAGTATACCCTTTTTCCACCTTTTTTAAAAATCTTGCTTAGTCATCAAAAGATTCCATATTCAGCCCTAAAAACCTAGTAGTAGGACTAAATTTCCCAACCTGGCGTATGAGTCTCAGTGGAATCCAAGACAACAATTTTTAGGGTTTTTTAGACCTTTTTTTGCCTCTCCACCCCTCCAAGTACTTTTATGTTTCATTCTATTTTTCAGTCTGATTTCATTCTTTCAAGTTTCTATGGTTTTGTGCATAAGTGTTTGCATTTCTCCTTTGAAGTTTCATTTAATGGTGAACCTCCATCCAATTTCAATAGGAATCCCCTATTCCATTCCTCAATCAAGCCACTTAGTTGAGGGATCTAGGTTTATTAATGAACTAAAGAATGAAATAGGTCCAAGTTGCATCTCCCAAAAGGTGGAACACCCATTTCCCTTGTGTTCACTATGGAAATGAAGTGATTTTCGATACTCATGTTGAGTAGCATGTCGAGGATCATGAAAAGTAATATTTTTGTTTTGATACATATATAACTATGCAAGAATCTTACACATATAAGATGTTTTCTTATTTAAGCACTTATAAAAACCTTATCTCATCAATAATTAACCATCTAACAAAACTATTAATAAATGCCCCACTTTACCCTTCTTCTCAGGCCCTTCATTACCTTCAAAACCTAGCTCCTCTAATTGTATAGTTATTACTTACATTGCCAATACAATGCATCATGTTTCTCCTTCTGTGACTCCTACCTCTACCAAGGCCACCTTTCCTAACCTTGCACACTCTTTGAGCATGCCTTATTTTACATTTATCATTGATTTATTCTTTATTTTTCCCTATTTGAACTCATTATAGATTCCCCCTAACATACTTCGAGTATCTCATAGGATATTATTCACATCTTATAATTTAAGGTTCATTACTAGCCTTCCTACCTCATTTATAGTTTCCCATTTTATGACTAGAGACATAACTAATTCTATCCATACTACTCATTATACCTATTCTTTGTTCTACACCCCTAGTATTTCTCATGCCATATCTAATCCACTTCATGATGGAATTCCTCTCTCCACAACTATAACCTCACCTCCACTCACACATACCCACCATTCATCTTCTATTCACTCATACATCAACATCCCACCACTTTTCCATCTATCTTGAGGATACATGATTAATAGATACGAGTAATCCTAAAAAGTAATTAGGTGATAATAATAAACATCCTACCACATATAATATTCAACATAATGCACTCGTAGATTTTGATGTTATTTCATATTTCTTACTGCAACATCATAAATTATATACCTTGACAATTTCACTCTAGATTTTTCTCCCTCCTATGTGCTTGGACCTAATCATGCTCCTAATTTATGAAATTATACATTTTGCGGCCCATTTTATCATTTATCAAGAAACCCAATGTGAAAAAATGATGAGGGCTACACCACCCAAACCCACAAAACACAAAAAATATATACCAACAAAAAAGATGCAAAACATAAATAACCCACTTTCAATTATTTTCAGAAAATGAAATTACATATTCAAACATACATGCTACAACCTCAGGGGCTTGATTCATTACAATAAAATCAACTCTGAAAAAAAAAAAAACAAACTATTATTCAAAGCCACAATATATACTAATGGAGCCACCTTCTACAACCCCTCATACCCCATTTTATTTTCCCCAATAATCGCCCTAGAATCTTCTAGAAAGTGCAACTTTTGCTTTTGTTTGGGCACCAAAAGTCTCGCCATTTGATTTCAGGCCTAGGAAGAAATTTTAATGAAATTCACTTTTTAGAGGGGCAACTTCATGGGGCCATAACTTTTGATCTGAGTGTCCAATTTTCTATTATTGCATGCATATCGTTTGAAAGCTCTCAAAGAGATCTACAACATGTGAACCCACCATAGGTTAGTTCGTCCACTTTTTGAGCTATTTCGGGGCCTCTAAAGTTTTATATTAGAATTTTAAGTTGCATTGGAGAAATTTCTCAAGACGAAAACTTTAATTTCTCCCAAACTATTCAGGGTATTGAGGTGATTCTTTCACAACCGATAATTTTTTTCAGCTTTGCTCCTCCGGGTAAAGTTTTAGGTCCATACGAGCCCGTTTAGGCTGACTTACTGAAAATAGTAAGTGGCTATTTTTCTCTATTTTTGAATTCTGACTATCTTATACCCCTTAAGTGCCATTATGGGAATGAAAACAAGTAAAGAAAATAAAGAAAACAACTTTTTTGGGTGATGCAAGATTTCCCTACACCGTTAGATGCTCCTACATTAGACACCTAGGGTAATTTGAAAAGTGACCTTGTCACTTCACAAGAGTTCGAGGAAATCCAAGATGGTTAACCTAAGCCTTAGAAAACCATGATGAATCTTCAATAGGCCTTCCTTTCCATTTAACCAAATATTCTTCATATTGTCTATTCCTTGTACTTCTGCCCAGACAGTTATCCAAGATTTCTTCTATCTCCTCCTTTTCTAAAGCAGGTGCTAGGATATTCCACTGTGCTTGTATTATTTCTTCATTGGTTCCTCCTTCATGGTATTTTTAAAAATCTGAAATGTTAAATATAGGTGAAATATGAATTTCATCAGAAAACCCTACCTCATACGCATTTCTTGAATCATGCTTCTTTAGGATCTTGTATGGTTCAAACTTCTTCATCTTTAACTTGTTGTATTTACCATCTGGAAACCTCTCCTTTTTCAAATGAACCATGAATTAATCTCCTACCTGGAACTCCTTATACCTCCTTTTTCGATCTTCCTTAGCCTTATATTGTGAGTTCCTCTTATTGATATGTTTCCTCGCCTCTTCATGCAAATTCTTCAGGTGCTCAGCAAAATATTTAGCCTTAGCACTACTCTTCTCCCCCTTATCCATCTTCCTTAGTTCAAAATTAGTTCTTAGACTAATCCCATAAACAATCTAGAATGGTGATTTTATAGTGCTCTTGTTGACATAATTGTTGTAAGAAAATTCTTCCTCTGGTATAATCAAATCCCATCCCTTGGGCTTATCTCCTACTAAGCATCTTAACAGTTTACCCAAACTCCTATTCACCACATCTATTTTTCCATCATTCTGTGGATGGTGTGTAGAATTGAACTTCAAATTTCTCTTCAACTTCTTCCATAATGTCCTCCAAAAATAACCAATGAATTTGGTATCTCTGTCTAAAACTATACTCTTTGATAGATGATGTAGTCTCACCACCTCTCTGAAAAACAACTTTGCAATATGAACAACATCACTAGTCTTATGACATGAAATAAAATGCGCCATCTTTGAAAATCTATCAACCACCACAAATATGGAATCATTCCCTCTCTATGTCCTTTGTAAGCCAAGAAAAAAATCTATGCTAATATCCTCCCATGGCCTCTCAGGTATAGGTAATGGCTAATACAATCTATTATTCTAACTTGTTCCTTTCGCCATCTAACATACTCTGCAACTTAGTACAAAATTCTTCACATCTTTCTATAACTGTGGCCAATAGTAATTCTCACTAACAAAAGCAATGGTCTTATCTCGACCAAAATGTCTAGCCAATCCTCCACTATGCTTCTCCTTGATTAGATTCTCTCTCATAGAACTCCTTGCAATGTACAATTGGCTTCCTCTAAACAACATCCCATCTTGGATTAAGAAATCCAACCATCTTCTCCTATCCATTGTAACAAGTTCCAAACAAGCCTTCCAAGCTTATGCAAAGTCTACATCTTCAAGATACAAACTCTTGAGTTCATTGAACCCAACAACCTCTATATTCATCTCTATCAACAAAATTTTCCTCCTACTTAAGGCATCTGCAACTCTATTTGACCTTCCACTCCTATGCTTCAAAACAAAAGTATAACTCTACAAAAACTCAACCCATTTTAAATGCCTTTGATTTAACTTTCCTTGACTATTGAGATACTGCAAAGCTTGGTGATCAGTATATAAAACAATTTTTTTTTGGCAAAAAATAGTGTCTCCATTTCTTCAAAGCTTAAACTATAGCATAAAAATCTTGATCATAGATAGAATATTTCTTCTTAGCATCATTCAAATTCTCACTAAAATAGGCCCAATATGCTTACCTTGTTTACTCAAAATATCTCCTATAGCAGTACCACTAGCATTACAATCTACCTGGAAAACCTTATTGAAATCTAGAAGTGCCAAAATAGGTTTCTCTGTAACTTTCTTCTTCAACATATTAAAACTTTTAGTTGCTCCTGCATTCCACTTAAACTCTTTTCTACCCCTTCTCATTAGTTCAGTTAGAGGTGCACAAATACTATTCAAATTCTTAATAAACTTTCTGTAAAAGCTTGCTAGACCATGAAATTATCTTACCTTTATAACAATCCTTAGGGTAGGCCATTTAATGATAGCTTTCACTTTCTTTGGATCCATTTTAAGACCCTCTATTGAGACAAAAAATCCCAGATACACCAACTCTCTCTTCACAAAACTACATTTCTTCAAATTAATCAACAACTTCTCCTCCCTTAGCTTCTCAAAAACTCTTCGGATATGCATCAAGTGCTCCTCCAATGTCTTACGGAAAATCAAAATATCATCCAAATAAACAATAATAAATTTTCCTAAAAATTCTTTCAATACCTCGTTCATAAGCCACATAAATGTGCTCGATGCATTGGTTAGCCCAAAAGGCATGACTAACCACTCGTACAGGCCCTCCTTGGTTTTAAAGGTTGTCTTCCATTCATCTCCCTCTCTAATCTAGATTTAGTGATATTCGCTCTTCAAATATATCTTTGTGAAGTACTCAACTCCACTCAAACAATCCATAATGTCATCCATTCTCGGCAAGGGAAATCTATACTTGATGGTGATCTTGTTGATGGATCTAGAATCTGTACACATCCACCATTCCCCATCCTTCTTTGGTGCTAGTACTGCAGGTACTACACATGGACTCAAACTTTCTCTGAACAATCCCTTCCGCAACAACTCTTACACTTGTCTATTCAACTCTTCACTCTCTATTGGAGTCATACGATGGGCTTCCTTATTCGGAAAACTAGCTCCATGAATTAGGTCCATTTGATGACTAATATTTCTTACTGGAGGAAAATATTCAGGTGCATTATCAGAAATAATAGCCTAAAACTCATTCAATAAATCTAAAACCTCCACAAGCACCTCATTAACTATATCTTCTTTATCAACTCTAGGGATCAATGCAAAACACATATGCTCATACCTCATACCTCCTAGGAGCTTTCTTCCATCAACTAAAAAAAATATTTCATTACTACATACCTTTTCCTCTACCTCTTTCAAGGGCTTCAACTTATGACGAACTCCATCCTTTGTCAAAGAATGAGTGTTGGCATTCCTAGCATGTACTGCTCACCGATCAAACTGCCATGGTCTGCCTAACAACATATGACAAACATCCATAGGAATAATATCACATAATACCTCATCATGGTAATTTCCAATCTTGAACCTTACTAGGCATTGTTCATTTACCAAAGCTTTATGGTCCTTCTACAACCAAGCAATCTAGTATAGATTCAAATGTGTTCTTCTCTCCAACCAGAACTTACTAAGCATCTCTTCTGAAACAAGGTTATTAGTACTACCTCCATGATCAATAATAACATTGCAAACTTTACCTTCACACTTACATCTGGTGCGAAACAAGTTCTTCCTTTGAGTTGGATCTTTCTCCTCGTTCAACAAGGCTCTTCTAGTAACAAGAACCTCTCCTCTTTTTGCATCCTTGGAATGTGAAGACTCAACATCTTCATCTACATGTGCAACTCGTGCGTTACCCTCAGGTCTTTTATTTGTCCTTCCTTGATATTGAGGACACTCATATGCCCTATTCCCTTCTTCACACTGTAAACAGATTCCACAAAAGCCTCCTCTCCCTAGTCCTTATCTAGATCTTCATCTTCCTCTCTGGTCTCCATTATTCTGATCACGAGGACAATAGGTGTTATCTCCTTTATGGTTATGGCTTCTATTGGATCCTTCACCCTTCTTTTGACCTTCATTTCGACCTCTGTATGACCATCCACTAGTCTTTCCACACGACCTCCACCTCTTTGCTTGCTTTCAAACCTTCTATTCAACTTTCCTTCTACCTTCAAAGCAAACTAATATGCATCTTCAATGGTAGACATTTTTACCAGACTCAACTCTTCTTGAATGCTTGGCTTCAACCCATTTATGTAACGAGAAACTTTCTCCTTATTAGCCTTAGAATGACCTATTCTAATCAAGACTTGGTAGAATTATTCTGTATACTCCTTAATAGATTTTCTTGCTTGTTTCAACCCTTGCATCTTCTTCAAAAAATTCAACTCATAGTCCCCAAGAATGAACTGTTTCTTCAATTTTTCCACCATCCAATCCCATCTTGTTATTTTCTCTTTTCCTCTTCTATTTCTTTCCAACTTGACTTCTTTCCACCATATGGTAGCACATGGCCTTTCAATTTGGCCTTTACAAATTTGACCCTATTTGGGTCTTCTATTTCCTCATACTCAAAATACTCTTCCATGTCATTGATCTAATCAATCAGCTCCTTTGGATTTAGGTTTCTAGAAAAAATAGAAACTTCTATTTTCAACCTCTTTCTAATCTTGGTAATGTCCCTAATCAGTCTGACTTCTCTAGGATCTATTACATCTTGTGTTTCCTCTTCAAATGGCTCCTCATCTTCAGCCTCATCCTCATTTCATCTCTTCTTCTGACATTAACTCCTCTACATAGCTCCTCTTGCAGTGCTTGAACTTGTCTTTGTAGGGCTCTAAAACCCTCTTTTGTTACCCCAACATTTCTTCCACTATATTTTCTTCGGAGAGGCATCTTTTCTCATAGACCCACAACCACAAGTCTTGGTGTAAATTACCTCACATTTGCAATCTGTCTACACACTCAAGAAATCTTGCTCGAATACCACTTGATGAGCGCTACACTGCCCAAACCTGCAAAACACAACAATAGATACCAACACAAAAGATGTGAAACAAAAATTAACCCACTTTCAATTATTTTCAAAAAATGAAATTATAGATTCAAACTTACATGCTACAGCCTCATGGGCTTGATTCATTACAACAAAATTAACTCTAAAAAAAAAAAAATTAGAGCCACAATCTGCACTAATGGAGCCACCTTCTACAACCCCCTCATATCCCTTTTTATTTTTCCCAATAACCACCCTAGAATGTTCTAGAAAGTGCAACTTTCCATTTTGTTTTGGCGCCAAAAGTCCCACCCTTTGATTTTTTGCCTAGGAAGAAATTTTAATGAAATTCACTTTTTAGAGGGGCAACTTTGCGGGGCCATAAATTTTGATCTGAGTGTCTAATTTTCTATTATTGCATATTGTTGGAAAGCTCTGAAAGATATCTACAATGCACAAATTGACTGTAGGTTGGTTTTTCCACTTTCTAAGCTATTTCAGGGCCTCTAAAGTTTTATATTTGAATTTGAAGCTACATTGGAGAAATTTCTCGAGACGAAAACTTTAATTTCTCCCAAACTGTTCAGGGTATTGAGGTGATTCTTTCGCGATCGAGAATTTTTTTCAGCTCTGCTCCTTCAGGTAAATTTTTAGGTCCATACAATCCCATTTAGGCCAACTTACTAAAAATAGTAAGTGACTATTTTTCACTAATTTTGACTTCTAACTATCTTATAGCCCTTAAGTGCCATCATGGGACTCAAAACAACTAAAGAAAATAAAGAAAGCAATTTTTTTGGGTTATGCATGATTTCCCTACACTGTTGGATGCTCCTGCATCAAAAACCAAAGGATGAATTTAATATTTTCCCCTGACACTCTAGATCTCAAAAATATGAGTCTAGAAGAGGGCACCCTAGGTGCCCTTATCATCTTAATTTCGATACAAATCAAAATATGTTAGTATTATTGATTTATTATTTGAATTTCAAATCCTAAATGCCAACTATTGGGATTTAATTTATAGGAAATTGGAAGAATTGCATATAAATACATCGGCATTTCATCATTTGAAATCCTAGAGAAGCAAGAAAGAGAAATTATTGAGAAAAAATGAAGATTGTAAAATTAGTCAAGGGCATTCAAGAACATAATTATCTATATTATTGCAACACGTCACTATTCAAGCATTATGCCATATGTTACATGAGTTTATGTTCATGTTTACATGTATGTTGTTTATGTGTACTAACACTTTTAGGGCATCAAATCAAATCAATCCAAATTGTAACCAAACTTTGAAGGGGATGAGCATGACTTAAATCCATCAATGAGATAATCTATCTAAGTGGTGAGTTGCAACAAGTTGTTGATTCATTACTCCATTGTTATTTAGCCTCTATCCATCAAAAGAGTAAGCTCTCTTTATCATTAATTTTTCTATTGTGGAGGTAGAAATACCAAAATAGGGTTTGACCAAGGCAAGACCCTATATGAAACATCCCTTACCATATCATTGAATGTGTAGGTTATAGATTTTAAGAAGATTGGAAGAGTATTGAAGACTATTTTCTCATTGATGCATTCAAGCCCTACAACTTGTCAAGATATGGAAACTCAATTATCTTTGTAACAAATGAAGATCTAACAAGAAGATCTAGAAGGAAGAATTGAAAAACCATGGACCTAACGACTATGAAGTTATATTTTACTTTTAGATCTCCAGTCTAGGGTGCCCTGTGTGCCCTATCTACCCTTGCATAGCAAAATCTACCTAAAATTCATATGTCAAGTACCTTTGTGTCTCCCTTTTTCTTTTCTGGAGAAAAAAAATTGTTTGTCAGTTTCTATTTTATCTGTATTTATCTCAAAACATTGGATTTTTATAGCTAGCTAGTTGTATCATTTCATTTTCATCAAAAATATATTTCGACCCCTGAAAGAATTCAAATCTAGGGCTGATTGACTCACATTTTAGGCTATAAGTAAATATCATACCATGTCCCAATCTCAATTCTAATGTTTTTAAAGTGAAAAGTAGTTAATTCTAGTTATATTTAGGATCCCTTTTCCTACATAACACTTACCTCTAATATGTTTTACACCAAGATTTGAGTTATACAATGTAAAATGCGATCATATTGTCTATTTGAAATGATATAGTTCACATTATATTTTGTATATAAAAAATAGTGTACATTAGCAAAGATATTCATATTGCTAAATATAATCTTTTATTAACCAATATTCTATCACATATAATATTCTACACAATAGAACCCTATATCTTGATGTTGTTACACAATTGTTAATTTCAATATTTATTGCACCAATATTTTATTCATACAATTTAAATAGTAATTGTTATGGCTAGTTGGAAACATATTATGCGATATGCTTATATTTTGTATATGAATATAAAACATTAGCTAATCTATTTCCATGAATCCTTATAGATTTCATATTCAATTTCATGATTATTTACCTAAGCTTTCATATGCTTATTTTATGAATTAGACCATGATTTCCTAAATAAACTTTTCACTACTATGTATTTTGAAAACAATTGTTAATGACTTGAGGTGTACTCAAAGAATAAAGAACCTATAAATTATTATCATTCATTTTTAATCAATATATCTCAAACTAAAACATCAATATGATTATTTTGTGATTCAATCACATTTCTTCAAGGACTTATTTCTATATTAGGATCAATGTACACATGATTAGTACACATGATTAGTTCCTTTCTATAAGAGGTATATGCATTCACTTAAAAAATGTTGAGGTCAAGTTTCTTAAATATTTAACACTTAAAAATAAATCATCATCATCGTATTCTACATCTTCTAATCTTTGTAGTTTTAAAAATTAAAATATATTTTTCAAAAGAAATGATTTGAAAAATTAAAAAAGATAATGTGTATCATATTGTTGGTATTTTCAATGAATCATGCTTCAAACTTTTTATTTATTTAAAAAAATAATAAGATATAAGAACCTTTGGACTTCTTTCTTTAATTTTTTTTTTAATCTCTAATATTACCTATCTTCCACATATACCCCTATTACATTCAACTAAAATAGATACCAAATAATTTTAATGAGAAAGCATTTTGTAAATTGCATAGAGCTAGGGGAGAGGGGCCTATAGTGGAGCACCCTAACTTCGGGTTTCTCAAAATCCTACGTGGAAATTTCAAATCACTCCCAATTATGTACAATAGTTTATTTGGCAACTCATTTGCTTCTATATTTTGTTTTAGGGCCACATCATCAAATATGATGCCACATCAACATGCTTTTTGTTGAGGTATCCAAAAATACCCCAAAAAAAAGTGAGACCCATAGTGGTGCACTGATGTGGCATCACATGATTTGTCACTTTGCATACTTTATGGATAAAAAGTGTTTTGCAATTGGATATTAAAGTGCTCCACTATGGGGCCCACTGAGAACTACTTCTATCCCCACTATTGGACCCTGCTCCATTATGGGCCCCTCTCCCCTAATGTTATTTTCACACACAAGTTTACATGGATTTGAAACATTTAGTAGAAAATACAATTCATATAGAAAGTTCTAGTGAATTGAGAAATCCGTTGGTAACCTTCCTATATTCCCATCCTTATTTTTTGATTTGTCTATATTGTGGGTAACCTTATCCATATACCTTCATTCTTATTTTATTTTTCCATGTTGCAATGATAATTGGAATAGGATCCACTACTCATGCTAGGCAAAGCTACTTACATCCACACCAATGTCCTCGTTGAAGAGAGGGTGGATCAAATAAAACTCTAGTAATAATGCAAGAAATATTTTATCCACGATTTAGTAGTAAAAATAAAAAATAAAAAATCATAATTTGAAATAATTCACAAAATACAAATCATTAGTAGATCAGTTTAGATACATACATTTCATGATCAAAATTTAAACTAACTTCATCCTAATTTAATATCCACAATTATTAAATTTATAAGAACCATTAACCATAATCTAATTAATCTAGGTTATTTATTTGCTAATTGTATGCATCTATTTAATTATAGGGTCAGGTGTCATGAGGTGTGAGTTATGAAAGGCCATCGTAAGGCTATCAATATCGCCGAGGGGAAGATTGTGTCCTCCTTGGGAACGATAAGATTGTCTTCCTTTGATGTTATTCGTTGGAAATGGGACGCAACTGTAACTAATTCCTGATTACTAAATGCGAAATTAGTGATGTTGAAGCGGCAATGTGGCTGGTACCGAATCACTCATTAGTATATATACTAGGCGAGGGCAAGGCGTTATGCACTTGTAAAGCGTTTGCAGCAACAATGGCGATGCACTTGATGAGCGCTAACGCCTTCTTTGTCCTTTGCATATTCTTCTCTGTTGTCTCAGGTCTCAATTTTATGCTTCCATTTGCAGTTTAAGCTTAGCTAGGAAAACATTTTGACGCTGATGTAGTAGGTAGAAATTAGGTTTTTCCTTAACATTATAAGAATACGGTTGTAAGTTCGGTATTCGGTGACCTGATCACATAATGCGTTTGCAATATATGCAGGCCTGTCAACAATGGAAAATTCATACTCCGTGGGATCATCCAATCTGACGAATGACAGTGTGGGTAAGTAGAATCGTCAGAATAGCTTATTAGGAATTGCTTTGTAAGGAGGTTGATGGGTTTGATTAAATTTGCAGGTTTGTCGAAGAAAATAGGGCAAGCTTGCGCAAAAGAAAGCATAGTAGTGAATCAGGGCGCCAGCTCTCCCATGCCAAACGGACTTCCCACATGGACTGTAGAAATTCTGAATTCGTGCGTGACAGGCTGCTCAATAGCAGAGATCCACCTCACCTGCGGATGGTTCAGCTCTGAAGTAAAGATTGATCCCAAATTATTCAGGCGTTTGAAGTACAACGACTGCCTCGTCAACAATGGGGATCCAATAAAGGCCGGAGGCTCAGTATCCTTCGAGTATTCACAAACTTATAGATATCCCATGGCAGTCTCTTCTGTTAAATGTATCCCATGACTAGCAAGCACTTACAGTGTTATTCTACACCAGAGGTCTTGAGTGATTGTTTACGGCCTCGAGAATATTAAATAAAGCAACCAGAGTAGGAGGATAGTTTATTGCATGTACTTTCTGCATTACAGATTTATAATTATTGGTTGCATCTTATTTTATCGTAAAGTTTCTTTCAGTTTGGTTTCTCTTTGGAACAGCTATACATTATGGAATTTTTATATTCAATATCACATAAATTCCAGCGAATTAAGTTGAACTAATAATGCATATAAAGGGGATTGTCTATGCAGCCTTCAAAAGAGACATTTGATCGTATTTTTTAATTAATTAAAAATAAAAATACAATATATTCTGTATTTTTTATTAATTAATTAATACGGTCAAATACCAGTTTTGAGGAGGGTTCTCCGTGTTTAAATGGAATATCATATTAACAAACAGAGAATATTAAATATTAATGCATCTGATATGCAACAGGTGTCCATGACTATATTGACTATATTGATCATTAGTTGTACTAAAAAAATCAGATTTAAATATTCGCTTGCATATCTATTTACATTTATTGAGAAAATTAGGGTTTTGTGAATTTAGGGTTACATTGTTAGTATAGATTTTCAATTATGTTATGAGATTTTTTTTGTAAATTTATCCTTTAGTTCAATTTACAATGAAATGTTCAAAAACATGTCTAATTTCTTATATGTTTACTGAATTTATCTGTGAAGTGTAGAGTTGTAAGTTTTAATTGTCATTTATGTACATGATGAATGAGGGTAACACTTCTAATAGTTCAACATCCAAAGAAGTATATAAAAAGGTAGGATTTAGGGATGAATTATTTAGAAACATAGGTCTATAAGCATGGATTATCATGAACATAATTTCTAGAAAAATGTTAAATTATAGTGAAAATATTTGATGTAACCATGCTACGAGTGCACACATAAAAGCACAACTAACTAAATATGTGTTGAGAATTGGCAAATTGGTCATCTTACTTAGAGATTGAATAAGATGAAGGATGATAAATAGCTAGATAAAAAATAATGATGTTAAATGGATATGCATTTGTTAAATATGTCTCCTTATAACTCTTGTGGTTTGACACCTGAATATGTGTGGATAGTTGAAACCTTTTATTTCACATTTAATAATTGTTTATTGTGACAACTTATGTTCATGTGCCTAAAGAAAAGTGGTTTAAGTTAGATGAAAAAGATAAAAGGTGTTTTTCCATTAAACATGATGAGAATGTTAAAGGTTATAAACTATGCAATCTACTAACCAATGTAATTATCTAATTTGAGATGTAATTTTTAAGGAATTTAGAGCTACTTTTTACACTAAACAACCAAAAGATAAAGAATAGGAAAGGAAAGTACACATTAAGAATGAATGTTTAATTTCAAGTTGGAAAATGTTATAATTAAGTTCTATCAATAGGTTGTAAATCTTATGTATTAATTACTCATATAATATTGCTTGTAAATCACCTATGAGGAATGAGGGATTCACCATTACTAGTAATTATTTTTTACCATCAATGTTTTATTGTTATGATAATTATTTTTTATTGGAGGTCATTAACTTGATCTTTTTACCAATTATGAGTTAATTTTTACCATAAGATAATCTTAGAGATTGTGATGGTTTAGTGTGCCAAACAACCCATGAGGTTGTTTTTTCAACATGTGTGGCTATAATTAAAATTCAAACATCTTTTTGGTTTAGAACAATAAGACCCTAGTAAGTAACAAAAACTAGGTACATGTTCATGTGATTTCTAGTCACATTCACATTAGATAAAATTCATAATAAAATTTACCTCTCTTCAAGGAAAATAAAATTCAAGAATAGAATTCAATCATGGCAAGGCTTCAAATGTCATGTATTGATGTGCAAGGTAACTCATTAGTTCAGTGTAGTTATTATTTCAAGAAAGGGACTTACATAGTAGATACTATAAAATAAGGTTAGATTTAATAAAATAACAACTTAATTCACATATTGTACCCTAAATAAGTGCTCTTTGACCTATAATTTGATTAAATTTATATATTATATAACAATATATGTCATATGATATTTTGATGCTTTTTAACTTTCAACTTTAAATTTCAAATTTTAAAAGCAAAATGAAAAGTAGAGGGAGAGAAAAAGAATGGTTGGAAATTCTAAATTACTCAACAATCATGCACAAATATACTCTAGAATTATAAAATAGATCATTGAAAATTTACATTTCACCAAACCCTATCAAAATTACACATAAATAATGCATTTAGTCCAAAGGAAAACTTATCAATTTAACAAAGAGACCAAAATACACAAAAATTGGCCCAATATCTTGGTATTTAGATCTGATCAAATAACAATCTTGGAAGTGTAGAAAAAAAATCAATGGTCCAAATTTAAATTCTTAATCAATTGATCAGATCTAAAGTGACAACCTATTCTTCTTTTGAACATAATGTTTCATTTTCTTGTAATTCTTTGCATATTCCCAATATATTCTATTCTTTGGTGGATAGTATTCCAATAATTTGGAGCTTTAATAGTTATAAGATAATTCACCTACAAAGAAAATAAATTTAATTAATCAAATATTGTAGACTCTATAAAAAATAGATAATAACTTAATTGACAATATATAGAAAAATGACATTGTTCCCATATTTCACCCCTTAAAACCCTAGTAAGATAAATTACATTTCTTCAAAATTTCTCATAAAAATATTTTAAATTATTGAAAAAAGACATATTATTAAATAATCTTATCCTTTTTTCCTTACTTTTTTCACATGTAAATTTTAAAAAAAGATTTTTTTAAAATATTTAATCATTCACATTTAAATTTTTAAGAGGGGAAGCATATTTTTTAATTCTTTAAACATAGAAGTTTATATTCTTTATGTTCGATGCCCTCTCCCTTTTAATATTTCAGATGGTAATATTTCTAGATGAAAAGGGAATTTATTCTATTTCCTATAGAAGCTTATACTTTAGATGTTTTGGGATACCCTTTACTTAAAGGCATTCTCTCCACTAAAATCTCACTCACTTTATCTTCTTCGAAGGTAGCAAATGTACTTTCACTTTTTTTTTCTTTTATGATTTTGTTTATGCGAAATCAGTAGCGATTGGGGTTCGATGTGATTTTAATATATAAAAAGTTCCAATGCCTTTTATTTTTACTTTTTAGATCCTTGGGGTATTTCAACATGGCAATGGTTCTTGTGGGTTTTTACCTAGTACTAAAATTTCATGAGAATTTAAATTGCTACAAGAATTACAAGAAATGAGATTTCAAGTGATTTTTATGATATTTTATTGTGGAACATAACTTTTGCAAGAATTTTTGTTGCAACTAGATTTTTGGGAATTTTCACTATCTTTTGTGGGAGTTTAATGTTGGCATAAAATGTTATTGTTAATACATTTTTAATGGGTTCAATTATATAGTTTAGTTGTCTTCAATTAAACAAACCACACACCTATAGAAATCACTTGTTGCTCATTGAATAAGATAATTATATTGTATGCTTTTCATATGGCATCAAAGCCTAGATTATGTTTGGTGTATGATTTACAAGGTATGCGCATAAATCACTATAGGAATTGTAGCATGGTATTGAATCTATATATAGTGGAATTTGTGATGAAGGAGTGAGGTAGTGATTCCTATGGTGGATGTAAGAGCACTGCCAATTTCTCTTGGCACCAATTCCATGATGAATATGGTGAATGAAGATAGTGTTGGAGATGTTTTGCAAGGTTAGAATGACTATCTATGATATGTTTCGAAGATGTTTCATGCTACATTGAAAGAAAGGCATCTATTTTGTGCTAGAGACAATGAATAGGTGTTTGAGTGTTGTGTGAAGGAGTGTGGAACTTCCATGTATTAGAGATTGATAAATCCACATATAAGTGTGTGAAGGATCATGGATGTTCCATATATTGTGGAATATTATTACTCTAGCTTGATGGAAATGAATAGTGAAGATCATGAAAGAAGACTACATTTTATTTATTTAAGATGCTATATTGTTCTGCAATTTGTAGATTGAATGCATATTTACTATTCTCATTTTGGAGATTTATGTTTCTTGTAGTGCAAGTATATAGAGGAGAATGTGGAATTCCTTATTTTTCCATCCATTGCTAGATTCAATTGAATGACTATGATAAGAGTAAGATAACTTAGGTAATATAAATTTTTTCACTACCTATAATAATTGGTGGTAGAATTTGAGAAAGTTTAAGTGAAGGAGTTCATTCCATTATTTTAGTGTGGGGTTTGTTAACTTTGGAGGTATAATGTTGGTTAGTGTATGGGTCCATCATTGGTTGAAATCGACATTATCTTTGTCTAAATTTTTTTTAGTGTCATGCATATGACCAAGTATGGTTATAAAAGGTTTTTTAATGATTCGAGCACTATAAATATTCATATGTCCATTTGAAGTGATAGTTGAGGGATAATAATTTTTTTGCAACATATGAGGATTCTTAAATAGCTACATAGTCATTTGCATTCTTCCCCTATTAGTGGTAACTTGAAGGAAATCTATCTTCTTACTATAGATGCTTGAGGGAGTTAATTTATAATAAGATTTGAACTAAGTTTGGAGTAGCCAGATCCAAAGGGGGCACTACAATGTGTATTCACTATATCTATAACTTTTCTAATAGAAGGTTTGGTTCTATTAATGCCTTATGTGTTCATATCCACTACTAATAATACACTAATGGTATCTATAGTAGTTGAAGAAACCAACAATCACAAAGATATAAACCAAGCACAGTGAACACAACAAAAGTTGTATGCAATCAACCTATTGTATTAGATAGTCAGGGGTATCCTTATAAAGCAGAAATATCCTAGCATGAGATGTTGAAGTGTTTAGACACCTCTCTAGTCTATAGACTAGCTAAGTAGCTCATGAGGAAAATACCCAGTCTATGCCAATGAGTCATACAACAATGAATTCCTAAGTAGGCTTAGGTTAGCCTATGTGTATACAATCCATTAATGAATACACTGACACCCCCCCTTAAGCATAGCTTAGGTGGGCATGGATAAAATGGGTCCTGGCTACTAGCCTAGTGAGGTACCCATGTACAATGCAATCTCTCTAAAAAATAGAGTAAGATAGAAAACCCAGTGGGAAAAAACTATCCTCCAAAAGAAGAGAAGTGAGAAGTGTACTCTCATTCCCTTCCCTAAATGGGTTATTTGATACAATGAAAGGAGATTAGTTGAGAGTGAAGGTACACTTAGAACATTGGAAAATGTTCCTCCTTCAACTTCAACAAACCCTCTCCCTTTTACCAATGTTGGAGTATCATCACCTAAGGTGATTGTGGACATACTTGATGGTTCTAAGGATGAAAAGATAACTTTTGAAGAACCCATATGGTGTGAAGCACAAGAGTCTAGAATCCATGACAGAGATAAAGATTCTTTAGAAACTAAGGCTTTTCCCTTTGATTTCTCTTTGTCCTTAGTATTATCTTGATTTGACGAAGATGCCTTGATAGAATTAGGTAGCCCTGTATTATTCTTTTTGAGAATATGTTGTAGAACTTCAATTTTTTTCTTCATGCAGTGATGTTCATCATGTTCAAGATTTTTACAAAAGGTGCATGCAACTCTCTTTTTACCTTGAGAGTCCTTGTTGGAGTTGTCAATTTTTCTTTCTTTCTTAACTTCCTTGTCCTTTTTAGTGTTCTTCTTCTCTCCTTTTGAAGTTTGATGTGTTTCATTCTCTGCAAGTAGGGCTTGAGGTTTCGTAGACTTCAAAGTACCCATTTGAATTAACTTTTCTTGCTCCCTTGTGAGGTCAACAATGAAGTTATCAAGTGTGGGAATTAACCATGAGGCTCCAAGAGCCCTTTTAGTAGAGTATAAAGTTGATACAAACACAAAAAAATTCTGGACCTAGCTTGGAAAGTAGAAAAAGGATTAATTGATCCTCTTTCTTGTCAATTCCACAATCTTTTAAGTGCAACTTCAAGGATTTAAACTTAGTAAAAAATTCTTGTAAAGTTGAAAAATTCCTAGGACTAAGACCTAAGAGTTGATTTTCCAACTCATGGCTTCTAAGTTCATCTCTTTTCCCAAATAGTTTGTCAGGACCTTCCCAAACCTGGTTGGGTGTTTTTAAGTTCTCAACATGGAACAATAAATGAGGAGATAAATTTAAACATAGGAAACCAAATGCTTGATCACACTTATTGAAAAAAATTTCTTTGTCTTTAGTTGCATTAGGTTCTTTCTATGTTCCCATAGTTACCCTATATAAGCCTTTGTTCTTAAGTACAAGAATTATGTTCATCTTCCAATCATGATAATTGAAAGGTGTTAAGGGCACTATAATAACATTAGATTCCATACTACTTTGACTAAGATGGTTTATTGTGGAAATGCGGAAAAGAAAAGATAGAAATGCATGCAGAAGTGAGATTAAAACACAATACACACAAGCACTTCTTGAGGAAGTGTGAAAAAGAACCACACACAACACCCCCCTTGATTATTTGTTTCTCCCCCTAATTTGGCACTTTATAGGAGTTCTTGTAATTGACCCAAAAAAGATACAAACATGCACTTCATAAGATGAGTACGATTTTGTACTCCATGGATTCGTGGTGAAAAAAATGCACTTTTACAAAAAACAACTCAAATCTTGAGGTATAGCGCAAAAGTTTGAAATTTTCACCCTTTATAAAATATGGATCCTTCCTGAAAAATACAATTTCTGATTCTTTTTTTTTTAAATTGCAAACAAAAAATCAGAATAGAAGGGAAAAAATGAAAATTTTAAGCTCCTTTATACCAGAAAGAACAGGGGACTTTTTTATGCAAAAAAAAAAGCCCTGCATCCAAGAAATCTGCATAGAAAAGAAAACTCATGTCCTATTACAAGAGAGTAATCTAGTCTATGAGAGTTGAGTGGCAAGAACTTTGACCAGGTCAATTTTCCAAAGGAGATGCCTACCAATGCAACACATCAGAGATTTGATGCAAAAGTGTGTCTCCTTCAAGACTCCAATATGAGAGTTGAGTGGTTGTGCCTCCTTGCGAAACAAATCATGCTGAGATTTGGGTGCTACATGCAGGTGGGCATGTGATCTTTGTACAGTTTAGGTTGGAGTAAAAGTCCACCACTCACCAAAAAACTATGTAGCAAACTCAAACTTCCCACGCTGCCCAAAATTATGGCAGAGATTGCACACCAAAAAAAGTGCACATATTGCATGCCTGGGCATAAAATGTGTCTTCTATTCTTGAATCTCCCTAAAAAAATTAGCGGAGATAGAAACTCATTAAAAAAATAGAACTCAATTTGATAGTTCACCTTACGGCCTGGAGATATCTCAGACGACTCTAATACCATGAAGAAACCAACAATCACAAAGATATAAACCAAGCACAATGAACACAGTAAAAGTTGTATGCAATCAACCTGTTGTATTAGATAGTCAAGGGTCTCCTTATAAATGAGAAATATCCTAGCATGAGGTGTTGAAGTGTTTAGACACCTCTCTAGTCTATAGACTAGTTGGGCAGCTCGTGAGGAAAATATCCAATCTATGCTAATGATTTATACAGTAATGAATGCCTAAGTAGGCTTAGGTCAGCCTGTGTGTATGCAAGCCATTAATGAATACACTGACAATAGTTATATATTCATAGCTTTTTTGTTCCTTTGTTACATCAAGGGTACACCAAAATTAAGCCCATGAGAAGTACCATTTAAACTGCAATGATTGGGACTATCTTTGCAAGACTTGAAGAGCCCTTCAAAGACTCATCCAAGAAATCAAAGGTATATAGTGTAATAGGATCACGTTGGAGGCTAGTGGCACTAGAAGATGGACAAAATTCTATCATCTCAAGTTAGCATCTCACTTTGAGATGGTTGTTTCCATGAGAAGTATTTTTTCTTTATTTTTTTCTTTCCTTGTTAATACTTATGGATTTCAAGAATACATATATTGTGGAGGTTGATTTGTAGAGACATGTAATGGATTTGGTGTTAAACTCAATATGGATTGTTTTCTAGTGAGTTTACAAGATTGTGATTAAGAATTATTGTTGAACATATTTCTCATTGATTTCAAAGGTTCTCACTTCAATGTCAAAGGAATTTAGTCAGATGATCTATGAGAATTAAATGTAATGTACAATCATATCATTTTGAGTTGTAGAAGTATATATTGCTAACTATATTAATAAATTATTTGAGGATTATCTGTAGTATCATACTACATCTATTCATATTGATAGAATTAATCAGGAAGTCCAATCCAGAATGTTTTGGGTTATTACTCAAGGCAGAGAGATTTCTCTAGCAATTCATTTAAGTTTAGTATTTCTTCTTGAAGGTGTGTTTTGTTTCTTTGGTTTGAATGGAGAGTATGCCTACACATGATCTATCATATTCCATTTTTTTTGGAAGCTATACATGTTTAGCATGCAAAACAAATTAAGTAATAAAAGATTCACTATGTTTTGGGTTGTTACTCAAGGCAGAGAGATTTCTCTAGCAATTCATTTAAGTTTAGTATTTCTTCTTGAAGGTGTGTTTTGTTTCTTTGGTTTGAATGGAGAGTATTCCTACACATGATCTATCATATTCCATTTTTTTTGGAAGCTATACATGTTTAGCATGCAAAAGAAATTAAGTAATAAAAGATTCACTATGCCTATCTGTTAACTGGTGATGGTTTTGGAACTATGCGACAACAACTAGTACTGTGCAAAGTTTGAAGATAATGTGGGATGATAAAATAGGTTCAATTTAGGGTTCATGTGGAAGCACATGACATCATGTTTCTTTGGTGGTAAGAAAATTTATTTAGGACCTACTTTTTACACATTTCATATAATTTGAATTTAGGTCCACCTTCTGAAATCTTGCTTAATTATAGATCCCTAGCCAAAATGAATAAAAGATTAATTTAATGTATTATATATGATTAAGATCTCACTTCACATGATAGGTATTAATTTGAAGGGAAGGTGGTAAGTGAATATACAACAGTATACGAGTGTGATAAGTAGTTGTGCAAGAAAGTGTTATTCAATGTGAGTTTCATCTCAATCATCATGTGTCCTCATAAGAAGTTCATAAGCAATCTAAGAGAGTATTTGAAGAAATTTTAGATCTTGAGTAAGTTTTGTAATCATTATTGAGATTTTTTAAGCTTCATCTTTGCAATCTAGTAGAATTGGTGTTCTACTTATTGATTTGGTGCTCAAACTTTTTATTGGGGATTCATGTCTCCAGTAGGCTTGTGCCTACAAGTTCAATTAGGGATTGGTGTCTCTAGTAGGTTGGTGCCTACTTCATATCAAGAAATTCCCTTATTATATTCCTACTTTGTGAGGTTTTATTTAGATAGTAGATCCAAGAAGTTATTCTCATTTTTGTTTTCCTCATCTCGGGTTTCCACGTATATCTAGTGCTCTCATGTGTAGATGTGTGTGCTTATGTGGTTGCATGACTATCAAAATTTGTTTTGATTCAATTTTTATGATTGAAATATGTGTTGAATTAGAGATTTTTAAATTTATTTGATCTACTAATTCACTCCCCTCTCAGTAGATTATGTGCCCTTCAATCAACATCAGAGTCAAGTTCCTTTGAAGAAGCTTGATTATCTTGAAGTAGATTCAAGATGACACACTTAGTGGCTCAAGAACGATTGTCTACAAATAAGGTGCCAAGCTTTTGTGGATCAAATTATGGATTTTAGAAAGTAAAAGTGTCATATTTGATGGCCCTAGGATCCGAGGTTTGGTAATTAGTTGATGATGGATAGAAAATTATTGATAGTGCACCAAGATATTAGGCCATAAAGAAGGCTTCTTAGAATAATGTGAAGGCAAGGAATTATAGGGTATGTGTAGGATCATGATGGGCCAAAAAGTGGCATATGATGGGTATGTGGCTGATGACTATTTTTTTACCCAAAATTGATGAAACGAAAAGGGTTTTTAAAGGAGATTCTCAGCTTTCCACCGATATAAATTATGCTTTACTTTGAATTTAAGTCATCGATTGATAGGCTGATTGAAAAACATCTATAGCTTTCAAACGATATCACATTTTTTGAATCTAAAACATGTGTCACATTCTATGCTTCACATTACTATATGATTAAAAAAATAAAAATTGAATTTCATGAAGTTTTGACCAAGTTAAGGTGGTCGACATGAAGTTTTATATTATTTAAAAAGTTGTAATAAATAATTTATAATTAATTATTTACTTGGAAAAAATTAAAAAAAATATGCATCACATCAGGGCATGAGTCCTCTACTTATATCTAAAATATTATAAAAAAATATTATCATTTTATTGTGGTTAGGGTGGTAAGACAGACACCTACTTCTTATTTTTTCCCTGAAATTTAAGTACCACTGCATTGAAATTTCAAATTTTCACCAAATAGATTTTTTTTTTTTTAAACAAACCTAAAAGTTTAGAAACTACATTCAATTTTCTACAGATTCTATTCTTACATATTTTTGAAATAATATAGATAACTTATTCAATTTTTTACATCTAGTTGCCTAACTCTGATTTTTCTGAATTTTTTGCCACTTAAGGGCCTATTTTTTCCATGATGATCCTGCACATACCTTATATCTTATGTGGTTTATCCAACTCTGAATTTGTAAAAGTTATGTCTAGTGCAACACAATGAAGGAAGTATGTGATAAATTGCACAATATCTATGAAGGTGATGACAAGGTTAAATAAGCAAAGCTTCAAACTCAACAATGTCAATTTGAAAGTTTGGAAATGAAGGAAGAATAAACAATCGCAACTTTCTTGCTCTAGGTAGATGATGTCAATTCCATTAGAGGTCTTGGTGAAGAATTAGAAGACTATGATTATGAAAATGGCACTCAAATCCCTTCCTAAAATATTGGATGCAAAGGTTTCTACTTTTGAAGAAGCTAAAAATTTGAATACTCTATGGATGAGTTGCATGGTATCTTGACTACCTATGAACGTGGAAAACGTGGATTGATAGTGAAAATTTTACAAAGAAAGAAGTGGCTTTAAAAGAATCTAAGAAGAAAGTTTAACTAGATTCTAATATTGGATCAGATTTGGAGAAATAAAACTTTCTCAAAAAGTTGCAAAGAGGTTCTAGTAAGTATAAAGGTAAGGTACCTTTCAAATATTTTAATTGCAGTGAAGTAGGACATTTTATGGCTAAGTGTCCTTATAATAATTTTAAAATGTTGAGAAAAATTATGGAAATAAATCATTTTAAAAAGGGAATAAAGTTCAAAAGGAAACAAAGGTATTTCTTCATTAATGAGGAAGTATACTCTACTAATGAAGAGAATCAAGAAATCTCTGGAGATGAAAGAGAAAAGGTTGTATTCATGGCTATGGAAACTACTAAACAAGATACAAAAGAGAATTCTGTAAATTATGATGATGAGGTAGATCTTATGGAAGAGTTTCTCTAACCTACCAAAGAAGTCAAGAGACTAAAGAAAAAAATTACTACGAAAGTAAATGCTAAATAAAATTTAAATCAAATTCTTGAGAGAGTAGAAAAGATGATCATTGAGTTGAAGAATCTAGTGGAAGAAGAAAAAAAGGATTGAAGAAGTTATGACAAAAATATTTCTATCAAGAGACAAGGATTGTGAAAATATTGAAGTATAAGTTGTGTCAATAAGAAAAGAGCTTGATAAGGTAAATCATCAGGGTATGTGCAGGATCATGATGGGCCAAAAAGTGGTGATATGATGGGTATGTGTAGGGTATGTGGCTGATGAATTTTTTCTTACCCAAAATTGATGAAAAAGAAAGGGCTTTTAAAGGATATTCTCAACTTTCCACCAATATGAATTATTCTTTACTTTGAATGTAATAAATAATTATTCATTTTCTATTTGAATTGCGACTAAAGTCCTGATTGATAGGATGATTGAAAAACATCTATAGCTTTCAAATGGTATCACATTTTTTGAATCCAAAATATGCATCACATTCTATGCTTCGCATACTATAGGATTAAAAAAAAATGAATTTCATGAAGTTTTGACCAAGTTAAGGTGGTTTAACATATGAGTTTTTATATTTTTTAAAAGTTGTAATAAAAAATTCATAATTAATTATTTACTTGAAAAAAAATTACAAAAAAATATGCATCACATTGGGACATGAGTCCTCTACTTATATCTAAAATTTTATAAATTTTTTTTATCATTTTATTGTGGTTAGGGTGGTCAAACAGACACCTACTTCTTATTTTTTTCCCTAAAATTTAAGTGCTACTCCATTGAAATTTCAAATTTTCACCAAATAGATTTTGTTTTTTAAAAATAAACCTAGTAGTTTAGAAACTACATTCAATTTTCTACAGATTCTATTTTTACATATTTTTGAAATAATATAGATAAATTATTCAAATTTTTACTTCAAGTTGCCTAACTCTATTTTTTCTGAATTTTATCACCACTTAAGGGCCTATTTTTTCCATGATGATCCTGCACATACCCATCAGCTATAATTAAAGTTTGGAAGAGTACTAAGACTTTGGATTATATATTGGGAAGTTAGAGATAACCATATATCAAAACCGGACTTGTTTTGGATGGTATACAAAAGAACAAGATAATCAAGCAACCTATGAAGTTTGCTAATAAGAATCTGGAAGAGATTGGTTTCAAAAGTTCAAAGTTTAAGAAATTTTCTACAAGTGATGAAAGTAAGGCATAGAATGATGGTTTCATCCAACTGTAGAAGAAGGACAAGAGATCTGAAAGAAAAATGTATAATACTAGCTTCAATCATTCTTTTTTAGGTTCTTTTTTTAGTGCAATAATTTTGGTCATAAGGCTATGAACTATAGAAAGGCTCTCAGAATAAGATAACTTTTTTAGTAGTAATGCATTTTCACATTAGTACAATTTCAAAATTGTTTACCATAAATACAAAAAAATTGGACACAATTATAGGAACTACAAAAGTAATTTTGTGAGTCCTCCACTACCAAAAAAAGGAAATAGATTAGGTTGATAGAATAATTAATCAGATAAAGTTTGGAAGAAGAAACCGGATGAGAAGAAATCAAAAAAATCCATGGTAGCTTAGACTGCATTACTTGCTCAAAAGTAGAAAAATTTGTGGATCACTGACAACAGTTGTTCAAGTTGCATGATTGGATACAAAATCAAGCTCATGCATTTCAAGAAGTTTTATGGAGGATCTGTAACTCTCAGAAATAATTCTATCTCCAAGATTACCAAAAATGGGAACTTTAAGTCTTCATGAGTGATAATACCAAAAATCATGATGTATGTATGTTGAAGGATTGAAACATAAACTTTTAAGTATTAGTTATATCTGTGTCAAAGGTTACATACTTTCATTCAGTGCTAAAGGATGTGAAATAAGAAAGGTCGATATTAGAGAGTTGATTGCAAAAGAAAGAAGGGTTGAGAGTGATGTATACTATCTCAGTGAGCTAAATGGAAAAAAAATTGTTTTGTGATACAAAGAGAAGAAAGTTGGCTCTGAAACAAAAGGGTAGGACACAATAAGTTTTATGAAGTTGTGAAGATTAGTTCAAAGGGACTAGTTAGAGACATGCCAAAGATCAAGAAGCCTTAGTATACTAGTTGCAAACCATGTCATGAAGGAAAATAGACAAAGAATAGGTATCCTACTAAGGAATACTCTACAAAAAGGCTATTGGATTTGATTCATATGGTTCTTTACGGACCAACGAGGATAAAAAAATCTAAAAGGTGAAATATATTTCATGATGCATATTGATGATTAATCTAGAATGACATTGATTATATTTCTAAAAGATAAATTATAAACTTTTGATAAATTCAAAGCATTCAAGGCTATGGTTGAAAATAAAATTGGAAAAAAAATCAAGGTTTTGAGACTAGGAAAAGGTGGAGAGTTCACTTATGAATAGTACGACGAATTCTATGAGGAGCATGGGATCTAGAGGCAATTTTTTAATCCTAGGAATCCACAACAGAATGGAATTGCAGAAAGGAATTACCAAACTATATAAGAGATGGAAAAAGCTATGCCAAGTCAAGCAAGTTTACTAGATATATACTAGAGAGAAGCAATCTAGATTGCAATGTATAATTTAAATAGGGCTCAAATAAGACCAGGGATTTGTAAAACACCATATTAATGATGGAGAGGAAGATTGGCTTCATTTAGACATCCCAAAATATTTGGAAGAAAAAGATACATCAAAAGGGGGGAACAACATATGGGTACATTTGATTCTAGATTTGATGAAGGTATAAATGGAAGTATTTATGAGACAATACAATCCATTGATCTTCTGTAAGTAGAAGATAATGAAAGATCAATTCACAACAGTGATTAAGATTCAGAAGTTGATTATAAGAATACTATTACAAAGACTCCAACAAGATATTTCAAGAAAGAACCACTCAAAAGACCAAATTGTTGGAGATAATAACAGTGGATTTTAGACTAGGAGAAAGATTGAGAAACCAAATGAATAGGTACTTTTTGTATTACTATCGAAGATTGAACCAATATCCTACATAGAAGCAATCAAAGAGAAAGGATGGATAGATGATATGGAGGAAGATATGACTCAAATAAAGAAAAATGAAACTTGGGAACTAGTTCCAAGACCTAAAGGCAAGAATATTATTGGCACCAAATGGGTATTCAAAAAAAAGTTGAATGAAGGAGGAGAAGTGATTCGGAATAGGGCCAGGTTGGTATGTAAAGGTTATGCTCAAATTGAAGGAATTGACATTGAGGGGACATTTGATTTGGTAGTAAGATTGGAAGAAATTAGAATGTTTTTTTCCTTATCAACATCCAAGAACTTTAAAGTTTGTTAGATGTATGTGAAGTCTACATTTTTGAATGGATAACTAGAAGAAGTCTACATTGAGAAACTAGAAGGTTTTCAATATTCAATTAATCCATGTTTTTTGTGTAGATTGAAGAAGGCACTTTATGTACTTAAACAAACATCAAAATTATGGTATTTTGGGTTGGATAAGTATCCACAATAGCAAGGGTTCCACAGAGGTAGTGTGGATAGTAATTTATACATAAAAACATACGGTGATCAACAGTTGATTATTTTCTATGTTGATGAAATTATCTTTGGTGAAAGTAATGATGATATGTGCAAGGAGTTCTAGAATGCAATGTAGAGTGAGTTTGAAATGTTAATGATTGGTGAATTTTATTTCTTTCTTTGTTTATAAATTTCTCAATCAGATAAAGGTATATTTAATTCATAAAACAAGTACATAGAGGAAATTTTAATTAAGTTCAAGATGGAAGAATGAAAATTGGTTGGTACACCTATGGTTACCAGATGTAAGTTGAGTAAAGATTATGAATCTTCTCTGACAGATCAAACTATGTATAGATCCATGATTGGTAGTTTTTGTATGTGACTACATCTAAACCAGATATAAGGTAGGTAGTTGAGATTGTGGCCAGATTTCAAGAAACACCCAAGGAAACTCATGCCAAAGCAGTAAAGAGGATATTTGGGTATCTAAAGGCTACAATGGATTTTGGTTTGTGGTATCCAAAGAGTGAAATTTTCACTTTTAATGCATATACAAATGTATATTGTTTTAGAAACATAGATGACTAGAAGAGTACAAGTGGTGGAGCTTTCTTTCTTGGTGACATCGTAGTATCGTAGTTAATTAAGAAATAATATTTATTTTCTTTATCTATAGAAAAAGTAGAGTACATTACAACAACTTCATGTTGTACTCAAATATTATGGATGAAGCAGAATCTAAAGGAGATGAAGATTGAATTGGATGAATCTATTTCCATTCTCTATGATAATACCAGTGCCATAATATTTTCAAAGAATCTATTAATGCACTCAATGACAAAGCATATTGCAATCAAATATCATTTCTTGAGGGAGAAGGTTATATAAAAAAGAATTAAAACTGGAGTATGTTGAAACCAAGGAGAAAGTAGTACACATCTTCACAAAACCACTTCCTAAGGAGAATTTTGATTATCCTCAATAGAAGATGGGAGTTGTTGCTCCCTAATCTTGAATCAAGAGGATACTATATGTTCAAGTGGAATTTTAACTCCCTATTGCAAGAAGGATTTGTGGTCTTGAAAAGTGTTTTAGAAGTAGTGCGGTAAGGACTCAAGGGGATTCTATCTAGGAAAAAGGTTTCTAGATAATGCAAAGTGTTGAAAAGCAATTGAACTTTTCCATTGACGTTAAAGGGGGAGAATTGGAACTCAAAATGCTATATCTTCTAAGGGGAGATCAACATGATCTAGATAATATTAGATTTCTATTCATGTGTGGCTATAAATTTTTTTTGCCATCAAGGACAAAGGGGGAGCTTGTTGAACATATGTTGTTATTGATTTTAAAGGTTCTCACTAATGTCAAAAGGAATATGGTAAGTAGATAAATGAGAATTAAATGTAATGTATTTTCATATCATTTTGAGTTATGGAAGTATATATTGGTATCTATAATTAAATCAGTTGAGGATTATCTTTGGTATCATACTACATCTTTTCATGCTAATAGAAGTAATCTGGAAGTCTGATCTAGAGTGTTTCACGTTGTTACTAAGGACAGAGAGCTCTCTTTGGAAATTCATTTATGGTCAATATTTTTTCTTGATGGTGTGTTTTAGCTCTATGGTTTTAATGGAGAGTATTTCTACACATCATCTATCATATTCCAATTTTTTTGGAAGTTATAATTAGCATGCAAAAAATTTGAAATAATAGAAGGTTCACTATGTATGTCTGTTAACTAATGTTGGTATCAGAAGTATGCAACAATGAATAGTAGCATGTGGAATTTGAAGACAACATCAAATGATAAAATAATTCCAGTTTAAGGTTAATGTGGAAGCACATGAAATCATGTTTCTTTTACAACAAGAAATTTTATTTAGGACCCACCCATTACATGTTTCAAGTAATTTGAATTTAGGTCCACCTTATGTCATCCTAGTTAATTATGGATCCCTATCTGACATGAATTAACTTGGATTAATGTAAATTCTTTTATATAATTTAGATATCACTTCACATAATATGATTGCATTTGATGAAAAGGTGGTAAGTGAATATACATTGTTGTGCATGTTTTGTACACACGCTCCACCATAGGCAGGAACCCCCTCTTTTCACTCCAGATGGGCTACTCTGCTCCCATCTCATTTTTTGTGCCACTTTTTCCAAGCCCAAATTGGTCATGTGCCTTCAAATGATTAAACACTTCTTGACCAAATTCATTTGTGCACCTAATTTTCGCTAAGTCTTTTTGCTTTCATGGAAATGCCCTTGCAGGTTTCTCTTGGTCTTTCACCCCAATGTCCTCCAAGCCTTAGCGACCCGCATACCATTAATGCATACAAAGAAATCAATGCATACCATTAATGGAAATTGGCCTATAAACATTGCTCTCGACCCTTCATTTTCCCTGGAGCATTCAAATCTAGGGGGAAACAAAGTCCCCCTTCCTTTTTATTCACCTTTTGCCTTGTTCCTACTAGCTTGGCCCCTTCTCGCATGCTTCGCGTTTTCCATCATTTTTGGACTTTGGGGACAAGTTTCCTATGGATTTGGGATGTTTTTGTGGTGACTAAATGAACTGCCAAGGTTTCGTTAAGTTTTAGGAAGTTGTGGAAATTTCATTCCGGAACTCTGCCCCTCCATGGCCATTTTTGAAACTTCGTCCCTCCTTTGCCGTTTTGGACTTCTATCCGCCCTCGGTGTTCTAGCTCCTAGAACCCGGCCCCTCCATGGTCATTTCCAGAACTCCACCCCTCCGTGGTCATTTTCGGAACTCCATCGCTCCTTTTCTGTTTTGGACTTCCGTCTGTCCCTGGCGTTCCGGCTCCAAGAACCTAGCCCCTTCATGGTTGTTTCTGGAACTCCACCCCTTTGTGGTCGTTTGCGTAACTTCGTCACTCCATTGCCATTTTGACCTTCTGTCCGCCCCCTGACACTTCGGCTCCTGGAACCCAGCCCCTCCTTGGCCGTTTCCGGAACTCCACCCCTCTGCGGCCATTTCTAGAACTTTGTCCCTCCTTTGTCGTTTTGACCTTCCATCTGCCCCCGGCATTCCAGCTCCCAGAACCCGGCCCCTCCATGGCCATTCCTAGAACTCCACCCCTCTATGGTCATTTCCAGAACTCCATCCCTCCATTGTCATTTTGACCTTTTGTCCGCCCCTTGGCATTCCGGCTCTCGGAACCCAGCCCCTCCATGGCCGTTTCTAGAACTCTAGCCCTCCTTTGCCATTTTATTCTTTCATCCGCCCCTGGCATTCCGGCTCCCAGAACCAAGCCCCTCTATGGCCGTTTCCAAAATTCCACCCCTCCGTGGCCATTTCCAGAACTCTGTCCCTCCTTTGTCATTTTGGACTTTCATCTACCCCCAGTGTTTCAGCTCCCAAAACCCGGCCCCTCCCTAGCCATTTTCGGAACTCCACCCCTCCATGGCGATTTTTGAAACTCTGTCCCTCCTTTTCCATTTTGACTTTCCATCCACCCCCAACGTTTCAACTCCCAAGACCCGGCTCCTCCATGGTTGTTTCTAGAACTCTGCCCCTCTATGGTCATTTCTAGAACTCTGTCCCTCGTTTGTCATTTTGGACTTCCGTCCACCCCTAGCAATCCGGCTCTTGGAACCCGACCCCTTCGTGGCCATCCAGAACTTTCCTTCTAGTTCGCCATCCCTCAGCAGTTGTTTTGTCTTCCGTCTATCGTCTACCTTGGCGCCTGCACCCTTGAGCCCACATTTATGTTTATGGTCCAAATGAGCTCTAAATATGAATATTATGATCTTTTGATGACGCATGAATGGATCTAACAAGGAGTTTGCAGGATTTGACTAACATTTTCCTTGATTTACATATGAAATCACTTAGTGCACTTTGTGTGTGCAGGATTCAAGAAACCTACTACAGGTCCGTCAGGGAGACCCATTGAGAAAGTTGAACAAGGAAAAGGCACATAGCTCCTATCACCATTCATTTTATGCCTACCTTTCCTCGTGGTACCCATCAACAGAGCCGACATTAGAGGTAGGCCTATGCTAGGGAAGTCAATGAAAAAAATGCAAGGGGGTGGCCTTGAAGAAGGTGTGAGAGAGTTGTCCTACTTTTCACCATATGATGATGATCTTTAAGGAACTGTTCACTCGAATCAAGGGCAACCAATTCATTAATTCTAGTCATCCATGGACCCATTTGATCCAATGAGGAATATTGCAAATCCATCAGGGGAAGAAGGCAACTTTCAGGCAGTTCCAACTATAGTAAAAGGGAAATCAACTAAATGACCAAGCTGCTACAACAACTGAGCACTAGATGAAAAAATAGGGAAAAGACAAAAGATGCATTTTAAATTGCTAAATATTGAGGGGTAGGTGAAACCCTAATGTAAATGAATCTGGGCCATTCATTGTAAATCAATCCTGGCTATTCATTTGGGCTTTTGAAAACTATAAATAGGGTCTTTCCCCTCATTTGTAAAGGGTTGGAGAGGTGGGGTAAAAAGCATTTGCAGCAATAGAAGACAACATTGCATGATTTTATGGATATTCTCTTTGATTTTGCTCATCTTGCATGCATGGTTCTACTTCCATGTTAGTTTTAGTGTGAGTTGAAATGGAGCAGCACGTGCAAATCAGCATCGCTCAGCTACATGTAGATTTGAACAAGAGATTGAAGAATCCATTACAACAATTCGCATTGGTGGAAAAGTGCAGCATTCATTACACTCACAGGCATAACGAATTAGGATGTCTAACATTCTTGAGCAGGATTGAAAGAGTCTTGCAAGGAGAAATTCGCTTTTGGGAAATATATCAACCCTTGGCTCTTGCAGACCCATGAGAAGAATTGACAACCATGGTAGCCAAGAAATTTGAAGAGTTGATCCAAGAACATTAGAACAACAAAGAGGAAACAATATTGGAGGAGGTGTTGATGTCTACTTGGTGCAGATTTCATAATGCGCCTCACTCTGAATTCACTTGCTCATCATGCATGAACATTATCACTCAAACCCGAGGTTGTTTGAACGAGTTGGAGCACCCAACTGTCAAGGAGGACGAGCCATCCCATGAGGCCAAAGAGCTGTCAACATCTGGAGGACAACACATTGAAAATGAACCAAGAAATTTGACACAAGCTAGTGTTGGGGCAACAAACACAAAAGCTAAAAATCAGCAGGAAGGAGTTGATTCCCTGAAGATAGCAAACTGTCTCGATGAAAAATAAGATAGAAAGGAATTAGAAGGCCCTTCTTGTATCAGGAAAGAGCAGTCCTCCAATCTAGAAGAGGAGCCATTAGAAGTTGAATATGAACCCACAAAGTTTGCAATAGTGTATGTTGAGGCAGCCAATGAAGTTGCTGAAAATCAGGAAGAAGAAAGGGTTGACAGCCTTGGGGCAGTAGAGAATGATGACAAAGAAATAAGTGAGATCATATTAGAGGACCTCTCCATCTACAATGAAAATGATCAAGCATCCAAAAATGAAGATTTGGAGGAGTGGGGAACAACCACTCGCCGCGGCTATCTACTATTCACCTTCCTTCCCAAATGATGATGAGGACTCGATAGCGGAAAGATATGACCAACTTGTCTCTAGATTAGCAAGGGATTAGTCTTAGCTAAAATGTCAAGTGGATTTGGAGGTGTTGCTACTCCCAAATTGGTGTAGGCTCCATGATGCATCACATTCTGAGTTTGCATGTGAGTTATGCCAAGAGGCAATTGAACAAGTTATGCCAAGTACGCCACCTCCTGTAGATGCTTCAAGAGAGGAAATAGAAGACCAAGAGCTTGAACTGAGTGATGACTCAGTTGAAGGCAGGCCTCAAAAGGATATTGGGACAGTGACAGAAGAAGGACAACAAAGTAGTCCTGAGCTTCTGAACGATGGAGTGGAGAAAATAGGAATGCTTCCCAACAATCACCCAAGGTCCTTCTCCTCTGTAGAACATTTGTACGTGATGGATGATAGGATCTTTTCGAGATTTTGAGGGATGGATCACTCAACATACATTGATCCCCTTAATGGAATAGTGTATCTTCCTATTTTCCTCCCACTTGGAACCATGCCACAAGAGTATATCAGCATAACAGAGGAGTACATCCCAGATGTTAGTAGTGATGGAGACATACCACCTAAACCTCCTGTTGATGAAACACTAGATCCTCTAGAGTGGGAGAGGGGTTCCTTCTCCATCTATAGTGATAGTGAACAAGGGGAGACAAGTGAATGCCACGATGAGATGCATGAGTAGCAAAGAGAAGAAGACAAAGGTGGGGGTGTTCTGATGGCTGCCAACAAGTATGACAAAATTCACCAACTACAAGATGCAACTAGTGGTCCTTCCGCCTTGGTCATTGCTAATCCTCCTTCACATTTAGGGAGCTGCAATAGGACAGATTCATGCATGTCATCATCCCATGACATTGAACATCATAAAAATAAGGTCGACACCTGGGAAAGGAGATGGGACAACATGTTGCCCCTTGAAGACAACAAACAGGAAGAGGTTTGGGCAATGGAAACTCAAAAAGATGAGGTGTACTTCCTCAAAGAATAGCCAGTGGAGGTTGTGGATCCCACACAAAGATTGGAAGGGGTGTTTTTTGCCCCATTCTCCTAGCCTTATGCAAGCTTAATGTCCGAAGTGTTGAAGCATCCACCACGCCTGCTCGAGGCTGCCAATGCACCTATTGACAATGCAGTGCTCGCTCTTGGCTGTCAAACACTGCCACATCTGCATGATGACATCCAGGTTCTATCCTTCCTTTCCCTTGTTAATTTTCACAGTTGCATTTTTTATTTTGATTATGGTAATGAGGGAAGGAAAACATATTTATGGATTAACCATGAGTTTGAAAAACCTCCTCAATTGTTGATTTTCCCTGACTATGCGATGAAATTTGAATGTTGCAATGTTGAACTTCCTTTTTCTGAATATAGGGATAAATTTGCATGGTTAAGAACTACAATGATCACCCATTTGCTTGTGCATGTACTATGAAATCCAATGAATGTTAATGTCGGCTCACCTTGCCTGAACATAGTGCTTTGTAAATATCTTTGTACATAGCCTGTTTTGAGTAGTGTAGGTTTCCTATAAATACTCTACTCTCCTGCTTTCCTTAGGTTAGTTGGTTTCCTGTAGATTAGCTGCTTTAGATTAGTTTTCTTGTTGTTTGCTTTTGCTTTTCTACTTTGGTTAGTTTAGGTGTTTGCTTTTCCTTTTCTTTTGTTTTCTTTTTGTTGCTGCTTTGCTACTACTTTGCTCAGGGTCCCTCTACTTTTGGTTAGGCACATCTGTCTGCACAACAACCATACTTATCGCCTGGGGTTGTTCTATGTATTTCATTTTTAAACTCTAATCAAGTCTTTAGAGTGGATGGTAAAGGTCTTCTTTTAGTGTCAAGTGATCTGGGTGTTTGATTCAAAGAGGATAAGTTATTAGTTTAGTCTGACTCTAACGTATTATGAAATCTTACAACTTTTACACATTTTAAGAACCTGATGGTTGTTGTAGGTCCTTTGTGAGGTCCAGTTAAGTGAAAAATCTAGAATTCTGCTTCAACGCCACTATGATTCTCAACGCTGATCGTAAGCTTCATTGCTTGCGGGTTGAAATAAAAGAATTGAAAAGAGAAAAAGTCAAAAGAAGGAAAAGAAAGAAAGCATTGAAAATTAAAAGAAAGAGAAAATTCAACTTTTTGGGGGTATCCGAGCAACTCTACCGGGGCTATGGACGCTTGGTTGGCAGTAGAGCAATGTTCGGGAAAATCACAATGACAACCTCGTTGGGGCTATGGATGTCTGACTGGAAGTGAGGCAATGTCCCAGATGCTTTTGGAGTTAGAATAAACTACATAGCTTAACTTGATGGAACTTGGGTTCCTGTAGCAACTAAAGGATGGGAATTAATGCAACTACACACACTTTGATTTTCAGCATATTGAAGGTTGGATTAACTAGTGGTTTTGATCCTTTGATCGAGTGTCGGGTTTGTTTACCCTAGCATGAAGATCAGATTTAGAGATTTTGGGTTTGTGATTCCAGTTTGTCATCAAAATGATCTAGAGCATTTCCCCAGTGAGTTGCCATTTGTTGTGCATGTTTTGCACACACACCCCACCATAGGTAGGGACCCCCTTATTTCACTCTAGATGGGTTGCTTTACTCCCGTCTCGTTTTGCATGCCACTTTTTCCAAGCTTAAATTGGTCATGTGCCTTCAAACGATTAAACACTTCTTAACCAAATTCATTTGTGCACCTAATTTTTGCTAAGTCTTTTTCCTTTCACAGAAATGCCCCTGTGGGTTTCCCTTGGTCTTTAGCCCTGGTGTCCTCCAAGCCTCGACGAGCCGCATACCATTAATGCATACAAAGAAATCAATGCATACCATTAATGGAAATTGGCCTATAAAAATTACTCTTGGCCCTTCATTTTCCCTGGAGCATTCAAATCTGGGGAGAAACAAAGTCCCCCTTCCTTTTTTTCGCCTTTTTCCTTATTCTTGTTGACTTGGCCCCTTCTCGCATGCTTCGCGCTTTCCATCATTTTTGAACTTTGTGGACAAGTTTCCTATGGATTTGGGATGTTTTTATGGTGCCTAAATAAATTGAAAAGGTTTCGTCAAGTTTTGGGAAGTTGCAGAAATTTCATTCTGGAACTCTGCCCCTCCATGGTTGTTTCCGACACTTTGTCCCTCCTTTTCCGTTTTGGACTTCTATCCGCCCCTAGCGTTCTGGATCCCAGAATGTGGCCCCTGCGTGGCCATTTTTGGAACTTTGTCCTTCTGTGGCCGTTTCTGGAATTCCATCCCTCCTTTGTCATTTTGGACTTTTGTCCGCCCTCGATGTTTCAGCTCCCAGAAAATGGTCCCTCCATGGCCGTTTCTGGAACTCTGCCCCTCCGTGGCTATTTCTGGAACTTCGTCCCTCCTTTGTCATTTTGACCTTCCATTTGCCCCCAACATTTCGTCTCTCAGAATCCGGCCCCTCCATGGCTGTTTCTGAAACTCCACCCCTCCGTGGCCATTTCCAGAACTTCGTCCCTCCTTTGCCGTTTTGACCTTCCGTCCACCCTTGATGTTCTGGCTCACAGAACCCGGCCCCTACGTGGCCATTTCTGGATTTCTGGAACTCCATCCCTCATTTTCTATTTTGACCTTTTGTCTGCCCCCCAGCGTTCCGGCTCCCAAAACCTGATGCCTCCATGGTCATTTCTGGATCTCCACCCCTCCTTTGTTGTTTTAGACTTCTGTCTAACCCCGACATTCTGGCTCCCGAAACCCGGCCCCTCCGTGGCCTTTTCTGAAACTCCACCCCTCCGTGGTCGTTTCTAGAACTCTGTCCCTACTTTGTTGTTTTGGACTTCCATCCACCCTAGCATTCTGGCTCTTGGAACCTGGCCCCTCCGTGGCCGTTTCTAGAACTCCACCCCTCTGTGGCCATTTTTAGAACTTCGTCCCTCCTTTGTCATTTTGACCTTTTTTCCGCCCCCGACGTTCCAGCTCCTAGAACCCAGCCCCTCTGTGATCATTTTCAGAACTTTGCCCCTAAGTGGTTGTTTTCAGAACTTCGTCCCTCCTTTGTCGTTTTGGACTTCTGTTCGCCCCCAGCATTCTAGCTCTCGGAACCTAGCCCCTCTGTGGTTGTATGGAACTTTCCTTCTTGGTCGCCATCCCTCCGCGACTGTTTTTCCTTCTATCCATCATCTGCCTTGGCGCCCGTACCCCTGAGCCCACATTTATGTTTATGGTCCAAATGAGCTCCAAATATGAATATTATGATCTTTTGATGACGCATGAATGGATCTAACAAGGATTTTGCAGGATTTGACTACCATTTTCCTTGATTTACATATGAAAGCACTTAGTGCACTTTGTGTGTGCAGGATTCAAGAAACCTACGGCGGGTCCGTCGGGGAGACCCATTCAAAAAGTTGAATAAGGAAAAGGCATAAAGCTCCTGTCACCATTCATTTTATGCCCACCTTTCCTCGTGGTACCCATCAACAAAGCTGACATTAGAGGTAGGCCTATGCCAGGGAAGTCAATGACAAAAATGCAAGGGGGTGGCCTTGAAGATGGCGTGAGGGAGTTGTCCTACTTTTCACCAGATGATGATGATCTTTAAGGAACTATTCACCCAAATCAGGGGCAACCAATCCATTGATTACAGTCGTCGACGGACCCATTTGATCCAATGAGGAATGATGAAAATCCATTAAGGGAAGAAGGTAGCTTTCAGGCAGTTCCAGCTATAGTAAAAGGGAAATCAGTTAAATGACAAAACTACTACAACAACTAAGCACTAGATGAAAAAATAGGGAAAAGACAAAAGATGTATTTTAAATTCTTGAATATTGAGGGGTAGGTGAAACCCTAATGTAAACAAATCTGGGCCATTCGTTGTAAATCAATCCTAGCTATTCATTTGGGCTTTTGAAAACTATAAATAGGGGCTTTCCCCTCATTTGTAAAGGGTTGGAGAGCTGGTGTAAAAAGCATTTGCAGCAATAGAAGAAAACATTGCATGATTTTATGGATGTTATCTTTGATTTTGCTCATCTTGCATGCATGGTTCTACTTTCATGTTAGTTTTAGTGTTAGTTTCTTGAATGGAAGTGGTGATGGTGATTGTTGTTTCAGTATTTGATGAATTTCCAACTCATGCTTTTTGTGGTTCATTGATGATGAATCACTTTGCAAAGCTAGTCTGAGCTTCCTTCCTTTATTGCTACAACTTAGTTCAATTACATATGCATGATGTGTGTGTAATCTAAAAATATGTAGTCCTTAGAAGATTGCACTAGTTTTGTGTAACTGTAGGATCCTCTTGGCCAAGAAAAACCTGGTTTAGGGAGTTTGTCTATTGTAGCAGCCCCATGATCACTATTCATTCGTAGTTTCAGATCCAGGAACCTCTTCTCTTCCCTGCCTTTTTATTTTTTTAATAATTAGCCTATGCTAAGGTTCAATGCACATTGTAAAGCTAAACCCAATGATAAAATGGAGTTCAAGACTGTTGTTTGAACCTGCAACAAATGCACAACAACTCTTGCATCTTAAGAACTCCATTTGCAGATCCAACTTCCTCACTTTGTGACTCATTCGTAAGTCTGCCTTGCGATTCTAGAAAATCACATGAAACAACTGAGATATTCCAATCACTTTCAAGACCTGACATTAGAGACCTTGGGATAGAGTTTTGTATTCTGATTGTGGAAGATTGTCTTTCAAGAGAGGTGATGCACTTTTGCATTACCTGTGTTGAGAAGTGCATAAAAAACACATCAACATACATGAGTATGCGAGTAAGTTAAATATTAAATGTGAGTTGCATCTCAATCACCCTACATAATCATCAAAATTTCATAAGTAGTTATGGAGAGTGTGTGAAGCAAGTTCAGATCAAGAGTAAGTTGTGTAATCAACACTGAAATTTTGCAAGCTTCATCTTTGTAATCTAGTAGAACTAGTGTTTTACTTATTGATTTGGTGTTCATATCTTTGTATTAGGGATTCACGTCTCTAGTAGGTTGGTTCCTACAATTTCAATTGGGGATTGGTGTGTTTGATAGGTTGGTTCTTACTTCATTATGTAATTCCCTTATTATATTCTTTCTATGTGAGGTTAGATTTAAACAGTAGTTACATACAACTATTCTCATCAAATTTTTTTCATATTGGGTTTCTATGTATATCTAGTGTTTTCATGTGTATAAATATGTGTGCTTATGTGGTTGCATGAAAATCAATATTTATTTTTACTCAAGTTTCATGATAAACATATGTTTTGAATTAAAGAATTTTAAATTAATCTAATCTACTAATTCACCCCCCCGCTCTAAGTAGATTGTGTGCCCTTCAATTATACCCTTCAAAGGGTCATCAAACAACTTGTATCCCTATGTTTTCAAAGCTCAATATGTATTTTTGTCAAATAATTTAGGAATCAGTGATTTGGGTGTTCAAGAAAATGGTAGTACAAGAACTCATGAATTTAGCTCGAAGCTACACCCATCTGAGGGTCATGAGGTATCTTGATAGAGCTCTATATGATTCAAGATTTATTTTTTCAAGGAATATCTTCTCAAGAATGTATATTTTATTGTAATCAACAAGTTTTTCTATGTACGCCTTGATGGGGGGTCTTTTAGCAAGGTAAAGTTTGAGGTTTTGATGAAAAATTTACAAGATTAATGTAATAAGGGGGCGAATGTTGGCATACCATGTTAATTTTATTACATTGTTAATGTGTTCAGTTATATAGTTTAACTATCTTCAATCAAACCAACCATGTACATTGGGTAAGACAATTATGTTTTATGCCCTACATTTGCTAGGAAAATGAACATGACAACTATTGTAGCATTTTATTAGGCAAATGATCATTTCAAGATTTTGGCTTAGCAATGAATATTGTGAGAAGTCATGCTTCAAATGAATAATAAATAAAAACACACAATATATCACACAACATTACACTTGTGAAAAAAATCATCCCCCATTCTTCTAAAATGCCCACATATTAATGTTTTAAATTTTAAAAGCTTTGTCTTTTAATTTTGATTTCTCTTTTTAAATTGTTTTAAAATATTTTAAATTCCATTAAGACTTTAAAATATTTTAAAACATGCTTTTATCATTTAAGCTTTTAAAATTTGAAACTTTTAAAATATTATTAAACCTCATTTTTTAAAATTTTATTTAAAATTTAAAATTTATAAAACTTTTAAATATTAGGAATTATGGAAATATGCCACAAATGTTAGCATTTGTTTATTTTATCATTATATATTTCTATGAATTTTTAGAGTTATATTTTGTTAAATGAACAAGACATCATGAAATTTCTTTGCTTAATTAGATATTAAGACATTTCTTTAGTGAAGTGACCTTCAACAAATTAAAAGTGGAAACCCCAAAAGTGAATAAATTTCAAACTTTGATAAACTTCTAGAGGAACATGCTATCATTAATAGTGAAATTTGACCAATGGTATAATCAATTATGAGACCTAGTGGAATTTGAGGGACTTACTAACACTACGAGGTGGTATAAAACCTAGTGAAAATAGGGGGTCTTCCTTTTTTCAAAATAAAAATAGAGTATGTTGTGAAAAGGCACAACAATACCTAAATATGGTAGGTTAGTATATTTTTTGCAACACATTAACCTAGTTGTAATTAATGTTTGGTTTATTCACAAAGGGGCATTGGGATATGATGATCAACTTCTAGATATCCCACTTATGGGGTAGAATCCTATATAATTAAGTATTAAAAGGTGGTAGTAAGGGGAATCAATTAGAAAAATGAATTCTAATTATACAAGTGTTGAAGGATTGAACATAAGTGAGGTGAAAGGAAGGATTTTATGTATTCTCAATTTTAAACATAAAAAAAACGTGTGCCTCTCTTCTTGGTGATTTTCTTTCACACAAGGGTTTCTCCATGTAAACACTATGTTATGTGTTATTCCTTTTGTTTCATATTTTGCTTGTGTTGCTAATTTAATTTCTTGCAATATAAATTTAATTATATATTTCAAGATTATTTTTATAGTTGAATTAATATTTCCATATTTAGTTTTCACCTTCATTGATAATAAATATCATCCACAAGGTAAATGCACAAAGATGGTTCCCAAAAAGAGGACTTAAGTGGACAACTTTTTTCTGAAATCAGGAAATACTACCCTTGGACGCGAAATTGAGGATAGTTACACTCAAAATTTTGAGATGGAACAAAAATAAGGATTGAAGTGCTCTAAGTCTACTTTCTAAACTACTAATTTATTTTGAAAATGGTTGATATTAAGGGTTTCAAACGAGGGACGTACACAAATTGGTGTTGTTTTTGTCAGAAAAACATAGCATAACAACTCTTGTACGACCCTTGTACAGTGAACTTTTTTTTTATTTTTAAAATTGCTACAATATGTAGTTGATGCACGATTTTTATGATAATTTTTTAATGGGTATTTTATTTTTTATTAATTTTTGAAGTGGAAACTTCTTGAAAAATAGAATTTTGGCCGTGCTACCCCTACAAATTTTGGAAAATAATTGATTTTTTTTTTAATTTATACAATGGAGTCTAGTTTCTAAAAATTTAATTTATTTGAAATGTTGATGAACAGTTAATTTATAACGAAAAAAACACTAAACACTACTTTTTTCCAAAAAAGAGACATACAAACAAAATAATTTATGAATGAAAGGCTTAACATTTTCAGAAAGTGAAAAAAATTGCATGAATGGATAGCTAAGAGAGAACCTAACATTACCCAGATGTTCAATTTGTTTGATATTGAACCATGTGCAATCCTGATGGTGAGCACAAACCCGATTATGTGAAAAATTGTAGAATTTGCAAAAAAATGTCTTTGGTCGTTGGGAATGCCCTCCAAGCCTTTGGTTTGGTATTCCAAGGTAAATACGAATCCCAAGGCTTGGCGATTCCCAAAGCAAGATATAATGCATGCACGTTATAACCACTCACGTTATATCTCTATTTTGACATGGTTTTTTTGTTTGTGGGGAGCATTCCTAGCAAGACATAACGCGAGCGTGGTATACCATGCTTGTGTTATGTCTTGCTTTATGTTAAATGCTACTCTATTGAATGTATGTTTATATATTTGTATGTTTGTATGCTTGTATGTCATGTATGTATGTATGTATTATTGTATGTATCAATGCATGTATATTGTATGTATGCCTACTTGTATGTAAGATTGTATCTACACATGTACATGTATGCTTGTATGTATGTAGGATTATATGTACATATGTATTATACTTGCATTAATGTATTTATGTATTCCTTTAGAGGGAGGGATAATTTTAAGAGAGAGAGAGAGATCTAGAGTTGTTTAGGTAGGGTGGCAGGGGGAAGTGGAGAGGGAGAGAGAGAGAGTGTGAATCTGGAGAGAGGGAGAGGGGGTGGAAGTGAGAGCTTAAGAGAGAGGGAGTGGGAGAGAATGGGTTGGAGTGAGAGGGATAAAGGGAGTGAGAGAGAGAGGGGGCTGCGAGAGAGAGAATTGAGCGAGAGGGAGAGAGAGAGGTGGGAGAGAGAGAGACATAGAGAAAGATAGAGTTATGTAGGTAGGGTGCCAAAGGGAGAGGCTTTATAGTGTGAGGGGGTGAGAGGGATAAAGGGATAAAGTGATAGTTTAAGAGAGAGGGAGTGGGAGAGAAGGAGTTGGAGTGAGAGGGACTTAGCTAGGTAGGGTGGGAGGGAGGGGAGAGAGAGACATAGATAAAGAGAGAGTTATGTAGGTAGGGTTCCAAAGGGAGAGACTTGAGAGTGTGAGGGGGGTGAGAGGGAGAGACTTGAGAGATAGGCAGTGAGAGGGAGTGCGAGAGGGAGGGAGTGGGAGAGAGAGGGAGTGTGAGTGATAGACCTGAGAGAGGGAGAGGCTATGGGAGGGAGTGACCTGATAGAGGGAGAGAAAGAGGTGGTGGAGTGAGATGAACTTATCTAGGTAGGGTGGGAGGGATAGGTAGAGATGGGAGGGAGAGAGAGAGAGAGAGAGAGAGAGAGTTACTAGAGGGAGAGACCTGAGAGAGAGAGAGGGGGTGGGAGGTAGAGAGAGGAGAGGTGGGAGAGAGTGTGAGGGAGATAGATAGAGGGAGCGAGAGAGGTTGGTAGGGATTGATTGAATGAGAGGTACATAGAAAGAGGGAGAGGGTAGATAGAGACAATTAGAGAGGGTAGGAGAGAGGGAGGGAGGGAGAGGTGAGATGTATAGATAGAGATAAAGTGATAGGGGTTGATGGTATAGGGTTGAGGGATTAGAGTGGAGGACCTATAGGGTTGATGGTTTCTAGGGTATTAGGGTTTAAGGGGTGAGGGTCGATGGTAGAGAGTATTGGGTTGAGGGTATAGGGTAGAAGGTTTAAGGGTTTAGGGTTAAAGGGTTTAGGGTTAAGGGTTTGGGGTTGAGGGTAGAGTGTTTAGGGTATAGGTTTGAGGGTATATGGTTCAAGGATTAGGTTGAGGGTCCAATGTAAAGGGTAGAGGGTATAGGGGTTGATGGTTTAGGGCTTAAGGATTGAGGGTTGAGGGATTAAGGGTTGAGGGTTGAGAATTGAGGGTTGAGTGTTTAATGTATAGGGTAGAGGGTAGAGGGTTTAAGGGTTTAGGGTTTAAGGGTAGAGGGTTGAGGTTTGAGGGTTGAGGGTTGAGGGTATAGGGTTGAGGGTTGAGGGTCCAATGTATAGGGTAGAGGGTATAGGGGTTGAGGGATTGGGGTTTAAGGGTTGAGGATTGAGGGTAGAGGGTTGATGGTTTAAGGGTTGGGGGATTATGGGTTGAAGGTTTATGGATTAGGGTAGGGATTTTTCTTGGATTTAAGGGTGTAAGGGTTGAGGGATTAGGGTTTAGGGTAGAGGGTATTGGGTTGAGGGTTGAGGGTAGAGGGTAGAGGGTTTAAGGGTTTAGGGTTTAAGGGTTGAGTTTTGAGGGTTTAGGGTTGAGTGTTTAAGGGTTTAGGGTTTAGGGTTGAGGTATTAAGGTAGAGAGGGAGGGATGGAAGGATATAGAGGAGAGAAGAGGAGGGAGGGACATAGATATATGAGGTTTGAGGATCCAATGTATAGGGTAGAGGGTTGAGAATAGAGGGTATAGGGTTGATGACCTGTAGGGTTGATGGATTAGGGTATTGGGTTAAGGGTATAGGGTTGAGGGATTAGGGTTGAGGGTACATATGGTTGAAGGATTGGGATTAAGAGTCCAATGTATAGGGTAGAGGGTATCGGGGTTGAGGGTTTAGGGTTTGAGGGTTGAGGATTGAGGGATTAAGGGTTGAGGGTTGAGAATTGAAGGTTGGGTTTTTAATGTATAGGGTAAAGGGTAAAGGGTAGAGGGTTTAAGGGTTAAGGGTTGAAGGTTTAAGGTTGAGGGTAGAGGATTGAAGGTACAGGGTTGGGGGATTAGGGTTGAGGGTCTAGTGTATAGGGTAGAGGGTATAGGGGTTGAGGGATTAAGGGTCAAGAGGGTTGAGGGATTAGGGTTGAGGGTAGAAGGTAGAGGATTGAGGGTAGAGGGTAGAGGGTTTAAGGGTTTAGGGTTTAAGGGTTAAGTGTTTAGGGTTTAGGGTTGAGTGTTTAAAGGTTTATAGGGTAGAGTGTAGAGGGTTTAAGGGTTGAGGGTAGAGGATTGAGGGTATAGGGCTGGGGGATTAGGGTTGAGGATCCAATGAATAGGGTAGAGGGTATAGGGGCTGGGGGGATTAGGGCTTTAAGGGCTGGAGGCATTAAGGTCAAGAGGGCTGAGGGATTAGGGTAGAGAGTTTACTAAGTGTGTTTAAGGGTTTAAGGGTTGAGGGATTAAGGGTCAAGAGGGTTGACAACTAGGGCAGAGCTTACTAAGTGGGCTTTAAGGGTTGAGGGTAGAAGGTAGAGGATTGAGGGTAGAGGGTAGAGGGTAGAGGCAGGGGAGAGAGATAAAGGGTAGAGGATAGAGGGTAGAGAGATAGAATTAGGCTTAAGGGTAGAGGGTATAAGGGTTGATGGTAGAGGGTAGAGGGGAGAGAGATGGAAGGAGTGAGTGAGAGAGAGGGAGCTGAGAGAGGGTAGGAGAGAGAGAGAGAGAGAGAGAGAGAGAGAGAGAGAGAGAGAGAGAGAGAGAGAGAGAGAGAGAGAGAGAGAGAGAGAGAGAGAGAGAGAGATATAAGGGTTAAGGGTAGAGGGTAGAGGGGAGAGAGGAGCAAGTGAGAGAGAGAGGGAGTTGAGATAGGGAGAGGGGATATGAGGGAGAGAATCAAGAGAGAGAGGGGGGAGGGAGGGAGGAGAGAGAGATAAAGGGTAGAGGATAGAGGGTATAATGGTTAAGGGCAGAGGGTAGAGGGAGGGAGATAGAATTAGGGTTTAAGGGTAGAGGGTAGAGGGGAGAGAGATAGGAGTGAGTGAGTGAGAGAGGGAGAGAGAGAGAGTGTGTGTGTGTGAGAGAGAGAGAGAGAGATAGGAGTGAGTGAGAGAGATAGGAGTGAGTGAGAGAGAGAGGGACTTGAGAGAGGGAGAGGGGGTAGGATGGAGAGACGAGAGAGAGAGAGAGAGAGGGTATAAGGGTTAATGGTAGCGGCTAGAGGGGAAAGAGATAGAATTATGGTATAAGGGTAGAGGGGAGAGAGATAGAATTAGGGTAGATAGGGTATAGACAAAGAGAGAGAAAATAAATCTCTCTAGAAACCAACTTTCTCATAACGTGAGTGTGTTTTGAAGAAGTATAGATATGGCCGTTTTAGGAAGAAATAAATTGCTCATGTTATAACGTGAGCACGTTTTGTGTTGCACTAAAAATGGGAAAAAAAACTCAATATACCCATGATCTCAAGGTCCACATTCTACATATTCTCCTGGTTTTGCGTGTGCTCCAACAAAAAATAGCTTTTTGATGATGTTGTGAAGTGTGCATGCATGTTTTTCACATTCCACCACCTTTTTCATGATCTTTCTACCACCTTTGCATGAAATAACAGATTTTTCATGTTGAAAGACATATAATATCAATTCAAGTTTGAATTCCATTGAAAACTGATATACAATTGAAGTCTGGAGGAGAACAAGTTTTTGAAAAAGTCAAATTGTTGAGGAGTTTGAAGAAAGAAAAAGCTAAGGCTACATAATTGGGTTGAACTCATCCATTTGAAACTCTGGTTTTTTAGGTATGTGAAGTTTTTACACATTTTGTTTCATTCTATTATGGCTTGCTTTCATTTTTGTTATTTTGCATATTCCATGTTGATCACTATTTGTTTGTCATTATAACCTTAGGTTGTCAATGCACATTTTAAATTACACAATTATATACACTTTCCAATTACATTTTTAAACCACATCTCTTTGAGGCATTTTGTTATTTAACAATTGACTTACCTTGTGTATGCTTCCACATTTTGTATACACATATATATGACATATTTTAAGGAGATAAAATAAAACATCATTTCTCAATCCTTTATTATGGATGCGCATACCACTCTCCGAAGCTTTCATCAAGGTATTTTGTCAAACAGTTATACCAAGTAGCTAATTGCCCTGTCTATGCTACCAAATTTTCTATACATGTCTCTAAAAAATTGGAATATACTCCTCCCACATTGATAGATCTTAGAAACTATTTTGGTTTTCATCTCTATTTCTAAATTTACCTCATCACTAGACCTACCTCATCACTTTTAGTTGTGATATATTTTAAATGTTTCCTTGATTAGTCTACCTACAAGGGATTCTAACCCTTCTCTCCACTATTACAAGACTCTTTATTCAAGGCTATTTTAGCAACATGGGGAAAGGTGCAGCCTATCTTGCAATCAAAACCAAAACCAAAAACCAAAACCCCTCTTTTTAACCAAATAACCTAGGGCTTATTGGAAAACACACTTCCCAACCTTATCACAACATGCCACCACCTCAAATAGGTCTAAAATGGCTTGAAAAAACTCAATTCAACAAGAAACAATGCTGCCCTAACATAATACTCACTTTAGCATGTAAAAACTTCTCAAATTCACATGGAAAACACCAAATTTCACTACAAGGCTTCATGCTCAACTCAACTCTTAACCTCCCCTCTACTTACTCAACATTCCCACATATTTTTAGTGATGTTTTAGATCCATTCCTCGAGTTACAGTGGACATAGTGAGAGGAATGGGTCAATACACCATTTTAAATGACTTTCAAATGTTTAAACTGTGTTTAGGGTGGATCAAACTAGCTTGCCAATGCGGTAGGGTTGAGAAGGTAGGGGCAATGTATTCCTCATAGAAATGGCATCTCATGGTGATGTACATCACCATGAGATGCCATCATAGAAATGGTGTCTCATGGTGATGTACATCACCGTGAGATGCCATCATAGAAATGGTATCTCATGGTGATGTACATCACTATGAGACACCATTTCTATGAGGCATACGCTACCCCTACCTTCTCAACCCTACCACATTGTAAGCTAGTGGAGTGAGCTAGCTTGCCAATGGGGTAGGGTTGAGAAGGTATGGTTAGTGTATGCCTCATAGAAATGGGGTCTCGTGGTGATATACATCACCATGAGATGACATTTCTATGAGGCATCACTGTGAGATTCCATTTCTATTATATCACTGTGAGATGCCATTTCTATGAGGCATCACCATGAGATTCCATTTCTATGAGGCATAATATCACCGTGAGACCCCATTTTTGTGAGGCATACACTGCCCCTACCTTCTCAACCCTACTGCATTGGCAAGCTAGTGAGTGAGCTAGCTTGCAATGCAGTAGGGTTGAGAAGGTAGGTGCAGCATATGCCTCATAGAAATGGGGTCTCACGGTGATCTCTATGAGGCATACGTTGCCCCTACCTTCTCAACCCTACTGCATTGGCAGGCTAGTGAGTGAGCTAGCTTGCCAATGCTCCACTAGCTTGCCAATGAATTTGAATTCACATGCCTTGTCCATGCTTCCATTTTGAGCCTATCTTGTAATCATGGCATGCCCCTACACCACCTTTGTTTATGCTAGAAATACTCTTGTACATGATGATTGTAAGTATTTTTTATGAAGCCTTGAATGACATATATTTCATTTCTTTGAATGGATACATTTTTTAGGATCTAATATTCATCTCATTACCATGCTACAAGTAAAATTATCCGCCATGCTGAAGAAATGAACAAGGAAAAAACTAACAGACGAAGAGTATGAAACCTTCAAAGAAAAGGAGAGAGAACGAGTGGCAGAATATCATGAAAACAAGAAATTGGATATGATTGATGAAAACAAGCCAATTGAAGAGGAACCTCAACCATCAAAAAGAGAACATGCATTGGCAACACAAAGGGCATGAATGCGAAAGAGTCATGGTAGGACAAATTCATGTACCGTAGTTGGAGACATTCCATCTACTGCAAATGAATACGAAGGGACACCATTAAGCACAAGCGAATATGGAGGGACACCATCTACCACAAGTGAATATGGAGGGACACCATCTAATACAAGTGAATATGGTTGGATACCATCCACCGCATCTCAAGTTGAGAGTACATCATTGCTCGGATTTGACAAAGAAGGTATGTCATCATCCCCACGTGAACCTCAGAGTATGTCTTCTACTCCACCCTCGATCGAAGGTATGCAATATAGCCCACCTCAATTAGATATTGATGAAATTCCTAATATTTAGATGTATGTACCTAGGAGAACACCACCTAGAATTTTGCATAGAAAGCCAAAGTATTTGATTAATATTGATGAGGATATTTTGCAGCACATGGAAGGTAAGATTTCAACACACTCTTGTAGAAGATATGCTAATAATATTTGGAATTTCTTCTTTGAAAGGATAAATGAGACCGCAAGATGTCAACTATTTGTTGAAATGATGTGGGATATAAAGTATAGAAACATCATGAAGACTCTTGGGTTGAGAACATCGAATGCATCAGGTGAAAAAACTATTGTGAAGAATCTAATGGATGCTTATGAGAGTGTGGGTAAGACCTCACACTCAAAGGATAGTAATGTCACCCAACGTGTCATTACATTGACTTTGGTAAGTAGTCAAACAAAGAGAGCTTGTCTCATTAGAAAGACGAGTGAACAAATGAGAATTAGTAGAAAAACTTTATCAGAAGTCATTCAAAGGTGGAAAAGAATTGAGAGCACTGATTGAAATAAATTATGGGCATTCTTAGGGAGACTACCACAAAAAGATAAAAAAGTTGTTGAAGCATTGAGAACACTAATTGAAGAGTATTGGAAGAATAACACAAGGCCATCTCCAAATCAAAGGGATGTGGTAAGAAGGAGAATCAGTAGTCAGAACCTTGAGCCACATCCAAAGCATTTTTTGGATACAACTCAAACCCAATTTTTTCATAAATTTCAAAAGGATTATCCTCAAATTAGTATTTTTCAAATATTTTTTGAAATGCTTAAACCTTTTTATGTCAAGATAAATCACACATGCACTACTTGTTGTTGTAGACTACATATTGAATTCTCTAACCATTATGATGTTTATCGTTCTATATGTTTGGATTTGCATACTAATGATATTTTCCAGTATTGTGGCATAGATGCCCCACAAAAATCTTCAAGAGAGTTCTTATCAAAATTTTTATGTGAAATAGGGGATGGTCAAATATTGTACAGGACAACATGCTTGGATGGTTCATGCCAACATTGTGGTGGCTTGCAACGTATGGAAAGCGCAGATGAGGTGGGACAAAAACTAGTAGAGTTCGAGAAGTATAAAACAATGACATACATTGCAAAAGATGGGTCTCAAGCAAAAGGGTGTGATTTGGTTATTCAAAAGATTCCAATGTATCAATTTATGTCCATGTTTCGTGACAATATAGTGTATGAGTATGCAAGTAATACCCATAGAGCCCAATGGCTGGACACACAATTCAAGATATGCAAGGACACCTTTCCAGTTGGCAGCATAGTATTAGTGGTTGACTTTGCAAAGAACTACACTGTACAGCCACAACATGAGGTGAAGTCACAGTATTACAACTCCACATAGGTTTCAATATTTGTGCACATAGCATTCATTCATGCAGGTGATAGCACAGAGGACCAAAGGAAGGTATTGAGGGAGTATCACTTTTATATTAGTGATGATCGCACACATTCTCTAAAGTTTTTGCAAGGTTGCTTCCAGAAATTTTCTATAGTGATTTGGCTTAGAGGGGCATAACCTACGATCAAAATATAATATGGTTGGATAATTGTGGAACATAGTTTAAGAACTGGTGCATGTTCTACTAGTTGAGCAAGATGCATGTCATTACAGGTGTACAACATATATGGAACTTTTGTGAGGGTGGGCATGGAAAGGTGGAGCATGATGGTGTAGGAGCATGCGTGAAAAGAGCATTAGCACGAGAAGAGTTAAAGGATAAAGACAATGCAAAGTTGACAGATGCAAGATCAATTGTCAAGTGGTGTAATGCTTTGATGGGTCCAGGTAATGAAGGTATGTCTTCAGTTCATAGATTTTTTTGGTTGATGAATGATACTAACATTGCACCATATGAGGATTGTTGTACACTAACAGGATCGAGTGAGGTACACTCTTTTGTTAGCTCAAATGTAGGTTCATGGAGTATCGATACACGAAAGATGGAATGCTTTTGTTTTTCATGTACAATGCAAGCCTGGAATGATTGTGAGCTAGAGGAGTGGGTTGAAAAATGGTTGACAAGTTATCTTAGCCCACTTCACACGTATCACCCTCTGATGGCATTTGAACTAACACAGATGGAATCATAGGTCGACTTTGAGCATGTATCAGATCTAGTTCAACCAGGTAATATATCTTCTTGCTTAGTTTTTGAAATTCCATATTGTTATCTTACTTTGTATTGTATTTGTAATGTTGACTAATTTCAAGAGATTTGTTACACATATCAATGCAGGGCATGTTTATATAGTTATTACACATGAAGACAATGAAGAGGGAACAAAATATTACTTGTGTCATTTGGTTGAGGCCAAAAATAAATCGGAGGCCCCAGTTATAGATGGAGAAAACATCGAATAGCCTACATGCTCAGTTGTTACTGGAACATGGCTTAGAAGGTACCCACATAAGAGTGTTAAACATTGGTTGTTTCAGGACTTTGAAATGTATCGTAAGATTCTTCATTACTCGAACCTTGTCATGGCATCCAATGTTTGTTTGACCAAATATGGGGGTAGACCTTTGAACAAGACCTTGTGGAAGTTCTATGAGTCTGACCATGGGGCAATACTTGACACAATAAAGAGTAGAGCAGAGCCTGATGGTTCGTTGGATTAATTTGTAAGTATGCACATCGGTTCTTATTAATTTATACTTGTATGCACATTAATTTTTTTGATGCCAATGCTAACATCTTCATTTACTTTTCCTATTTGCAAGTAACCTACTAAAAATTGATTGGTGTCTCCTTGCAAAAAATGCAGATTTATGAGCCATCGAAAAGAATCTCAGCCAGAAAAAAATGCAACATCCTTATTTTGATGATCTTGACAAATCTCAATTATGATTTTAAGCCATTACAAATGTGTGTGCGAAGATTGGTGAGGGAATTTCAAGTTATTTATTTGAAGTTAACCTTATCATGAGCACCTATGATGTAGACATTATAAGAGCAGTTTGAATTTCAAGTTATTCTATTCATGAGAGGTGTTGTGTGCAATAGGTATATTGGAACTCCCAGTGAAGATGTATGACTAGAAGTGAGTAAGTTGAGAGACTGGCATGCCTATCTATAAGTTCCTTCCATCTATTTTCATTTCATTTCCATTTTGGATGCTCTTTCTTTTTCTTCTTTTACTTTGCGTATTTGTAAGTAAACTACTAAAAATTGATTGGTCTTTTGTTGCAGAAAAAGCTGATTTATGAACCATCAAAGAGAATCTCAGCCAAAAAATCAACGCAACATCCTTATTTTGATGATCTTGAAAAATATCAATTCTGATTTGAAGCCATTATAAAAGAGCGTGTGAAGCTTAGCGAGGGAATCTCAAGTTACTCAATTGAAGTTAATGTGCTCATGAGCACCTATGATGTAGACATTTAAAGAGAATCTCAAATGTATGAGTGACATTGTAAAAGATCTGTGATAATGTAGTACCTAAGGCATTGTAATGAGATTTACTCAAATATTGAGATTTTGAAGTTCATGTTTGGTGCAGGAGCACCTTGTTCTCTAAATTCCTTCAATAGGCATATTTGCAAAATTAAAATTTTCAAATGTAAACAATGTGAAAAAGGTCATGTGAAGGTCATACGTAATGTATTCAAAATCTCAAATAGGTCATTAAGTGATTAGAGAAGTGATATTACACAAAAGTTGTCATTAGGTGTAAAAATAAATTTTTTGCATTACTTGCACAATTGCAAAATTAGTAAATAAAAGATGTTTTTTTTATTTGCAACACTTTTTTTTTTCAAGCTTGTGCGGATTGTACAACACCTTATACTTTGATTGTTGATTAGTTTTCTTCAGAGCAAGGAGTTAGGTAACTTTTGAAAGTATTTTGAAGTCTTTTAATTCAAATTTGAGGAAATAGGAACAATTTTATCATAACTTCTCAAATGACTTCACAAACAAATGACTGATCTAGATAACCATTATTGAGTTACAACACATACTTCAAAATCAATAGTGATTATATTGAAACACATGCATAAAAAATGACCTTCTTCATTGTCTTAATTATGTTAACTAGGCCTAATTTACAAAGGAGCATACCTTTAAACATTCAACAACCCCCTGAACTCATTGGCGCAGAAATTCTCATCTATCCAAACCCTCAAATCTGCAATTTTTCTCAGGAGAAACTCACTCCACCATGCCAAACCAAAAAACCCTTATTTTATGCTAGTATGAGGAGGTCTTATTGAAAAGAATCATTCCAAACCTTACCAGAACATGCCACTGCCTCAGACCTTCTTAAAATCACCTACAAAAACTCAAAAGACAATCACCCAACCTCTACATGCAATATTTTATCAAACCCTAGGGTGAAACCTCATTGTTCATGCCCTTTTCACTCAAAATCTACAAGGGAAACAACTTGAATACCGTGGTGTTTAGAAACTTCTCATCTGATCCTATGGGATCATGTTGGGCCCCTCTACAAAAACCTCTTGGTTTTTTCTTTCTTGGAGTGGTTTTCTCGTGGTGGCAGATTTTTACTTGATGGAAAAAATATCAAATGCAAGCAGTGCAAAGTTGCAAAGTGGTGTAACTTTCGTTCCAAAACTTGTGTGACCATACAAACTATTCCAATGCATCCAAATAGGTATGTTTATGCTAGGCATGGTCCTCTTTTGCACCCAAACATGTGAAATCGCTCTGAGCTACGTTCAACCGAATTGATCCCTTAAGAGTCCAAAGAGCAAAATGGTTGCAAACTTCAACATGATGCTACTTGGATATCATGATTCTTAGAAACTTCTTGTCTAATCCTATGAGATCACGTTGGGACCCTCTACAATAACCTCTCTCAATTTTTTATATCTCGGAGTGGTTTTCCCATGGTGGCAAATTTTTACTTGATGGAAAAAGTGTCAAATGCAAGCAGTGCAAAGTTGCAAATTGGTGCAACTTTCATTCTACAACTCATGTGACCACACGAACTATTCCAATGCATTCAAATATGTCTTTTTACACTAGGAATGGTCCTCTTTCACACCCAAACACGTGGAATCGCTCTGAACTATGTTCAACCATATCGATCCCTTAAGAGTACAAAGTGCAAAATGGCTACAAACTTCAGCATATTGTTACTCAAATACCATGATGCTTAGAAACTTCTTGTCTGATCATATGGGATTGTATTGGGCCCCTATACAAAAATGTCTCTTGGTTTTCGCTATCTTGGAGTGGTTTTCCCATGGTGGTGGATTCTCACTTGATGGAAAAAGTGTCAATTGCAAGCAATGCAAAGTTGCAAAGTGGTGCAACTTTTTCTCTGAAACTCATGTGACCATATGGATTGTTTCAATGCATTTGAATATGTATGTTTATGCTATGAATGGTCCTCTTTTACACCCAAACACGTGAAATCGCTCTGAGCTACGTTCAACCAGATCGATCCCTTAAGACTGCAAAGTGCAAAATGGCTGCAAAATTCAACATGTTGTTACTTGGATACCGTGATGTTTAGAAAATTCTCGTCTAATCCTATGAGATTTTGTTGGGCCCCTCTACAAAAACCTCTCTCAATTTTTGCTAGCTCAGAGTGGTTTTCCCATGATGGTGGACTTTCACCTGATGGAAAATGTGTTAAATGCAAGCTGTGCAAAGTTACAAAGTGGTGCAACTTTCATTCTGCAACTCATGTGACCACATGGACTATTCCAATGCATCTGAATAGGTATGTTCACACTAGAAATGGTCCTCTTTTGCACCCAAACACACGGAATCGCTCTAAGCTACATTCAACCAGATTGATCGCTTAAGAGTCCAAAGTGCAAAATGGCTGCAAACTTCAACATGTTGTTACTCAGATACTATGACACTTAGAAAATTCTCATCTGATCCTATGAGATTGTGTTGGGGCCCTCTACAATAACCTCTCTCAGTTTTTGTTAGCTCGAAGTTGTTTTCCCATGGTGGAAAATTTTTATTTGATGGAAAAAGTGTCAAATGCAAGCAGTGCAAAGTTGCAAAGTGGTGCAACTCTCGTTTTGCAACTCGTGTGACCACACGGATTGTTCCAATGCATCTAAATAGGTATTTTTATGCTATACATGGTCCTCTTTTGCACCCAAACATGTGGAATTTCTTTGAACTACGTTCAACCAGATCGATCCCTTAAGAGTCCAAAATACAAAATGGTTGCAAACTTCATCATGTTGATACTCAGATACCATGTTTCTTGGAAACTTCTCATCTAATCCTATGTTATTTTTTTGGGGTCCTCTACAAAAACCTCTCTTGGTTTTTGCTATCTCAGAGTGGTTTTCCCATGGTGGCAGATTTTCACTTGATGGAAAAAGTGTCAAATGCAAGCAATGCAGAGTTGCAAAGTAGTGCAACATTCATTCTGCAACTCGTGTGACCACATGGACTATTCCAAGGTGTCTGAATAGGTATTTTTATGCTAGGCATGGTCTTCTTTCATACCCAAACATGTGGAATCGTTCTAAGCTACGTTCAACTGGATCGATCCCTTAAGAGTCCAAAGTAGAAAATGGCTGCAAACTTCAGCATGTTAATACTCAGATACCATGATGCTTAGAAAAATCTCGTTTGATACTATGGGATTGCATTGGGCCCCTCTAGAAAAACCTCTCTCGGTTTTTACTATCTCAGAGTGGTTTTCCCGTGGTGGCAGATTTTCACTTGATGGAAAAAGTGTCAAATGCAAGCAGTGCAAAGTTGCAAAGTGGTGCAACTTTCGTTTCGCAACTCATGTGACCACACAAACTGTTACAACATGTCTGAATAGGTATTTTTACGCTAGGAATGGTCCTCTTTTGCACCAAAAAATGAGGAATCGCTCCAAGCTACGTTCAACCATATTGATCCCTTAAGAGTCCAAAGTGCAAAATGGATACAACCTTTAGCATGTTGTTACTCGGATACCATGATGATTAGAAATTTCTTGTCTGATTCTATGGGATTGCGTTGGACCCTTCTAAAAAAACCTCTCTCAATTTTTTTTTTATCTCATAGTGGTTTTCCCATGCTGGCAGATTTTCACTTGATGGAAAAAGTGTCAAATGCAAGCAGTGCAAAGTTGCAAAGTGGTGCAACTTTCGTTCTGCAACTCGTGTGACCACACAGACTATTCCAACACATTTGAAATAGTATTTTAATGCTTGGCATGGTCCTCTTTCACACCCAAACACGCAGAATCGCTCTGAGCTACGTTCAACTCGATCGATCCCTTAAGAGTCCAAAGTGCAAAATGGTGCAAACTTCAGCATACTATTACTTGGATACCGTGACACTTAGAAACTTCTCGTCTTATCCTATAGGATTATGTTGGGCCCCTCTACAATAACCTCTCTTATTTTTCGCTATCTCGGATGAATTTTCCATTGGTGGCAAATTCACTTGGGGAAAAAGTTGTCAAATGCGGGTAGTTGAAACTTGCAAAGTGGTGCAACTTTCATTCTGCAACTTGTGTGACCTTACAGATTGTTCAAACACATCTGGATGGGTACGTTTGCATTAGGAATGGTCTTCTTTCACACCCAAACACGCAAAATTTCTCTGAGCTACGTTCAACTGGCTTGATCCCTTTAAGGTCCAAAGTGCAAGATGAAAGAAAACTTTGACGAGCTATTACTCAAAAACTGTGATGCTTACAAACTCTCTATCTGATCCTACAAGATCACGTTAGGCCCCTCTACAATAACCTCTCTCAATTTTTGTTATCTCGGAGTCATTTTCCTGTGGTGTCTATTTTTCACTTGATGGAAAAAGTGTCAAATGCAAGCAGTGTAAAATTGCAAAGTGGTGCAACTTTCATTTTGCAATTCGTGTGACCAAAAAAATTGCTCCAATGCATCCCAATAGGTAGGTTTACACTAGGAATGGTCCTTTTTCACACTCAAACATGCAGAATTTCTTTGAGCTACGTTCAAATGGCTCGATCCCTTATGATGGCATGTAAAACAATTGCAAAGAGAAACATACACACGATGGTTGAGAATTCTGATTTTTCCACACAAAAAGTATATGATCATTGGTGTAGAGCACCTTGTTCCTCCATTTGATGAAGAAGGTCTAGTTAAGTGGTTTTAGTCATGATAATGTCAAATAAGGCCATGATAGGCCATTTTATAATCTTTCTTTTAGTTTTGAGTTAGTGTGGGGTCATTTGAGTCAATTATGTAAGTACGATAGGGAGTATAGATAAGAAAATAGCATTGGTAAAGGAATTGAAATAGATTACTTGTTGGACTCAGGGAACACTGAGGAGGGGGCTGAATCAGTGTTCACCAATATTCAAATAATTAATTCTAATCATAAACTATTTGTAGCACATAAACAGAAATAAAGATGAAAGCACATGAGCAAGATAATCAAAGCACCATAACACCAATATTTTTACGTGGAAATCCTGTTAGAGGAAAAATCACGGTGGAGATTAATCCACAATTTATACTCTATTAAAAATATGAACAAAAGAGAATGCACTTGCATTCAGGCTCACTGCCTTACAAGAAGTTTGTGATTACAACAAAAATTGAACTAAGAGGATAGCATCTACAAATGTCTGGGTTCAATTTCAATGAGGCACATGAAACAGATTTTGGACCTTCTATCCAATTCACACTTCTAGTATGTTTTGGTCTGCTCTGCTACAAAAAAACCTTCTGTTGCACAAGCAAAAATTTACTCCTAGATCTTCGGAGGAACACTCATACAACTGCTCTGCACTCTTTCACACACACACACACCTTCTCACCACACCATTCACTTACCAAAATGAATTATCGATCTCATATATATATCCGCTAACATAGATTTCATTGCTTCAAGTCAATTTTTACAAAACATGAAATATTCTCCAAGTCGGCTCAAATCATGAGCAATCTTTAATGTGCACCCACACAAGTTGGCTAAGACATATTTGGGACCCAAATAAATATTCTCAAACTTAGAAATAATTAAACAAATACTCCTTATACATCTGTGACACGCTACATTCATTGAGTCGGCCATAAAGAGCAAATAAACAGAAAATCATTCTACTGAATCTTGTAACTCGTATATTGACTGCTACAACACCATAAAACTTACCAATAAGGTAGCGTACATGCTAAAAAAACTTTCCTAGGGGTCCACAACACAAAATGATGATCCGGTGAAGCATAAAGATCGATTATTTGACCGGATACCCTGTTCTTGATTCTTTATGTCGGTAACACACTGACTTCTATATTTCCTACTGGTATAAGTAGATCCTAATCTATGGACCGGGGTAATGAATTCAGTTGCCATTAATGACAACACTAGAAGCCATAAACAGTCTTCCCAAGCCATATGCCAACAATCTCCCCCTTTGGCATTGATGGCAACACTTAGTGAAAAATGATTAAGTGTCAGAATCAAAACTCAAAATTTCAAAACACAACAAAACACTGCTCCCCCTTAGAATGTCAAGACATTTTTCACTGCTCTCCTCCCCCTTTGACATCAATTAAAAAACTTTACTGGTTACTCTCCTTTTCAAAATTTGAAGTGCAACTATTGCACAAGTCAGAAAATTATTTTATACTTATGTTTTACTTTTGGAAGAAATTTCTTCCAAGCATCCACAACAATCCCAATAATGATTAACAAACTATTATTTTTTGATGTTCGGTTAATGATATGGATAAGGGATTTTGAAATTGTAATTGATTCTTCCAACTTTTCTCCTTTCTTCAGAATCTCAATTTGCTGCTCCAATCTACATTCAGTTAGATCCTTCACTTTCTAGAAAGTATCCATGAGAGTGTTTCTGGAAAAGTGAACCTTTGCATGCTCAACCTGCAACTCATGAATTTTGTTCTTTACTGCTCCATCCCGGTCCTAAAACATATTGTAATCTAGACCAATTTTGATCAACTCACTCTCAATTTTCTCCAGCTTGTCCTTGTATTTACCAGCCACATGAGGCCACCAAAGACAATAATTGTAGACCTTATTTGCTGAGTCAATGCATTTCCTTAACACATTCATTTTCTTTGTCATTTTGGCAAGAGAAAACCTAAACTACTCCTTCAGATGTAAAATTACTTCTTCCTCTTTCTTGTCCAGAGGAACAGAGGCCATAGCCTCTTTGATGCATGCAATCAATTATTTTGGAAGAATATTCTGGAAATTTTCTAATTCAATGTTGTTGTGCACAAAGTAACTGCCTAGAGTATCCTCAATAATGTCTTGTTCATATGATGGTCCGTTTAACCATATGTCAACAATCTTTTGCATTCCATCTTCCTCTTGAAAAATCAACAGTATCTTTGTCTTGAATAGAGCACCTTCTTCATTGCTTTCTTCTGCTATTATCACATCCGGTTCCACTTATTCTGGTTCATCTCTAGGAGTGTAATCATCATAATCTTCATCTGGTATATCCACAATTACCTGCTCTTTGCCTTTATCTTTAGATTTTGGAGATTTGAGTGTCGAGGAAATGTTATCTGCAAACACTCGAGCCCCTTTTTGCTTCTTTTCCACCTTACCGGAAGAGGACCCAACTTCAATTGCTCTTAGTAGAAGGGAGATCCTAACTATTCCAAACTTTCCCAACAATTCTCTAAAGAAATTTTCATAAACTTGCTCACCATTTTTTAGAGTATTGAAATGTTTATAAATTTTCTTACAAATGGGTTCATTTTCCTTCCACACCACATTATCATTCTAAGGAAATCAATTCAGAAAATACATCATAATGCATATAACTAGGGTACCAAACCTGAAGGCATAGTCTGCATCTTTCGTCAATTGCACATTTTCCATCAGCTAATCCTTTAGCAATCCACATAGATCAAAGTCTTCATCTTCCATTATCATTTTGTGAGCGATATAACTGCACCTGCTGAGGTTGCACCTTCCCTATTTCTGAAGAAAATTTTATATGAAATTCCATGTGTAATGTACCTTGTTATTAGATCTTTTATTGTTGAAATTACTAGAGCCCTTTGATCTCCTATTACTCTGGTTAGGGTTTCAACTTCAATGTTCCAAATCAACTTCTTTTTCGGTACAGCACCAACATTGCATAATCCTGTTAGATTTTTTATTACCTCTTTTGAAATTTGATAGGGTTTATCTAGAGTAAGGATATCATCATCGAATCTATTCAAGATAAACCAAACCACTTCTGCGTTGACTAAATAAGGAAACTCATTCCAAATGTCCAAATTCTTATGTTTTTCACCTTCAAGCCACTTCAATTCACTAGCCGGCAACAAATTTCTTACATCCCTGATCTTCCTACTACTATATTCATCCAAATTCACTGTTCCTTTGATTTGCTTCATTTTCCCTTCCGTACCGAACAAGGTTTTTCTTTCAAGCACAAGATTAGGATTTCAACAAGCGATCACTGATGTATTTTCAAAATTTTATCATAGCTACTGAAAATTTCTTGCATTCTAGTGCTAGCTGCCAACAGAGGATCAAATGATTTTTCTCAAAAAACTCCCCCTAGGAAAAAGGCCTAAGATCAATTTTTGGAGGGATTACTGGAGGCTACTTCTGGTATGGGTGTGTTTCCTTCATCAGATTCACTCTTCTTTACCCATGTTTTCTTCATCTAATCTCTTATCTCTTCCACATACACTTTTCTTTTTCCTTTGTCATCTTCCTGTGAAATTCTTCCTCTTTATACCAGACCTCTTCTATCCATGTTTTTGTTCCTATAGAATCTTGCAATGTGACCAAATCTATTGCAATTGTAACACACTAGATTTCTTATTCTTGACCACTCATTCAACTAGTTTCCTCCTGATCTACATTGATTAGTAACATGCCCAAATTTTCCACAGGTGTAGCATTTAACATTCCTTACACTAATAGGCATGCTTATGCATTCAATTGACTTGTGACCAAACTTATTACAACCAAAACAATGACCGAGAAATGATGGACTACCTAAATTTATTTTACTTCTACACTAAGAAGCCAGATGATCAAATTTATTGTGAACAAAGCAATAACGATTAAAACTTTGAGCATTGGGTTGTCTTACAAGATATCTTCTTCCTTTGTTCATCTGATTTCCTTGTCTGGAATCCTTGTGTTCAGATCCAAAGCTTTCTTTTTTCTCATAGCCAAGACCTCTCTTGTCATTTGCATTCTTTTGTCCTTTAGTTAGCTCATCAAGCTTAGCAGAACTGATCCCGAACTTCTCCTTGCACTCATTTGCAATAGTGAGTTCATTTCTGAGAATAACTATATGTCTTTCAAGCTCTTGTTCATTATTTTTGTATTGTTGCAGTTCGATTTCCATCTGAATGAATCCACTATTAGCTCGGCTACATTCCTCAAATTTTTCCTTTAGGGACTGGACCAGATTCTCCTTAGTCTTCTTTCTTTCTTCAATCTCCTTAGTTAGCTTCATCACCATAGATTCCATTTCAAGCTTCAGAGTAGCATTATCTCTAGCAAGTTTTTCACATTCTTTAGTTATCTCTTTTAGGGAATAGTTCAGGTGAACATCTTCCAAAATTTTATTCTCTTTTTGCTTGAACAACTAATCACAAAGTTCCTTCCTCTTTTCTCTTGGCTCATTGATTTTTTCTGGGTATGTGCAGGATCATGATGGGCCAAAAAGTGGCGATATGATGGGTATGTGGCTGGCGACTTTTTTTTACCCAAAATTGATGAAATGAAAAGGGTTTTTAAAGGAGAATCTCAACTTTCCACCAATATAAATTATGATATAATTTGAATTTAATAAATAATTATTATTCATTTTCTATTGGAATTAAAAATAAAATCTTGATTGATAGGTTGATTGAAAAACATCTATAGCTTTCAAATGCTATCACATTTTATGAATCTGAACATTATATGCTTCTCATACTATAGGATTAAAAAAATAATAATTGAATTTTATGAATTTTTTATCAAGTTAAGGTGGTCAAACATATGAGTTTTTACATTTTTTTAATGTTGTAATAAAAATTCATAATTAATTATTTACTTGGAGAAAAATTACAAAAAAATATGCATCACATTGGGACATGAGTCCTCTACTTATATCTAAAATATTATTAAAAAGTATTATTATTTTATTGTGGTTAGGGTGGTCAGACAGACACCTACTTCTTATTTTTTCCTTGAAATTTCAAATTTTCACCAAATAGTTTTTTTTAAAAAAATAAACCTAGTAGTTTAGAAACTAAATTCAATTTGCTACAAATTCTATTATGTACATATTTTTGAAATAATATAGATAACTTATTTATATTTTTAAATCAAGTTGCCTAACTTTGATTTTTCTGAATTTTATCGCCACTTAAGGGCTTGTTTTTTCCATGATGATCCTGCACATACCCTTCCTTCAATAATTGAATGAATTTCTCAGCATCCACAAGATTTTCTTTTAATTCCATGACTTTTGCCTTAGACTGATCAAGATCATCAAGTGCATCCATAAGTTGTTGTTGAATACCACTAGAGTCCATTGTAATTCAAGATCCACCTCAAGTTGTTAAACTTCTACAGAGGAACCTTGCTCTGATACCAATTGTTGGACTCAAGGAAGCCTAAGAGGGGGGGTGAATCAGTGTTCAACAATATTCAAACAATTAATTCTAATCATAAACTATTTGCAACACATAAACAAAAATAAAGATGCAAACACATGAGCAAGATAATCAAAGCACCATATCGCCAATATTTTTATGTGGAAACCCTATTAGGTGAAAAACCACAGTGGAGATCAATCCACAATTTATACTCTATTAAAAGTATGAACAAAAGAGAATGCACTTGCATTTAGGCACACTACTTAGAGCTCACTGCTCAAAATAAAGAAGGCTCACTGCTTTACAAGAAGTTTGTGATTACAAAAAAAATTGAACTAAGAGGATAGCATCTACAAATGCTTGGATTAAGTTCCAATGAAGCACATGAAATAGATTCTAGACCTTCTATCCAATTCACACTTTTGCTCTGCTTTGCTATGCTCTGCTACACAAAAACCTTCTACTACACAAGAAAAAAATTACTCCCAGATCTTCTGATGAACGCTCATACAACTGCTCTACACTCTTTCACACACACACAAACACACCTTCTCACCACACCATTCACTTACCAAAATGAATTACTGATCTCATATATATATCCGCTAACATATATTTCATCACTTCAAGTCAGCTTTTACAAAACATGAAATATTCTCCAATAGTCGGCTCAAATCATGAGCAATCTTTAATGCGCGCCCACACAAGTCAGCTAAGACATAGCCTGACCCAAAACAATATTCTCAAACTTATAAATAATTAAACAACTACTCCTTATACATCCACGACACACTACATTCATTGAGTCGGCCATAAAGAGAAAATAAACATAAAATCATTCTACTGAATCTCGTAACTCATATACCGACTGCTGCAACACCATAAAACTTACCAATAAGGTAATTTACTTGCTCAAAAAACTTTCTTGGGGGTCCACAACACAAAATGATGATTCGATGAAGCATACAGATTGATTATCTGACTGGATACCCTGTTCTTCATGCTTTCTGTCGGTAACACAATGACTTCTACATTTCCTATCGGTATAAGTAGATCCTAATCTATGGACCGAGATAATGAATTCAGTTTCCATCAATGAAAACACTAGAAGCCATAAAATATCTTTCCAAGCCATATGCCAACATTACTAACACTGCCCCTCTTGAAAATTCAGAATTTAGGCCTTAAAAGCAAGGCTAGATGAGGTGAAAGAAGAAATTTCTTTAGAATAAGTTAGAATAGGTTGGAAATAGGGTGAGGCTATGGAGTTTGACATGTTCAAAAGGTTTGAAAGGACAAGGGAGGTCAAAAGTATGTTATGGCATGATGCCCTAGTTGGGAAAAGAGGGGTTTTGAATGAAAAAGAGAGGCTTGAGGGAGTAAAAGTGGGTAAAGTCAGGGGGCAGCATAATTTGGTTGTCAATTAAGTTTGTGCAGGCAGACTGAAGAGTGTTAGAAGAGGTTTTGAGGTTGTATGAGGTCTGGATATGGGGTTTTCAATAAACCCTAGTGAAATTTGAGAAAAGTGAGGGTTTAGAGGATAGTGGGGTTAGAGGGCCAATCATGCCCTAAAAATTGTGTATTTTGTGGATTTGTAAATTGGTAAATTCTTCCCAATGGTGTTTTGAAATTGGAATAGTGATTGAGAGGGTGTTTCTTTGTTAAATAGACCTATTTGGGGGTCTAGGACAATGTTGAGTCCATTTCTTATTTGTATTATAAATTATAACTTGCTTTCTCCCGATTCCATTTCCTATACAAGAAATAATATTGCAAAAAGTTGACATATAAATGTTTTGATGTGTTTATATGGTGACAGATCAAGAACATAAAAATTCATTTTGCACTATCAAGATTATGCTATGAAAATGTTTAAAGACTAATCAAGATAAATGTTTCTATGATAATGTGTCAAGAAGTTAACTACTTCATCTACACTGAATATTATGTTTTGCAAGTGTTGTGAAGATTATGTATCCTTTGCTTAATTGAGTTGTTCCAATCAAAGGATTAAATATATTGGAATCTTTCTATGAATCATTTCATGGAATACCAATTGAAAGTGTGTTTTTTTCTTTTAGATAAAGTTGTTTAGCATCAATCAATTAATATTCAAGACAAACCATCAAGGACAACAATGATAAATGCTAGGGCTAACCAATTAATAAGTATACACGTGAATAAATCAAGCATGTACATGTGAATAAGGGAAGCACAAGTACTCATAAACATGTAAGCCTTGAAGTATACACATGAATACATAGGATACACAAATTAATACAAAGTATATGCATGAATACAAGGTATACTCATGAAAACATGTAAGTCGCAAAGTATACATTGGAATACACATAAGTCACAAAGTATACACATAAGTTGTAAAGAATACACTTAAAAACACATAACTCATATCTATTGAACCATGGATTTATAATGCAAATATGGACACCATCGATAATATAGATTTGTATTAACCAAATATCCATGTAGGCATAAATCAATATATGTCGATATAAGTATAAAATATAGGTACAAAATAGCCATATAGGCTTACGAGAATGCCATATAGGTATACAATGTCAAATATATCCAATACAAAATATGTACAAAAATGCCATATAGGCAAACAACAAAGGGCTCTGGAATCAAAATTCATTGCTCTCCAGGCTCTTGAAATAAACTCTTTCCTTTTCTTTGTCGATCGGATGGCGATAGGTCTGTCGCTCATTTGTGTTGCACTTGAGGAGTGCTCTTGTTGCTCCTCCTAGTGTTTAGTTCTTGGTGAAGTTTTAATTGTTACAATAAGAAGTAAAGACATTAATATATAGAAATTACATTATTAAAATGATATATTTAACAAAATAATCACTTACCTCCTGTTAGCTCTCAAAAACGCAAGTAGAATGCCTCAAGAGGCTACCAATCTCTTGATACGTTTCAGGGTAATAGACAAGGTCAAAAGAATTTAACCTTCTAATCTTCAGGTGCTGCTAAACCTAGGTGGGTGTACCTATCTGAATGAAGCATACTTGATTTATGATTATCCTTCTTGAAATGCTTTGTCCACAATGGCAGATGGAAGTGACCAAATGAAACCAAACTTGATAGCAATAGCAAAAGCAATCTTCTAATCTAAATCATATTATGTCAATTAACAAGTGTAAAGAAACTGAATGAATCTTAATGATGAAATTGCAGAGACCAGTGCCTTATTGGGTATGCGAAGTCAAATGAAACAGAAGTGGGCAACTTATTTTGGCAGAAACTCAAATTGTTGGCATGTATTTTGTTTATAACTTGTATAAAGATGCAGGATTATGACTACTAAGCTCTACTTTAATAATCTAGACAAATGTCCCTAATTACTGTGATCAACCAAAAGGATTTTATCTCTCCTTGAAAGAACAAGTCAATTAATCACACAGATATAGCAAATGTGCACTGATAAACTGAAAATAAACTTGTTATATCAATTTAAACAACCAGAAAGAATCAACTTGGAGACAACTTAGCAATACTTTTCAATAAACTCAACATACAATTGACACCAGAAATAACTTGCCACATCAACTGATTTTCATTGAAATTGCAATTTGAAAACATGCATCATAGTCTCTGATATGAGAACTTTATTCTACTGTAGCCATTCCTAATCTACCTACTGAAATCTGATCTAATTTTGATCTCCCCCTCTCCATTCACAATCGGGAATGAATTTATATACAAGCATCCGAACAGACACATCATTTTGAAATTTCATGTCAGCCAAAACCCAGTTCGGCCAACCGTTACAATCGAGCATTCATGTTAGCCTACAAAAATAATTTAGGAACACATATGTCGGCCACAGTGTTTGAGTCTTTGTTTAATCATTCACCGAGGTAGTCGCCAAGACATCTCTATGAGTTGTGTCGAAGGCAATTCAATCGTTTGTCGTCCCCTTGGTTATATTCACCTTAACTGTGACCTCGCGGAGTTGGGGAAACATCATGCAGATAATGGTTCATTATACCGGAAGTCACCCCAAACGCCATCTCCAAGTCGTTGAGACATAAGAAATTATCTTACCAAGATGCACCTAACATATTCCTTCACCAAGACAATAGACAGTCAGAGAGATGTTATATAGATTGCTCCATGTTTCACCAAGAGTACACATGATACATATTGGTTGCCGTGACATATGATTTTTCTCACTGATGAATTCATCTGTCTCATGTATATCGCTGTAACTTCCAACTTTCAGGGAGATCTCACATAGACAATATTATGCTTCACCAAAAGTCCCTGAACTTACACCTTCATTTCGTTGAGACAATACCAACCTCTCACTGAAAGCCACTCATTGGAATTTCTCGGTAAGACCCAACAAGTTCGCTATGACTTTATATCGATATCATTTTATCTTACTGAAACAACCTTTGTTCGCTTAGTCGGTAAGACATTCCCCCGACATCCCTTTGGTTTGGCCGAAAAGAAACCTTGCGAGCCAATCGGTAAGAAATAAAGAGTTCGTCGTGACCTACTTTGATGCAAAGATTCACACTGATAGGCATCATCATTTATCGGTTGGTAAGATAAAACAATCTTGCCATGACATTACATCGATGCCCAAACTCTTGCCAATATATGTATCCTCCTATTGCCGAAACAATGAAACTGTCATATCGAAAGCTACCCGCATGTAAACCTCAATCGCTGTGACACCAAATGAGTCTTGCCGATAGGAAACACAGACTCATACAAGAAGAAATACAATATGAAACGGGAAACCCTTGACCAACACAAGCCGATATGATCAAGAATGTGAAAAATGCAGATATAGATGATTTTATTGAAAAAATATGGGGAAAATATGGAAATTCATGAGCATGATCGATATGTAAAAACATCAGAATTTAACAGTTCCAACAGTGGCTCTGTCTGGGGATGAATGATAGTAAGATCATTGCAAGGATCCAGAATCTTTGGGTGAGTAGACCAGACACAAAATGAGCAAAATGGGAATGGGAATGAACATGAAGCATGATGGAATGAATGGAAAAATGAATGCAAGATGGAGGTGAACCAAAACCCTAAACTAATGTGCATGGAAAAGAATTTTAAAGAGGATAATCAAGAGTTTTCCATGCACTGGAAACCCTTAATCCTCTATGTTTCAACTTCACCTATTCTGAGATGTTACAATCTGAAACTCATACCATACTTTCCCCTATCAAATACCTGGTTTTGTCTCGAGTTCATCAGATTCTTCCTGAAGACATTCATGCAATATTCCCTGTCATTGTTATTGAAAGTCCTTAGAAAATCATCATGCTCAGCTTGGCCCAAACTCCCTACACTATTCTATAGTTCAAATTCTTTTTCATCATGGGACAAACATCTGTCAACTTCAACATACAAAGTATATGCATACTCATTGCAAAATTCCTCATTATCTTTCTCACTATTATGCATTATGAAACATTCTCCCAGTTGTACTAAAAATTTACCATCAGAGTGCTTCTCTTGAGAATCAAAAGGTTCTGTTATATCAACACTATCTAAAACCAACAAACTTGAATCCTTTTGTACCTCCTCCAAATTGTCATTTGGAGACAATATTTGATTATGACTCATATCTCCAATATCATGCATATATGAACCAATCAAAGTTGAACCTCTATCATCCTTGGTATGCAAACAAATGTCTTCTCCACATGAGTTAAAAAATTCAAAATCACATACCTCATCTCGAATGGACACAGGCTCTTAATCAATTTCAAAGGCTTCATCATCAACTCGAGAAATGCACTGGGATCCATATGAATTATTGCACAAAGAACTTTCACTGTCAAGAAAAATGTAAGCTGGAAACAAGACTTCAGAATCACCTTCATGTGTACATCTCTAGTATTCAAGAGTTAGCATATCTGAAATTTTCTCACTGCTGAGTGAACATATTTCATCATTCACCATATTGCTGTTGTGTTCTTTATTCTTCTCATCATCAAAAAATGGTGGCTCAGAAATGTTGATCTCATATTCATTTTTCTCACAACTTGGTGCATCACTTTGATTATCAAGAAACACTTCATCTTCAACATAAAGTGGATTTGAAAATATATAAAATTGGTTTTCTGGCATACTTTGGCAATATCTCATCTGATCTTCTTCTCTCTTTTCATCATATAATGGATTTAAAAAAATTTGAAAACCGTTTTCAAGTGTACAAACCTCTCCTTCATCAAATGTGTCTTCATGGCTTTTAACTGCAACTGGATGTGTTATTTGTTTACTATCAAATGAATCAACATTTCCCATTTCTTCTTCATCCTGATCTTCATAAGAGGTGGAAGAATCCCTTGATTGCAGATCAAAATCCTCAGGTCCGTCATCAGAATCTGAATATTCACTGGATCCCTCATAACATGCACTGCTTTCACTGTTACAATTTGTTATGCAAGACAAATCTCTTGTATCTTCATCTTCCTCATGTAGGCTATCATATGAATGATATTGACTTGTACATGTCTCATCTTCTATTGGATGCATTATTTGATCAATTTCTCTATACTCATCAAAAATACAACCATTGGATTCAACATTGATAGTGTTCTCATACCTTATCCTCTCCATGGCATCAATGAATTTATTCACTCGATCATAGGCATGTTGTATTGATAGTTCTGACCAATAGGCTGATTCAGGTTTCCAAACTTTTATGAACTGTGCAACAAAAATGGGTCTTGTAGGCTTACAATTAGGAGCTAACTGCATACATATATTTATCATCCTGTTGTATAGGGAACATTTATCTTCTCCTTCATGTCTCCTTATGCTAAGAAATGCATCAAAGGGGTAAATTCCACATTCTAATCCTACGATGGAATCTTCACTTTGAGTATGTACATATTCATCTTCTTCCTCCTCAAACCGTTGGCTTGGATATACATTTTGTTGCAAGTTATGATCGACACCTTCATGTGGGCTGAAATTGTGTTGATCAATCTCTCGATACTCATCCGTGATATCACCATTTTCTTCATACTTTTTCCTATCTACAATATCAGCCCATTCATCCACTTGACCAAGAGAAACTAGTATCCAAGATTCAGGCCAATAAATTGGGTTTGGCTCATATACTTTCATGAACTGTTGAATGATCTTAGACCTACTAGGTGGGAACTCAATAGGTATTTTCCTGTAAATATCCATCATTCTGTAGAGCAAAGAGCACCCAGATTCTCCTCTATATCTCCTTATGTCAAGAAAGGCATCCAAAAGATTTTTGAAATATTCATCATTTTTAGATTGTTGGCTCCAATATGTACCCTATTACAGATTTTGACTAATATTTCCAAGTGGACTAGAATTATGTTGCACTTGACATTGATCACATTGAAAATCTTGATAACTCACCAATCTTTGTCCAGGAGGGACCGGATAAGCATTTACTTGCTTCGATGGTTGTGGTGAATAAGTGTTCTGTTGTGCATGATATGCATCGCTTCCATTGTAAAAATTTCCAACTGTATTATCAGGCACTTGAGGGGTCCAATGCCTTCTCGTATTTGTGTATTCATTCTTATTATAGAATTCTAACAGTTGTTGGTCCAATTGTAGTGTTTCTTTCTTCAATTGCAGTATTTCTTTCTCCACTTGCAACCATTCCTTTTTCAATTCTTTAAGTCCTTCTATCAACTGCTGCCTTTCAAAATATTCTTTTGTTCCATACACAAATTGTCTATCCATTCTTCATCAAGTTTTTACCAGAGTCAACACCTACTTTTCCAAAAAGTAGGAAAATGATTCTTTTGAAATAATTATTTTTGATCTTCTCCCTAGCGGAATCACCTCACTCTGAATGTTAAATTTATATTGACTCTTTACATGGAAAGGATGGAACCAAATTTTCTGATGTTATTCCCCAGCAGAGTTGCCAATTTGTTAGCTCTCAAAAACGTAGGCAGAATGCCTCAAGAGGCTACCAATCTCTTGATACATTTCAGGGTAATAGATAAGGTCAAAATAATTTAACCTTCTAATCTTCAGGTGCGGCTAAACCTAGGTGGGTGTACCTATCTAAATGAAGCAGACTTGATTTATGATTATCCTTCTTGAAATGCTTTGTCCACAATGGCAGATGGAAGTGAACAAATGAAACCAAACTTGATAGCAATAGCAAAAGAAATCTTCTAATCTAAATCCTATTATGTCAATTAATAGGTGTAAAGAAACTGAATGAATCTTAATGATGAAATTGTAGAGACCAGTGCCTTACTGGGTGTGCAGAGTCAAATGAAATAGAAGTGGGAAACTTATTTTGGCAGAAACTCAAATTGTTGGCATATATTTTGTTTATAACTTGTATAAACATGCAGGATTATGACTACTAAGCTCTACTTTAATAATCCAAATGAATCTCCCTGATTACTGTGATCAACCAAAAGGATTTAATCTCTCCTTGAAAGAACCAACCAATTAATCACACAGATACAACAAATGTGCACTGATAAACTAAAAATAAACTTGTTATATCAATTTAAACAACCAGAAAGAATCAACTTGGAGACAACTTAGCAATACTTTTCAATAAACTCAACATACAATTGACACCAGCAATAACTTGCCACACCAACTGATTTTCATTGAAATCGCCATTTGAAAACATGCATCATAGTCTCTGATATGAGAACTTTATTCTACTATAGCCATTCCTAATCTACCTACTAAAATCTGATCTAATTTTGATCTCCCCCTCTCCATTCACAATCGGGAATGAATTTATATACAAGCATCCGAATAAACACATCGTTTTGAAATTCCATGTCGGCCAAAACCCAGTTCAGCCAAACGTTACAATCGAGCATTCATGTTGGCGTGCAACAGTAATTTAGGAACTCACACGTCAGCCATAGTGTTTGAGTCTTTTTTTAATCATTCACCGAGGCAGTTGACAAGACATCTTTGTGAGCTGTGCCGAAGGAAATTCAATCATTTTTCGTCCCCTTGGTTATATTCGCCTTCACTGTGACCTCGCAGAGTCGGGGAAACATCATGCAGATAATGGTTCATTATACCGGAAGTCACCCCGAACGCCATCTCCAAGTCGCTGATACATAAGAAATTATCTTACCAAGATGCACCTAACATATGCCTTTGCCAAGACAATAGATAGTCAGAGAGATGTTATATAGATTGCTCCATGTTTCACCGAGAGTACACATGATACATATTGGTCGTTGTGACATATGATTTTTCTCGCCGATGAATTCATCTGTCTCATGTGTATCGCTGTAACTTCCAACTTTCGGGGAGATCTCACGTAGACAATATTATGCTTCACTGAAAGTCCCTGAACTCACACCTTCATTTCGCTGAGACAATACCAACCTCTCGCCGAAAGCCACTCATTGGAATTTTTCGGCAAGATCCAACAGGTTTGCTATGACTTTATATCGATATCGTTTTGTCTGACCGAAACAACCTTTGTTCGCTTAGTCGGTAAGACATTTAAAACTTGGTAAGACATTCCCCCGACATTCCTTTGGTTTGGCCGAAAAGAAACCTTACGAGCCAATCGGTAAGAAATAAAGAGTTCATCGTGACCTACTCCGATGCAAAGATTCACATCGATAGGCATCATCATTTACCGGTCGGTAAGACAAAACAATCTCGCCATGACATTACATTGACGCCCAAACTCTTGCCGATATATGTATCCTCCTTTCACCGAAACAATGAAACTGTCATACCGAAAGCTACCCGCATGTAAACCTCAATTGCTGTGACACCAAATGAGTCTTTCCGATAGGCAACACAGACTCATACAAGTAGAAATATAATATGAAATGGGAAACCCTTGACCAACACAAGCCGATATGAGCAAGAATGTGAAAAATGCAGACATAGATGATTTTATGGGAAAAATATTGGGAAAATATGGAAATTCATGAGCATGATCAATATGTAAAAACATCAGAATTTAATAGTTCCAACACCTCTATGTCATGATCACTATCCACGATGGAAATATTCACAAGCCCATGTTGAGGCATGCTCAAACCCTGTATAAACCATCCAAACAAAAATTAAACTATGAATCAATAATGGTTTTCTTTTTCACTAACTAACATCCATGTAAATTGAAATTTAGTAATTTACCTCATACCTCCCCTGTCAGATCCATTGAGGATTGTATAGTAGATGAAACAATGATCTCCATTTCCCTTGTCACATTTGGAGGTGTTTCCACTTGCAACATCTGAAAATAAAACAACAAATTATTCAATCACAAAAACTACAATAGTAATCCACATCATGACTTATAATGTATGAGATAATGAACAAAATTTTGAGTACTTATATTATACTATATATTTCTGAAAATCATGCTTACTATTTTCCCTATCCATATCTTATTCGAAAGCATGTATTTTTAGGCTTTTACCCATAGCAGCAAGTCAGTGAACCATTTGATAAAATACTTTCGTAGACATGTACGATAACTATGATGGCATAGAGAAGGCAGTGAACTGTTTGAAAAAATGCCTCAAAGAAATGGGGTCTCGTGGTGATGGAATGCCATTACAAATAAATGCATGTCATGGCATTCCATCACCATAAGACTACATTTCTTTCAGGAATTTTTTCAGACAATTCATTTACTTCTCGATGGTGTTATTTATTACTATTATACTTTGATAGAAATTTTTCCAAGCATCCATAGTTTGTTGGAAAGCACCTATTTTAGGCTTTTAGCCATAGCAGCAAGGAAGTGAGTAGTTTGATAAAATTATTTGGTACACATGTATGGGAAATGTGGTATCATAGAAAAGGTGGCGAGATTTTTGAAGAAATGCCTCGAAGAAATGTGGTCTCATGGTGATGGAATGGCATTCCATCACCATGAGACTACATTTATTTGAGGCATTTTTTCAAACTACTAACTGCCATGTCTATGTTAATTCTTACTATTATGCTTTGATATATTTTTTCCAAGCATCCATAGTTTGTTGGAAAGCACCTTTTTTAAGCTTTTAGCCATAGCAGTGAGGAAATGAACTATTTGATAAAATGATTTGGTAGACATGTATGGAAAATGTGGTAGCATAGAAAAGGCGGTGAGCTGTTTGAAAATTTTCCTCAAAGAAATTGGGTCTCATGGTGATGTACATCACCTTGAGACTGCATTTCTTTGAGGCATTTTTTTCAAAAAACTCATTGCCTTGTCTATGCTATTGCTTAATATTATTCTTTCATATATATTCCTTCCAAGCATCCATAGCATAGACAAGGCACTAAACTATTTGAAAAGATGCAAAGTAGTAAAAAGTGGTCTCATGATGCCATGACAAGAAAATGCAATTGGAAGCTGCTCCTAGACTTATTACTTATGCTATGTGAAGTAATTGCATCACTACTTACGTTGACTTTCTAAACAACTATATTGTAGTTGAAATTTTTTCATCTATCAACATCTAGTTATTAGCTATGGAATGTGAAGTAATGATTTGAGTTTGAATGATGTGAAATGCAATGTAATCAACAATATGAATATAAACAACACAAATCTATTAAATACAATTCATTAGTTAAACTCTTTATTCTATTACCTGTGTGTAGGTTTGAGTAAATCCACTGGCACTGGGAGGTGTTCCCTTGAAATCTCCAATATTAGCATATTCAACATCCAAAATCATATATTAAAATACCATTCATAAAACAATGCTATTAACATGTAATAAATTTATAATTGTTTACTAGTTACATACCCCACAGATAGGTGTACTGCAGAAAAAAGTAGGAGGGCTAGTGTATCCAGTCTCAACACTGTGACCCTAAAATTTTATTAAAATCATAAAACTAAATTAGTTAATCTTGCATTTCAAAATCAAAATTTAATAAATTAAATTCAATAAACACGCTAAATTTTACCTGAGAATCAATGCCATACGCATCATGAAAAATGTCAGCTACCCTCTCCATCTCCATAGCTATAGATGGATCTTGCATAACAGCCTTCTAAGTGTCAATGGGTTCATATGAACAAGTCACCCTGCAAGATTGACACACATGGGTTTGAAGGACACCACTCGAAGACTCCCCTAGATGGCGTTGTAGAATAGGGCTAGCATGCTCAATGACACTCTGGGTCAAAGTGTTGATTGACTGCAATGTCTCTACGTTAGCACTCTTCTTCGAGACGAAAAGGATAACAATGTGCTCATGAGGTGAGAGGTTGTCTCCCTTGCCACATAGGATCCAGTTGTACATTGGGTCTATCCTGAGCCGACCCCCCACCTCTCCCCTAGAAGTCCCTCATATCAAAATAATTTGGGATTTTATTCAATATGAACTTACAGTATAGTTTCCTAAGGAAATAATGTGGTACTTCACAATTGTTACATGGTGGGTAATCAAAAACCATTTACCACTTATCATAAAAAAAGTTCACAATCTATTGATGGTGGCACCAATGTATAGGAAACCTCTTCGCATTGAGGGTAAGATTTTGATGTGTGTGTGGGTCAGTGAATAAGGAGCACACATCACCTTTTGTAAGTTTTAAATCCTTTACATCTTTATATGATAACTTATCCGTGTAATAAGCCCTGGACGCCTACCTCCTATCTTGCCATCCAGTTATTTGTTTGCTAATTGAATCTACATTTTTTAACATATATTTCAATGAAGTTGTGATGGTCATTATTTTTGCGGTTGAACCATTTGGATTGCTCAACCTACTGATTAAATCCTCAAGTTTTTTTTGTTGTTCTCAATTTCACTCATTAAATTTTGTTGAGTGTTAGGAGGGTGTTGAGTGATTGGTGGAGGAGGTTGTTGTTGTGGTTTATTTTGTTGTTGAGGATTTTGTTGCTCTTCTTGTTGAGGATTTGGAGGTTGATTTGCATCTCCTACAAATTCAAAAAAATAAATATGAAATACAACCTAAAACTAACAAATTCAAAATAAAAAGCAAACAATCCTTACCTATCACACATCCTCATCGATGTGGCAACATCCTCGCGATGAAATAGCAATCGTTGATGAATATTTTTGCACAATACCTCCTCCTAGAACATGAGCATGAAAGATGGGGGTTTTGGCCATGGGAAAAAGAAAAAACACAATCGAAATGCAAGAATGAATCTGTTTTACTATTTTTTTGGTTTTAATAGGTCATAACGCAAGCACATTATAATGCGCTCATAGTATGATTTTTCATAACTTTTTTTTTTAAATTCCACAAATTGGTTACCCATCTTCATGCACCTATCCCACACATATTGACTATCAAGGAAATGTGGGTTACAAAATACAAAAAAAGATCAGGCTGTAACAAAATATTGTGTCTAACTTTTGGGACATCTTGATGTTTTCCTAAAATAAATTATTTTTAGAAAAAACTAATGATTTAAACCTTGAGAGGTTCCATATAAATGGTTTTAATTGAAGAGGGTTAGATAAGATCCCCTTAGATCAAACCCTCTTGGATAGAAACCATCTAGTGTTAAATCATACCCACAATATAGTCTTCTTCGCACCTATCTGAAACATTAGAAAATTAGCGATAGGGAGGTTGGATGAAACAATCACAGTTTCATGCTCTAAGTCTTGTTGGAAGACCTCTAAGGTGTCTCTCTCCACCACTTCAACCTATAGGACCTTTCTTTACTTAGGATCCCCTAGTCTTTCCTTGCCAACCCCAACTACCAACATAATTCTTCCTACCAAGTCCACCTTGGTACAAACTTGCAACTCTGCACTTAGCCCTTAATCCACCCTAAAGACTAAAATCCTCCAAAATCTTGAATTTAACCTTGCAGGGGTGTGGAGGTATTTCTAATGACTACAATCCAACCTATTGTGGTTCTTGAAGGTCCATCTGACTCTATTTCTTGGTCGCTTCCACCAAACCCTCATTTAGGTCTTTAAAGGCTACTAGCCCTAGGAGCCCCAATTAGGCCTCCATCTCCGAGAAAATAGGTTAGTTCTCAAAACTTTCCAAAGAACACCCCAATATTTTCTTGGGATTCCTGGTTCATATGGCCACCTCTCAAATATTTTTGGGCTCTTGGGTCACAACTGTTTGTACAATACCCTAACCTGAAAATGGCCAAATTAGGTCTTTTAAGCCTTTCCTGGCTACTTTGAAACTGTTAAACTTTCCTCACATCAGATGGATTGATGGAGCTTCCCACTCCATGCTATACATTGGAAAGACCCTTATCTATCTTCTCCAAGCAATGATTTGTCAAAAAGTTGACACCCCTGCAATTTAAGTGCTCTGCACTGAGGTATTCCCTAGTCGGACTCTTCCCTGGCTCGCCTAGGGCAAGACTTTTCCAATAGCTCCTGTGCTTTCAAAGAACCTAAACCCTACAATATTTACAACCATGGAGTCTAGTCACTGTTCCCAAAGGGCCGTACAATTTGTATGGTGGGAAAGTGAACTAACACTCCATTTTCACAAAACTGTCTGGTTCAGACCAGCAACAGTGAAGAAACAAAACTATTTACAAACAAGGCTGAAAACTAATTAGAAACCTATCTAAATGCCATACAAAGCTTGAAGATTAATTACACTACATACTACATTAACTACAATGCCCTGTTCAATCCATTCAAGCAGCACTTCAAGCAAAAATCAGAAAATTAACACACAAACACATTGTTTTCCTTGAATTCACAAAACTTCAAAGCAATACAAATGCTTCCCAACCCTACTCCAATGCTGAAACATCCCATAAATAGGGTCTCCAATTCAGTTATGCTCTCCCTTGGGCTCTTCTTGGCCACTTGTAGCTCCAATTGATCATTATTAGCAAAAATTGAAAAGAAACTCCTAAAAGTCCTAAAAGGTCAAAACCTTATTTGTGCAAAAGCCTTAGGCCTATCCAATGGTCAACATGACCTTCATCAGATGATCAACACCTAATCAATAATTTGATTAAGGCTTATATCCAAATGAACTAAATTTTATTGCTTAGTTGTTCTAGACAAGACTATCCTAGACAGACCTTCTAAACAGCCTATGGTGATCTATGGGTGCTCCTGCACCATTCTCCCCCCTCTGCACAAACACTAATGAATTTGGAGAGAGATCAGAGTTAAATCAATACCTTGCTTCTTGAACTGAAATTCATCCACCCATGTAGCCTCAAATTCTGGTTTTTCCTTCCATTTGATGAGATGTTCCATGTATTCCTTATGCCGGGTAGACTTCTTCACCCTTGATTCTAAGATTCTCTCTACTTGTAGCTTGTCTTTAGGAGGTAAGGGTATGTTACTCACATCCTTCAAGACATCCACACCTTTCTGATCCAAATCAGTGTCTGTTCCCTTATACCTATTCAAATCAGCCACATTAAACACTGGTGAAATGCCTAAGTCTGTAGGTAGCTCCACCTTGTAAGCATTCTTTCCATACTTGGCTAACACAATACATGGTCCCACTCTCTTCATCTACAACTTGGTTGATGTTCCTTTCTACAACCTAGCTTTGTTGAGATGGACCATGACATAATCCCCTACTGCAAATTGTAGATCTTTCCTAGACATATCCACCTTAGCTTTCATCTTGTGAGTAGCCTCTATAATTGTCTTCTTCACTCGCTCCTGAATCTCCTTCATGGTCTGAGAGAAATCATCTGCATGGCCACTCCTATGCTCCATATCTCCTAGATCTCTAAGTTCACACACACCTCTTGGGTGCATTCCATACACTAATTCAAAAGGACTTATGCCTGTGGTCCGATTCACACTGTCATTGTAGGCATATTCAGCTTGTGATATGACCAAGTCCCATGTTTGTCCATACTCCTTGGTTAGGAATCTTAGAAGGTTACCTAACACTCTATTAACCACCTCAGTTTTTCCATCGGTCTGAGGATGGTAGGTTGATCCAAAAGAAAAAATAGTACCTAATCTGCTCCATAGAGTTTTCCAAAAATGACTCATAAACTTCACATCCTTGTCGGATACAATGCTCAATGGAAATCCATGAATCCTCACAATCTCTTTGAAGAAGAGTTAAACAATATAGCTAGCATCATGGGTGGTCTTGCAAGGAATAAAGTGATTCATCTTATTGAACCTATCTACCACCACATAGACATTATCAAACCCTGTCTTAGTCTTAGGGAGTCCTACCACAAAGTCCATGCTAATACATTCCCATGGTCTATTGGGAATAGGTAGAGGTTGATACAAACTTGCATTGCTAGCTCCCCCCTTGGCTTTCATACAAACTACACACTGCTCCACATACTTGCTGACATCCCTTGGTAACTTGGGCCAATAATAGAACCTCTGCACTAGTTCCATTGTTTTGTTGATACCAAAATGACCAGTAAGACTACCATTGTGCTTCTCTTGGATAAGATTCTCTCTCATTGAACCTTTTGGAACACATAACTGATTCCATTTGAAAAAAAGTCCTCTCTGCAATGTATACTCTAAGAATTGACTATGAAAGTGATTCTCAAATTAGAACATACCTTATATGCCTCTGAGAAGTCTTCATCTTCCCTATAGAGATCCTTGAAACTGTCTATCCCAATGCTCTTTATTTGTATCTCTTGCACTGTCAGCAACCTCCTACTTAGTGCATCTACCACCTTGTTCAACTATCCCTTCTTGTGCTTGATGGTAAAAGTGAAAGCTTGGAGGTATTCCATCCATTTCAAATGCCTATTACTTAACTTCTCTTGTGTGTTGATGTAGCTAAGTTCCTGGTTATCAGTAAACACTACAAACTCTTTAGGTAGGAGATAATGCCTCCACTTCCTAAGTGACTATACTAGAGCATATAGTTCTAGGTCATAGGTAGAATACTTTTTCTTAGCTTCGTTGAGCTTTTCACTAAAGAAAGTTATAGGCCTGCCTTCTTGGCTTAGTACTCCTACTGCAATTCCATTGGCATCACATTCCACAGTGAATAACTTATCAAAACTAGGTAACAAAAGGATGGGTTGAGTTGCCACTTCTTGTTTCAATTTCTCAAAACCCTTGTCAGCTTCAACAGTCCATTTGAACTTAGTTTTTAGGCCACCTTTGATTGTATCAAGTACTGGTGCACATATGCCACTAAAGTTCCTTATAAACTTCCTATAAAACTGAGCTAACCCATGAAAAATCCTTACCTCTGTCCTGGTGGTTGGTGTAGTCCAATTTAGGATAGCTTCCACCTTGCTTGGGTCCATCTTCAATGTTCCTTGGGATAATACAAACCCCAAATACACAAGCTCTTGTTTGAAGAATTCACACTTTTCTAAATTTATGGCTAACCTCTCCTCCTGCAATCTTTTAAGAACCAACTCCACATGCTTTAGATGTTCTTCTTTTGTCTTGCTAAAGATGAGTATATCATCTAGATATACCACCACAAATATACCTGTGAAATCTTTAAGCACTTCATTCATGAGCCTCATGAATGTTCTAGGGGCATTTGAGAGGCCAAATGGCATCACTCTCCACTCATACAACCCATCAGTTGTCTTAAAAGTTTTCTTCCATTCATCCCCATATTTTATTCTAATCTGGTGGTATCCACTCTTGAGATTCAGCTTGGTGAAATACTGAGCTCCTCCAAGACAATCCATCAAATCCTCAATCCTAGGAATAGGGAACCTATATCTAATTGTAATTCTATTTATAGCCCTAGAATCAGTGCATAACCTCCACTTACCACCTTTTTTGGTTGCTAAGACCACTAGTATTGCACATGGACTGATGCTCTTCCTAATTAGTCCTTGGTCTAACAACTCCTGCACTTATCTAGCTACTTCTAGGTTCTGATATGGTGTAAGCTTGTAAGCTGCTTTGTTTGACAATGAAGCCCCTAGTATGAAGTCAATATGATGACTGATGGATCTCTTTGGAGGTAAGGTTGTTGGTGTTCCATCACTGACTATGTCCTTGTACTTCTCAAGCAACTTCTGGACTGCTTCTGGTATGACTATTTTCTTAGTCTTATCTTCCTCCTTAGATTGCACCATGACCACATATCCTTCCCCTCCTTGTTGTAGAGTATTGATGAACTCCTTGCCACTACTTAACAAGACACTAGGGGTCTTTGACTGTCCTTCTTCCTCATCTAATAGTGACTGTAGTTTGAATGTCTTTCCATCCTTCTTGAATGAGATATTGTTCTCCTTTCCATCATAGATGGCTCCTCTGTCATCCTACCATGGTTTTCCCAATAGAAGATGGCATGCATCCATGGGCAACACATCACAAATCAACTTGTCCTTGTACCCTCCAATGGAGAACTCCACCGTTTTCTGCTCATTTACAAGAACACTTTGCCCTTTGTTCAACAATGTCACCTTGTAAGGGTTAGTGTGGGGTACTTTCACCAACTTCAACTTCCTCACTACCTCCTCAGAGATAATGTTATCAGTAGACCCTGAATCCACTATAACTTTGCACACCTTCCCAAGTATTTTCATCTTACCTTGAATAAGGCTCTCCTTTGCTTTAGCTCTTCTTTGACTGGTTGTCTGATCAGAACCTTGCTAAACATCAAGTTCTCCCCCATTTCTGATTCAATGTGACTAACCTCTGGTGACTTGACACTCATAGTGTCTTCTTGAGCATATGCTACTCTCTTTTCTGTATTTGAAGAAGATGCTTTCTCTGGGCACCTATAAGCTAGATGTCCTACTTGACCATAGTTATAACATTTCACACTAGCAAAGTATGAATTACTTCTTCCTGCACCTCTTCCTCTGTTAAAACCTCCTTGAGATCCTCTGCCTCTTCCATATCCTCCTCTAGAAGTTGTTTCACTTCCATGCTCTCTGAGTTTAGACTCTCCCTAACTTCTTTGTTCAGTCCCTCTACCTTGGTATCCACCTCTATGTCCTCTTTGATCTCTACCTTTACCTCTTCTCTTAGAAGCCTGGTCTTGTTTCCTCTTACTCCTCTCTTCAATCTTTATAGCCAATTGATAACATTGGTGCACTATTTTGGGACTTAGAAGAGTCATCTCCTCTTGACTGTTCCACTTCAAGTCGTTAAGATACCTAGCCACCTTAAGACTTTCATCCTCAGTTACATTAGACCTCATGCAAAGATTTTGAAACTCCTCAGTATAAGAATTCACATCTTGGTCTCTTTGTCTCAAGCTCTTTCTTTTCTTATGCAACTAAATTTCATAATCATCTGGCATGTATGCTTCTTTCACTTTGGCAACCATTCCCTTCCAAGTGGAAATAGGTTTCTTGCCTTCCTTTTCCCTCTCTGTCTGAATGAACTTCCACCATGTGAAGGTAGAACCTCTTAATATTGACTTTTACACCTTCACCTTCTATGCTTCAATGACTCCATCACATTCAGAATGGTTTTCCATTCCCTCTATCCAATCCATGACTAGATCAACTTCCATTTTCCCACTAAACAGTGGTATGCCTTCAAGTGCTTTTCCACTCAAAGCCTTCAATGCCTTGAAGAAAGGCTCTTCTTGCAAAATAGGGTCAGGTTCAGGGATCTTTTCTTCATCTGAAACCTCTTCTTTCTTTGGTACCCTTCCTTCCAACTGCACATTACTCATTGATTGATCAAGTTGGGCTATTCTTTCCCTCAATAGCCTATTGTCTTCCTCCTATTCTTCGACCTTCTTGGCCAATTCTACATTTGTCACCATGTTTGTAGAACCACTAGACTTAATCTCTGACATATATTATTCTATCCCAAATCTTTTGTTGCTCTGATAC